>CM053516.1:11060143-11095078 GCA_028627145.1 Eidolon dupreanum | reverse complement strand
TGTACTTTGATGTCCTGAAAATACCTGTGGTGCCGTGAGATCTTTGCATAATCCTATCATCGTCAAATACAACAAAACTTAGATTCGGGTGGGCATCGATTACTGTAAATAACCTGAAAACAACACAGGCGCCCAAATTCTCTTCAGCAGAGATGTCCCCAACTGTAGCCATATTGAAAATTATATTCTAGCTGGCCTTACAGAAAGTGAACAATGAGCTAGTCTTGACTGGTTTTCTTTAATTTTCTAGAATCACTCTCTTGGCTTGACATTTGAAGACGCTGCCTCAATGTGAAATTTGGGATCAGAAGGAAGCCATCTCCTAATAGTCTCCTGATGACCAGTCGTATTTTTGTCTCTGACCCTAAAGATCAGAATTTGATCACTAGATTTGGAAAGCAAGTGACATTTACATTGTAATTTGAAAATATGTTAAATCGTCAAAATTCTAAATATGGAAACGTGGAACAACAAAAAGAATAGAGCCTCATAGTTGGGCCCAAGGTGACTCTTCTCATTATTAGCAGTCCTAACATCCATGGCCAAGTGCACATTTGACCTTGACGTGCACGCAGGGCGACCCCTTCCATGAGGTTCCCTCTCATCGAAACGCTTCAGATCGCCCTTAACTAATTTAAGCTTTATGGATATCATCCCCCAAAACTTATTCACTTATTCATTTACTTAACATTTGTTTAGCTCCTACTATGTGCAACATGATATAAAGTATATGAAAAGCCTTTGGAAAATAGACATTTAAAGAAACGTGCTACAGACTACAAAAAATGATAAAATTGTGACTCAGTTGCAGTACAATTTAAACAAAATACAAGACTCATTTAAGGAGTTGAAAGAGCACTAAAATTTGTGGCAACTTTGCCACTTATAAGCTTTGTGACTTACAGTATGTCACTAAGACCTTCCCTGCCTCAAATTCCTAATCTCTCTAAATGGTGGTAACTAAGTAAGTGCCTACTGTATACAGGCACATGTTGAGTGCTTTGGAGAATAAGGAGATAAGTCGGACACAGATTCTGACCTTATTGAACTTCCAGTAGTTATAAGAGCAGACATATACATAATTATGACACAAGAAAGAAGAGATGCTATTGGTAAGAGGGGCACAGGTCACTATGCAAGTTCAAGAAAACAAGTTACTATTTACATTTGAAGAAGGAAAATACGTTTGATTTGGGTTTAAGGAGTAGGCAGGATGTTACTCCAGGTGGAGGGGGCACAAGAGAAAGCACAGAGGTGGGAGGACGCGACAGCGTTAGGCTCAAGTCAAAGAAAGTGTTTCGTTGGTGCCTGCTTCCTTGCTTGTTTACTTCTGGTGAGAAATACTCTTGGTCTCATCTCTAGGCTCAGGGAATTTGTCCAAGAAAAGACTTTAAAGGAGCGTTGAAGGAGGGGGTGGGAAAATAAGGGCAGAGAGTCCTGGATCAGGTGAGGGGCGTGAGGCCGAGAGGAGGAACGGACACTGTAGAGAAAGGAGGTGAGGCCGAGCCAAGAATGAGACATGCAGAGGTGCAGCTGGGGCTCAGGGGAACTGGGGAGTCCATACCTAATGGCGTATGCGTTCTCTACAGCAGGTTGGCATCTGTTGAGTCAAAAGAGCCAAGCGGTGGAGGCTGAGACGATGATGAAGGTTTGGAAGCTCTGATGAAATGGACAGGGAAAGGGCCAGCCGAGGGAATGTAGGCGAGTTGCTGAGTGTTCGCGGGGGCCAGGCTGAAATCGGAACCGTGTGCCAGCAGTGGAGGCAGAGAGGATGGTAATTTCCTCTACAAATGTGAATAAGGGAAGATCTAGGAAAAAGAGGCACGAGAGATAGAAGACAGAAAGAGGAAGCATGATGGAGCCGGCTCACGGAGTAAGTGAAGGAAAAGACATCAGTGGTAGAACGCAGGAAGTTAAGTGGTGGGAGCCCAGTGCTGGGTTTTAGGGACATCCTGGAGAACTCGATGGATGTTGTTTTCCCTAAATAGGAGGGAGGGAAGATCCTCAGCAATTTTTTCTCTCTATAAGGCTTAATGCATTGAGAATGTAATTGTGCCAAGTCTAATTAAAATCAACAATAAGTAAATTTTCATGGATATATTTTAGGAAACGTTTAAAATCATAGGAAAGAAGCATGCAAAGGAGCACGAAGCTTTGCGTTCCTTCGTGTGAACTCATTTCTAATGTAGACAACACCTGGAAAATAGTCCAACTCAGGACGGCGTACAGATTTAACTAACAAACCAACTCCGCCTGCTTGATGGTGGCTGCCTGCAGCGTTGTGCTGAAAATTCTGAGCATCAATATGACATAGTGCCATGGTCAATTTGGGATGGCTGATAAAGTCACAACAGAGGAAAGTGAGCATATATGTCACATGCTTGCCATTTATAAAGTGTAGGTAAAATAGAGAAGTTTCGTATTTTCTCAAGTATGTCACAAAAGTAGTATAACGTCTTGCGTAAATCACTTCATTTGCTATTTCTAGTTTACCTAGCGATAAAATATAATATTTACCTATATCCTTAGAGATTGCAAGTGTTTTTTATTTGCAAAGCCCTTTGTGCTCTTGCACAGAAGATGATACACAATTACAAATTATCATAATGCGAGCAACATGTTTTGTCAAAAAAAATTTCTCCTCTACATGAACTAAATTACTAATAGGAGAAGAGTTTGGTTTAAGTGAACTATGTCCCTGAAAACATAATTCTAATACCTTTCAACTTCTGGAAGCTTTAAAAACACTTGCACTTCAACAGGTTAAAAAAAATGAAGAGAAATGTAATGGTTATTTTGTAGTATCAGAGAAAAGAAGACAATGTTAATGAGACCCGTTTTAAGTTCTTCACGTGTGTTCTCACTTGGTTGACCCTCTAAGTTGGGGAACTGAGGAAGGCTGAGGAAGGTAGTGATTTATTGATGTGTTTAAGGGCAAACAGCTTGCACTTGGCCGAGGTCGAGGGCACACCCAGTCCTCTCCGGCTCCAAGTCTCTGTTCTCTCCATCACTAGGGAAGAAGAGGGGGTGTTATCACCTCTGCACATACAGAACTTATTTGAATGAAAAACAAATGCTAAAACACTAGAACGCTAAAATCAATTTTGCACATAATATGAGATAGAAATTATGATCACTAGAATGCTTAAAGAATTACTCCTAATGTTTTAAATCGGCACAAAGACAGGTTTTCAAAACACATCCATCTCGGTTTGCTTTAAGGTCGGTAAGGAACATGTGGATATTACCATTTGCTATGTTCTGAACTTTTGCCTGCGAAGTAGAGTTGAGCGACCTTTTGATAACATTCATCCGATTCTATTTGGCTCCTCTTGTGTGATTACACCCCAGGCGTGGGTTCATGCTTTTTCTCATAACCTTTTGGTTAAAATGTGATGTCAGTCCAGGAAAACTAGGACCACACTGATGATGAAATAACAGACTAGAGTAACGAGTGATGCCGGTCCTCTGAGATTCTAACGGCGATGCCAGCTTGGAATGCTGTAGAGGGTGCTTCTGGGGTTCAAATATAAATGGTATTTCTAACTAAAAAACATACCTAACATATTAAGTGTTTCATTGAAGGCCTCTAATATGTCTAGAGTTTGGCACTGAGTTTATTTTAAAATGTATTGTGAAAAGCCAGTGGTCCAAATTTTTCCACAGATACACACATGACAAGAATCTGTCTCTTTATATTTAGCTGCAGGCCACCTAACAAGTTCTTAGGCAAAACACATTATTTTGCTAGTACAAGAAGAATAAATACTGTATTTGGAAAGTTTCAGTGTTCTTCTTTAAAATGTTACTGTTTCCATAGCAATAACATAATGTACTGAAGAGTAGAACAGAATTTCTTTAGACACCACGTGTGTGGATGCATGTTTACGTGAAGGGCTTTGAACCATCTCACCTGCTTGTGGTCCAAAAATGGAACAACAGTTAATCAAATCAATCATCATCTTAGGAAATGGAACTTGGCCTATGTATTACCACCTGGTTCAATTTCAGCCCTCTGCTTTTGTCATACGTATAGTACATCCTTAGAGGTTGGAGATCAGATTTATATTGATTCATTAATTCACTTAGTCAACAAATATTTATTAAGCACCTAAATGCCAGCTACAATTTTAGGCACTGGAAACTCAGTGACATTGTGGAGTTTACATTCTAATGGAGAAAATAGGAAAATTATCTCTAAACAACAAGAAATGTCACATCATGTGCACATATGCATATAAAAGTGTCCTTAGTGCTATTAGTGATGTTTTAAATATAACATCAAAAAATCACATGTTAGTAAGGTAAGAAATAAGAAAAAATAAGAGAAAAGGAGAGACCGGTGGGGATAATTGTAACTGATACAATTATACTCGGTTGTTCTGTCAGACATTCTAGGATGAATCTTATTGTATTAAAAGCTGAAAATGGTAGTTAGGGGAGTCATACGATTATTACTCCTAAATGCACAGACGGGGGAATGAGTCCTGCGTGCATGAAGGCTCTTCAGGAAGATTGAGTGTGGCTATGAACTTTAAAACTCATATGAAGCTGCAAGACCCTCTCAAATATCTACCTCTTCTTTCTTTTGACTTGGAGTTGGGTGCCTGTGGCTTCCCAGAATCCTCCAAATTTATTTAATGCGCTGATTTTGTCCGCAGGAGCTAAAACTTGCTCTGTACCTCCAGCTATCACTCCTAGAGCAGGGAGAGTGGATGGGTGGCAGAAATGTCACAGGAAAGGGTGCTTCTCTGAACTAATGGCTGTCTGGCATCTGGCAAGGGGGATGCAGGTCACAAATGTCTCCATGCTGGGCCATCGCTAGTCAGGGCGAGAGCAATAAAAGGAGCAGAGTGTTCCCACTTTCCCTGAGGCCACAGGTTTTTGTTTTCCGCACAAGGCATCACTTGTGCATTCAGTAGCAAAACCTTGAACTTTTTCATGTCTTAAGAAACCTGTGTCTATCTACCACGTGCAAGGTCCTTTGTGTCACAGTCTTGCCGGTGCCCTGGTCACAAGCAAGCAGCAACCTCTCAACTCTCTCAGACTTTGAAAGCTTTGGCTAACTGTCCACATTGCTCCCAGGAGCTCTCGGTTGCAGACACTTCTCAAACCATCATGGGAGCAGAAGGAGCTTCGTGGACCAGATGTGCGGTCGCAGAGTTAGAAAGGCTCCCGGGGTGGCCGCCCTTTCTTCAGAATCAGACAAGTCGACCAGCTTCTCCAGATGTCTTCTGAGACTCTGCTAATAAATCAGTAAGCAGCGAGGTCACAAAAGGAGTGCTGAAATGTAAGCACTTCTTTTCAAGTAAAGCATTTCAAAGTTTCACTTTTGCCCCCAGCACGGCCAGAAGTCCCAGAGGCGGGGTGGGGGGTGGGTTCTGACTCTATCAAGGAGATGAATTTTTGGTCGCCAACCAACCCGATTCTTTTACCCGCTGTGATTCTACCCAGATGTTCTTTCTTAAATGCAAAGGCATCATTTTCTTGCCAAGAAGTGGAATGATTGATCAAGCCTCCTTTGAATCATTTCATGTGATCCATTCCCATCTGAGGGGGCAGCCATTGCATTAATATTAATATTCTTACTGTCTCCCTTGAGAGAAAAATGCTCCCTTAACCCACTTCCCAATTACAGCCAACACCACCGAGGTAGGACGTTAGAGGAGAAAGCTACCGATTGAGGGAGCCACAGTTTTCTTAACAACAGCTGGTGGCAGTCCCCCGCCCATTTTTTTAATGCTATGCTTGTCAGATCCAGCTTCTTGAGACTAAATAACAAAGGTAAGACAAGAACATGGCATATTTCAGCTTTTGCACCCAGGAGAAGGGATTTATGCTAGAGAGGCAGCATCCAGAAGCTGATTAAGAAACTTTACAAAAGAATACCTGCTCTCAATATTGTGTAGGGCACATTTGAGCAATTAGACAAACATATTGAGTAACTGAAACCACCTGTAGGATTTGAAAAAACACCATCTTTCTTTCTCGTTTGACCAAGATACTTTTATATAAAAACGTGGGCTGCACATGTCTTATCTTTACCATTATTGTAAGTTTAAGTATGGCTACAATGAAGGGTGGAGTTTGCAATACCACGGCTCCTTCCAACTGTGTTGGAAACAGTCAACCATCAAAAGGAATCCTGCGCCATTTGCCCGGCAGAGAAATAAATCTTCTTTTACTGACTTTTGCCCTGATTCTATCTGAGAAGCCCAAATGGACAGACACTATTTCATCTTATTTCACATTTGGAATTCCAGGTGGTATGTTCAGGTATATTAAATTCACATATGGAACATATATTTGACAGAAACTTTTGACTGGTTAAACATGTGTCCTTTGTAATTGTCGTTATTTCATCTTCATTTTTTTTTCCTAATCTGATCAAAATTGAATGAATTTCACATATATTAAATTACTGAGCACATACCACACTGTCAGAGTAATGCAACCATTCCAATTTTATAAAATACCAATTATATATCATGCAAGTAAGAACACTTATGAATTTGCATATGAAAACGCTACAAGTATTAGCAGAAAAGGGGCATGGTTAAAAAAATGCATTGCTTGCTCAAGTTCATAAATAATGACTATTGAGAAGAAAATGGTTAACGTAACCTAAAATGTGGCTCCATGATGTGCCTGCCTCTTGGGGAGAGAGACTAGAATAAAGCCAAAATGAAAAGTCATGGCTGCCCTCCCTACTTCTTTCATGTGTAACAAATTTAAGACATATATTTCCTCTCTATGGATGAAATATTTTTAAAATAAAATCTTCTAAATATAACAGTAACACTTATGTGACCAATGCTCAATACTGTGATGGAATCTTAAAAATAGCAACAGCGGTACCACTGTGAGGTGCCTGGTCCCTCTCTAGATAGTACTTTCAGGGCTGTGCATTCTCTGCTCCCTTTTCACAGTCAGATCAGAGGAAAGTTTGCTGCAAAGGAAGCAGATAGCCTGCGGTCAGCTGCCCTGCTCTGTCCACGGGATAGTTTAGCAGGTGTAGACCTGGAGGACTCGTTCGCTTCTTATGACTCATAAAAGAGAAATTTTCAGGAGGACGAATCCACTACATCCTAAGTGAAAGTTGGAATGTTACTTTTAGATACTCTAGAACTTGTTGTGAGATAGGTAGAATAATGTCCCCCAAAGATGCCCACATCCTAATCCCTGAAAGTGTGAATATGTCGCCTTGTGTGGCAAAAGAGATTTCGCAGATGTGCTTAAATGAATGGTTTTGAGAAGGCGGGGGGCGGGGTTATCCTGGATTATTCAGGTGGCCAGATGTAATCACGAGAGTCTCGAAACATGAAGAGGGGGGCAGAAGGAGAGTAAGGGAGATGGGACTACGGAAGAAGGCTCAGAGTGATGCAATATGGGGATTTAACTCACCGTTGCTGGCTTTGAGAATGGAGAAAGGGGGTCATGAATCAAATAAGTGGGGGGCCTCTAGAACCTGTAAAAGGCAAGGAAATGACTGGCCACGAGGGCCTCCAGAAAGGCATGGAGCCTGTGGACACCAGAGAGTAGGGCAGACTTCCGTCTTCCAGAACCCTAAGACGATAGTTGTTTTAAAGCACTGAGTTTGTGGCAAGTTGTTACAGCAGCAATAGGAAACTAATACATTTGTGGTACATGTTTCTTTTTGTTTCTGAGGGTTCTATTTGAATGACTCTAACTGCCTCCAACACATTGTATCAAAAACTCACTAAGACTTCAACTCAGAGTTGAAAATGGATATGGAAGGCTGAGAGTGTGCCCTAAACGAATAGGTCTAACAAAACTATTTATCATTTCAGTTGTATTTTCTGACAGTCCCTCAGAGGAAGCTGTGATTTTAGTTTCAAGAAGTGGTACACCTTGGGTTGGCATTATTGACGTTTGGTTTTATTTAGAAGTTATAGAGAATGGCAACATGCTTTCAGGTTAGTCGTTCAGCAAGTGGTAATACAAAATCTGAATTTAATGCCTCCAGTTTTGGTTAATATGTTGATCTCACAGCAAACTAGATAGACAACAGCAAAAGCAGCATCTTTAATGTTGTTCAAGGACCTTCTTTTAAGTCTGTTGGAGAAGTCTTGATCAAACACTCCCTTTTTGTTTCATTCTCTTTCATCAGGGACGTTAGAGGTGGAAAAAATTCACTAGATCATAAATTAATGATCCTGTGTTAATGCAGATGTCTCTGCTAATTAATAAAGGAATGTGAAATGCAAAGTATGGGTATATCTAAATATCCTTCAGTCTAGAAGATCAAGATGAAAATTCTTTTTGTCATACCTAGACAAAATTTGTTCATGTTTTACATAAAAATAAACATAAAATTCTGACCCTAAGTCTTAATCTCAGTGATTTTTTGGAAACAGATTTTCTCCTAAGCAGAGGGGTAGGCAGGTTGGGCAATGTAAAAGCAAACAGGAAATCCCCGTGACACCATGTCACTAAACAGCACCCTCAAGCTGTGGCCAGTCACTGAGGCTACCTCTTGTTTCTCCCCCAATCCTTTTACTGGTTACTCTGAGTTCCTTCTAGCGATTTCCAAGTACCTGGAGCATTGGGAGATATTGGCCTCAGAAAGATGCTCCTTTTGAATGGGAATACAATTTTATGAATTAGTACACTTAGAAATGGAAGCTAGTAGGGATCAACATAAATGAAGATGGAAGCTGAATGTCTTTATGACTTAGCCTCAAAACTTACACACCATCATTTCTGTAATATCCTGTTAGTTACACTGGTCCTCCCCACTTACTGTAGGTAGGGGCTGTTCAGGGACACGCAACAGATCATCCTCCTTCAAAGACACTGATACGATCTGGCCCTTTTGACTTCAACCTACATAAACATCTCCTCCAGAACTGGAAAGTGTGCATAATTGTCTGCCCTTATTTTCTTCTTCACAGGGGTAACACACATAATGATGACTGCAGGGCCTTGAATGGAAGGATTGGTAATGTTATCAAGGGAAAAATGATCTGCCAAGTAAGTCGAGCCCATGAATAATCTCCTCTATGTTCTGAGAGTCTTTCTTCCTTCTCAGTGGCAACAAAACAACTTCTGCCTGAGGTTCAACTAGATCCTTAAAGACTTAACATTTGGGAAGTCGCTGAATTTATATGGATGAAAGATCATATTCTCTTCCACTTCCTTGACAAAAATCTTTTGAATAGTATCTCTTCTTCATTATACATAGCTAATGGATAATTCAAGTCTCTGACACTGATGAGGTTGACAAATGCTATACAGCAGTGAACACAATTTCAAAATCATCGGCCAAGTCTTAGACATGAGCACATGCCAGTGTCAAAAGTAATGAGACATGATGGTGTGTCGTACTTCTTCATTCACCAAAGAAGCAAAACCAGGTGGGTCGATGCCAAGCATAGCATGTGCCTTATCATTCAGCAAGTACCAAGCCTGGGTGTCCAAGTCAGTCACTTGTCTGGCAAATAGACTTTGAATAACTTTAGTGACTTTTAAGATGCCCTTTGAGGTTTCTAAAAGGGGCTCTCAAAATAGGAATTCTCTGCTAGTATTATTGTATACCTAAGGAACAAAAACCAAGTGCCGATTCATTGGAAGAGGTCAGGAACTGTCTTCCAGAAAAATGGCTCATTAGCTGATTCTTCTGTGACCTTTATCAAATGGTTAAAGGAGACAATCTAAAAAATACTGGTGATTCTGGAATGGATGACTTTATTTGACAGAGATACTGTTTCAATATTCTTTCTCTGATTGATACTAGAAGTCTTTTGACTATTTTCCAGGACACGTGGTTTTACAATTGCATGTGGGTTCTTTTCCTTAGGAATATCATAAGCAGCTTTGAGAGATGAGTGAAAACAAAGTTTTTGTGTTGAGGCACAGCTGCATTTGGTAAGGTTCCAACCGAAAATATTTACCTGACCATGCGGGTTGAGAGGGTGAACTTTTTAATTGGATTTCTGTTTCCACTGGGAAAATCTGGACCACACAACAACACCATGGCTTTTGTAGGCTGTGATGTTTAATGGTGAAAGTAGAAACAAAAACACAGAGGACATCAATTATTTCTTTTCCATGACATTTCCCTCAACTTAATTTGGGTCTGTGTAAAAAGGTTGAGATGCCAAAGGATATTTTCTTTTGTTATTACCTACAGAAAACTAATTTCAGTACCATATCATGATGATTTCTGCCTTACCTGGGCATAATAGCACATCTTGACACCCTGCACTTGTTAGAAATAAAATGGTACCATATAATGTGATTGATATAAAACACTATTTAAAAAAAAATGAAAGCAGTAATGTAGCAGAAGGGCAAAACAAAACAAAAAAATAATGTTCTTGTAAGGCTCATCCATAAATGCTGTGATGGACTGAACGTTTGTGTCCCTCGAAAATTCATATGTTGAAATCCTAACCCCCAATGTGATGGCATTAGGTGGGGACTTTGGGAGGTGTTTAGAATTAGATGAGGTCATGAGGGTGGGGCCCTCATGAGTGGAATCAGTGCCCTTACAGGAGTCATGACAAAGTTTGCTTTCTCTCTTGCTCTCCGCCATACAAGGATGTAAAGAGAAGTCAGCAGTCTGCAGCTCAGAAGAGGACTCACACCAGAACCTGTCCATGCTGACACCCTGATCTCAGACTTCCAGCCTCCAGGACTATGAAGAATAAAGTTCTGTTGTTGATAAGCCATCCCAGTATATAGTATTTTCTCATAGCAGCCCAAACTGACTAAGAAATTCCTTAGGAAAGCTTGCTGTATTCACTTGGCTTCTTGTCTTTTCCCCACTAGACTTGAGTTCCTTGTGGGCAGGAACCATGTCTTTAAACTCTTTTTCCCAAAAGTTATTTCTTCTGATAACCATGTGAGATAGCAATGACTGTGCTTTACAAACCATCTCTTTAAATCTCAGGGTGATTAACTAGCAGTGCTTCCCCTGTAATGTGTGTTTATTAAAAATGTGTTGAAGAAATGAATGAATGATTACATAGAAAAATAACTTGCCCATGTATCTCTAACTCGCAGGTCAATTTTTTTATTGTTCACAAACACATCAGGCTATCATACTCTCAAGAGTGATGAACTTGAGATCAGAGGAACTGGGTTCAAATTCCATCTCTGCTATTTACTTGCTGAGAAGCAGGTTTCCGCTCGTTAATTCACTCGTTCATTCTGTAAGCACTGTTGCTGGTCTGTTTATGCTCAGTCATGACACCTGGGCAAGCAGACCAAGATGGCAGCTTAGAGAGACTCTGAACTCACCTCCTCCATGGACACACTGAATCTACAGCTGCATATGGAAACCGCCCCCCCCACCACCGAAAAAAAGACCTGAAAACTAGTTGAACAGTTCTTTACATCAAATAAGGAAAGAGCCACATGGAGGCAGGTAGGGGAAACTAAGGCACAGCCTCGCCCAAAACTCTACCCCTGTGTCAGTGAACCACCCTCGAGGGGGTCCCACGAGTCTGGAGCTTCTCCCTAAGGAGCGAGGGGTTCACACCCCCCATCAGGCACCACATCTCTTAAGCCCTGCACCTAAGGGGTGAGCCCCCAAAATATCTGGCTTCAAAACAAATGGGGCTTGCACCCATAAAACACAAAGGGCTGTAGCAAAACGAGAAACTGCTCTTAAAAGGACTTGCATGCCAACTCCTAATCCCCGGGTTCCGGGGCAGAGGCAGCCGTTTGAAAAGCGCTGACACCAGACGTAAAGAAGATTCTTTTTCTTAATTTTAAAGCATCCGCTGGAGGGGCAGGGGCCTGTAGGGATTCTCTCTGGGGGTGGCGGTGCTGGTGGGCACCAGTTTCGTGCACTCCCTCTGCCTTACCGAAGCCAGGTGGGAGCTGCCCCTGTGTGCCTACTCTTTCCCAAAGCTGGAAAGAGCCATCCCTACGCTCTTCCTCTGCCTCAGTAAAGCCTGTGGGTGTGTACTGTCCCCACACTCGTCCCCTGCCATGCTCCAGAGAGCTGGCATATATAACATTTGTAAATAGTTATGCACCCTACATAGGACCTAAATATAGAGAGCATGTATTAATGGACCTAAAGGTAGAGACAAAGAGCAGCATAATAGTTGTAGGAGACCTTAATATCCCACTTACATCAATGGATAGATCATCCAAACAGAAAATCAGTAGGTAAACAGCAGCCTTAAATGACACATTAGGCCAGATAGACTTCATAAGATACATAAAGAACATTTCATCTAAAAGCAACAGGATACACATTCCTCTTAAGTGCACATGGACCATTCTCCAGGATAGATCGTATGTTAGGATAGGCCACAAAACAAATCTTAATAAGTTTAAGAAGATTGAAATCGTATTAAGAATCTTTTCCGAGCACAATGATATAAAACTAGAAATCAATTATAAAAAAAGACCTGGAAAAAATACAAATATGTAAATATCGAACAAGATGCTACAAGATGCACAACCAATGCATCAACAAAGAAATTAAAGTAGAAATAAACAAATGAGACAGATGAAAATGGAAACACAGCATACTAAAATTAATGGGATGCAGCAAAAGCATTGCGAGAGGGAAGTTCATAGTGATACAGGCCTACCTCAAAAAGCAAGAAAAATCTCAACCAAACAATCTAACCCTACACCTTAGAGAACTAGAAAAACAAGAATAAATGAAGTCCAAAGCTAGTAAAAGGAAGGAAATAATAAAGATCAGAGCAAAAATAAATGAAATGAGGCTAAAAAAAAAAAAAACAATAGAAGGGATTCATGAAAATAAAAGCTATTTCTTTAAAAAGATAAAGTTAACAAACCTTTAGCTAGACTCAACAAGAAAAAAAAAGAGAAAACTCAAATACATAAAATCAGAAATGAAAGAGATTTTACAATCGATACCAGAGGAATACAAGGGGTGATGAGACTACTGTGAACAATTGTATACCAATAAATTGTACAATCTTGAAGAAATGGGTAAATTCCGTTTCTGAATTCTTCAGGACTGAATCATAAAGACAATCTGAATAGACTGATCAAAAGCCTCCCAAAAAACAAAAGCCAGGATCAGATGGCTTCTCTGATGAATTTAATCAAATATTCAAAGAATTAATACCAGTCCTTCTCGAACTCTTCCAAAAAATAGAAGAGGAAGAAATACTTCCAAACTCATTTTACAAGGCCAGCATTACCCAGACACCGAAATCAGACAAGGACACCACAAGAAAATTACAAGACAATATCCCTGATTTTGCATAAACACAAAAATCCTCCAAAAAATATTAGCAAACCACAATTCAGCGATACATTAAAAGGACCATACACCTGAGGGAAAGGTAAGTTTGTGCAGCCACTGTGGCAAACAGTATGGCGGTTTCTCAAAAAGTTAAAAATGGAACTACCGTATGATCTAGCAATTTCACTCGTGGGTATTTATCTGAAAAAAACAAAAACACGAACTTCAAAAGATATATTCACCCTTATGTTCACTGCAGCATTATTGACAATACCCATTTAGGACAAACTAAATGTCCATCAATGGATGAATGAATAAGGAAGATGTGGTATATTCACACACACACACGCAAACAATGAAATACTACTCAGCCATAAAAAGAATACAGTCTTGTCATTTGTGACAACATGGATGGACCTCGAGGGCATTATGCTAAGTGAAATAAGTCATATAGGGACGAATCAATATTATGTCATTTCACTTATATGTGGAATCTGAAAAACAAAACAAACAAACAAAACAAAGAGAATAAAACCAAGCTCATAGATACAGAAAACAGAGAGGAGGGAAGGGAGGGAGGATGAATTGGGTGAAGGGGTCAAACGTATAAACTCTTAATTATAAAATTAATATAAATTTATTTTATAATTATGAAATAAATAAGCTACGGGATGTAGTGTACAACACGGCGACTATAGTTTGTGATACTGTGTGGCATGTTTGAAAGTGCAGAGGGAGTAAACCTTAAAAGGTCTCGTCACCAGACAACAAGTCTCTGGAACCCTGTGGTGAGGGTGGTTACGAGACTTACTACAGAGCTCATTCAATGGTGTCTACACACACTGACTCATTAATGTGTACAACCGAAACTAATATAAGCTTATATGTCAATTATACCTTGATAAAAACAATTCTAGGAATAGTATCTAACCTCTATGGGTATTGATTAACTCCTTTATGATGTGGATCACTGTGAGGATTTAATAAGATTGAGTGACATAACATGTGAAAGTACCTGAGCCTATGACAGTGCCTGACTTAGAGCAGGTGCTCCATAAATTTTAACTCCATGCTAATAAGATCAGCCAGCTTCCTTCACTCTGACTGTATGTCCCTCCTAGGTGAACTAATGTGAAATAATCAACTTACCTGACCTATAAACCTAAGGACCAGACCTGAACTTTTGATGACTACATTAGGGCAGATACCTTCTGAAGCTCATGTTCGATCAGCTAGTATGTCTCCTTGTCCTTCACTCTTCACTCTCAAACACTGAAAAAAAATGTATTAGCATTTGCTTTTAGTTGTGCAGCCCACAAAGAAGGTGGAGCAAGACTTCATGATGGCATCAATCTGGACAGCTGGGTTCATTCATTTATTCAGCAGAAATTCACTAAGCATCAATTGTATGCCAGCCCCTGTGCTAGATTTTAGTAATTAAAGATGAAAAAAACAGGGTCCCTACCCTTGGGAGTTCGCACTCTGGGATGTACTTGTATATGTTTGGAAAATGTGCATGTTTCATTCATTCATTCATTCATTCACTTGTTCAACGACTACTTATTGAGAGCCTGCTGGGTGCTGGGATTGCCCTGGTTCCCAGCTGGGCTGGCCCCACGGATTTGAATCCTGCCCATCAGTCCAATCTCTGCTCTGATCTCACTCTCTCCATCACATGGACCAGATCCTGGTGACTGATCCCTCTGAACTTCTGTGCAAAGGGCCATGTCACCTTTGGGTAATTAAATAAACTTTAATTGAGTTTTAACATATATACAAAAACATACATGAGTGTACATTATTACAGCTGAATGCACTCATGTTACCAACACCCCAGGTTAGAAAATAATCCGGATGCTACCCCGGTAGCCATTTAAAATCAGTAACTTCCTCTCCAAACAAGGGTTATTACTGTCCTGACTTCTAACAGCACAGATTAGTTTTGACTGTTTTGTACTTTATGCAAATGGATTGTACAGTTTTATCTTTAGGTAGTTACAGCACACTGCCTGGATTGCTGTATTATATAAATTTTGTGTGTTTTTTCAAATGATGAGAATGCAAGTTGCCTTATGTAACTCACTGGTAGAAAAAAACCAGAATCTGGAACAGTGCCTTAGAATACATTAACTGGGTGCTCCTCAGCCCATTCAATTCCCTCAAGTTCACGGAGATGTAGAATTAAGACTTTACCATGAACTTGTCTGAAAACGGGGATCTAGTTTCTTACTCTGAATGTGTGTGTGTGTGTGTGTGTGTGTGTGTGTGTGTGTGTGTGAGAGAGAGAGAGAATAAAAAATAACTTTTTCTCATCCTAATAGAATTAAAGGACAGCTTTCCAGACTGGAGTTAACTTGCTGCTGACCTTTTGAGTGTATCTGAAACACTATTCCTAGCTTCATGGCTTCCTCTGGTGACTTTATTGATTGAGTGTCATGGTGTCCCATTGGTGATAGTACAGCAGGGGTTTACCTTCCTCTCCAACCTAGGAAAAACCAGCTGCCCTAATGCTATTGAAAGATCCTTACGCCTATGACCAATTCTCATTTTCCTTTTGCTGTTGTTGTGTATTTGTTTGACGGATTATCAGCATTAGCTCTTGCTAAAAGCCAGGCAGGCCCTTTGTCAAAAACCAACACGCAACCCTACTGAGACTACTTCTGTACACACCTACTTTCATTTTGAGCCTTGTTATGAATCCTCTCAATTTCCGGTATTCTGGTTGGTAATGACCTCTCCTACGCACTCAGGACCATAGCAAATGGGTTGTTCTGAGAAATAAGGAAAGGAGCCCTTGAAATGTAGCTTCCTAATGGAGCCATTCAGGAAAACACTGACCTAGCAAATGGCCCGGTGTATTCACTGTGGACATCCATCTCCAAATAGCCACAAACGATTTCGGTAAAGTCACGGAGCACAAGCTTCTTCAAGGGCATCGAGGGAGTAGGAAGACAGCAGTCGAGTGATGGGGAAGTCCCGCTGACAGACCCCCGTGGTACAGGCAGCAAGCTCCAGGTTGGCGTCAGCAGAGCTTCAGATCCGTTGAGCTTGAAACTCATATCCATGACTTGCTGCTGTGTGTTCCTACTGTTATGTTCATTGTCGCCAACTCGAGGTTAGACTCTGTAGTAACCTGGGGCTGCCATCCCACACTCTGGATTCCTAATTCTTCGCGTCTCCACATTAGCACTTACCCGTTAGGACTTTATCTCTTAGAGGCAAGACTTCGAGATGATCACTTCAAGAGTCCGTTATTTCTGACCTCTCTCCGTCTTCCTACACTCCAGTATGCTTTTGTATTATCCGCAAGGAAATGTATCATAAAAGAATACTCTCAAGCAAGGCCACTAATAAACCCAGCTGGACCTCCAGTGTATTGGTTCATATTTCGTTGCTTCTATATGGTTCCAGATGCAGTTTTTTTTTTTTCATTTTATCAACTAGGTGAATGGAACGAGAATGGGGTATGGGGTAGATTCACAAACACCGCGTCTTCTCATCTGTCTTTGTTGTGAAGATGTCTACAGGTGCTGAAGAGCAACCTGCTCATCTTCCTTAGTTGCCATGGCAGTGATTACAGGGTCTCCGGTTGGACATGAGGGCTTTCTACTGTTAAAACAAAGACAATGAGAAAATATGTTTTCTTGACCCTTTGCAGGAAATCCTGCCCAATGCGCACAAGAATGCAGTACTTCCTGAACCTTCAGTTGTTCAAATCCAGCATTCAAGGGTGGGCTTAAGTGACCGTGGGAAAAGATGCTTGCTCTCTCATGGAGTAAGAAAACCTGAGAGTCATTACGCAGGTTGAAGACGTTAACTTACGGCAAAACCCCAGCATAAATTAGTTGGGTTTTTGGGATATAAAAAAAATGACATGTATGTTTCAAAATAGACTAAAAGACAGGAGGATATATACATTTGACCCTAACATTTCCTATTTTCCCTGCTTAGTTTTTGACTTCTTATAAAGTTCTACCCACTAAGAGCAATGGGGTAAGATACTAGTTGGGAAGAAGAAAGAGAAGTCTGTTTCATGACATTAGGAAAAAAATGATCGCTCAGTATCTTTATTCTAAAAGCCATGACTTCTAAATTAAGAAAAAAAATATGTAAGCCAGAGTTTCCTTCCCTGGGCCCTGCTGGGAGTCACAAGAATAGGTAACGCGCAGCTGTCCTGCTCTGCCCTGACCCCCTTGGGTGGTGACATATCAGAGCAGCAATGGTGTCGCCAAATAAAAATAATGAGAGAAACATCTGTCTCTCTGCTACAATCTTTTCAAGGCAAAAGGCACTTAAGATTCTCATTTTGGACTTGTTAACACTCCCCTAAAAAGCAGTTTTTTGTATTACCCACAGCTCCTTCTTTCTTTGAGTTTGTCGATTACTTTTCCCTTCCTAGTATTTTAAGATAGTTTAAAAACAGACAACAAAATGCGTGCATATCTCTGACATTGGAGGGTTAAGAGCCAAGAGGTAAAGAATCCAGTGGATTGGAATGTTACGTGGGTGCAGATAATCCTTCCTTTAAAAAAAAAAAAATCAGGAGAGGTAATGTTTTGAAAACATCTGTATCTAAAATATTGTAGCAGTTTGCAAATTATGGAGCCAACCAGATCCTGAATGGAATGGTGCTCTCTTATAGTCGGGATCATAGTCCAAATGTGAAGGACCTGCCCATGAAGCTTCCTCTCTCTCTCTCTCTTTCTCTCTCTCTCTCTCTCTCTCTTGCACGCACGCACACACACACACACACACACACACACACACCCTGGCTCACATACAACCGACTCACTTTCCTAAGGTATTCTCATGACGTCCCTGCTGGTACAGAGTGGCCTGTGAATTGGTGCCTCTAAAGCAGTGAGCTGGAAACAGGCTTCATGCTTTCTCGCTGGGTTATTTGGAGGAACATAAGCAGAAGGAGAAACCATTCTTTGTTTATTTTGGCTTTACATAGAACTGAGATAATTTAGAGCTGGAAGAAACTTCAAAAATCAAGCAGTGCAACCCCCAAATTTTCCTAATGAAGAAACCGAGGCTCAGCGAAATGCCACAGCATGGCGGAGGAGGCAGCAGGGGACTCGGTCTCATTTCTGGCATCTCCAGTCCTCTCCTTCCAAGATGTCTCAGCTCTCTCGCTTTCTCTCCACCTCCTCAGGCATTTCAGATCCTTTTCCTCCTCCAAGCAGCTCACGACCTCTTCCCAAAGCATTCTGCTGCTGTTATCTAGGAAACGGATAAAGCAGAAGTGATGTCTTTTTGCAGATACCTTTGTGCTCAGAGACTAGCAGCGTTTGACTCATATGAGGACCACGAGCTCACGGGAGGGTGTGCGTGTGTAACACGGGTGTGCATGTGTAACACAGAGCGCGGCCGCACACTCCGCTCATAGTCAGCGTCCGCGGCCTCTTTCCCTGCCCTCCTTTACCATTTGTAAACAAAAACGGTTCTGAGAACGTTCAAACCTTTCTAAAGTTAACTTAATGAAATGGAATAGTTAATTTAAATGGATCAATTGATTGACAGGTACTTAAATGGGTAATAATTTAATCAGATTAAATGCTGCCTCAAAGGAAGGCTAAACTTAGGTAAGTTCAAATTTATTATGGTTTTGGTTAGTATTAGAAGTTGATATTCCATCCATCCATCCATCCAACAAGTTTATTCAACCAACATGTCATTCAAAACCTTTTTTTGCAGGCATTCTATGTGCCAGTTCTTAGGTATACAAAGTCACATGAAACATGATCTACTTAGGGTGATAGAAAAATATAGTGATTATATTATGGTGTGATAGATACACAGTTACACGTAGATTGAACATTATGTACTGTTGACAAAGGTTTGTACAAGGCACTTGATTGAACACTGTAAAAGATTCAATAATGAGTAATAAATAGTTTCTGCCCATTAGGAGCTTTAACTAATAGGAAGAATAAGACGCAAACAAATTCTAACGCAAAGTAGGATGTAGTGTCATTTACTCTGAATTATTCTGTAATGTATAGCATTCTAAAAATTAGGGACATAAGCACCCTGCATAAACACAAGAAAAGATATAGAAGTGGTTATGGTTGTTTTAGAATCAACAGAAAAAGATCTTGAAGGTCAGAATGTCTGGGGGGTTAAAGATGGTAATCAGCAAGGAGCCCCACAGTGTAAATGAACCCGAGGTTTGGATGCTTAAAAAAAGAGTTCAGCAAATATAAGTCACGAGGGAAGCAGTGCCGTCTAGACTAAGACTGGGCTTCATGACTTAAGGGAAAATTGGAAGAAAGAGACATTTCATTTCACAAATGAAAAAGAAGAGAGGGTTTGCAGTAAAGAAAGGCTAAGGTAACACATTGTTTCACTGACTCAAGACAGATGCATTCTTACTGCACGGCCACCGAGAGACTTGGGAGAGGAATTTAAGGGTCCCTTTCTGACACCAGCTCTTCCTGTGCTTCTTACAGCCTCTTGAAAGGAGAAGAGCAGTAGGAGACTGACTTCTCAGACTTTCTCCTTTCTCTTTCTTCACTGTTATCAAACACGGTGTTGATCCTTCTGTCGTTGTTTTTCACTTCATCTTGTCAAAAGGAGAAGAGCCATCACCTCCATAATGATCTGAAAAATTCCTTAAAGGGCAAAGCCTTCAGAACCTGTACTTTTAAGAACAATTCTTTTGTTTAACTGAATGCAGAGCAATTACTAAAAAGGTCTGCCTTTTCCAGGTCTTCTGCCCATAGACTCGTCTGAAAATGCAGAAGTGTTTTATCACCTTTTCTGCTCACGTTTCCTTGCAGAGTGTTTTCCATCGGCCTTAGGGGCTTGACTAAATCACTTCTCCCTTCTTGCTTTGGTTTAATTGATTTATCAGTACAATTTTATGCCTAGACCGCCCTCCTTCATGCCACACTCTAACGCTCATTTTATTTTGGTTATTTTTTGAGGGCTTCTCCAGACAGTCAGGTTTTCTCTTGTCCTCACACCGAGGTCGACCTTTCTACCGTCATCATACTTTCTTGAAGAAGATTCAGCTATTCTGGTCGTACTTGTCAATGAAACGAAATCACTATTAAACAGCCTTTTTTTTCTCTCCTTTTTTACTACCTTGAAAAGAGTCCTCAAGAATTCTGAATTATCACACTTAAACATCAGTTGAGAGTTTGAACACTCTGCCTACCATTTTCTCTGAAAACCTTTCCTTCTTGAAATAAATGAAAAGAAAAGCAACAATTAGGTTAGGAAAACATAAATTCTTTTAAGTAACACTGTAGATAAAATCCTACCTTCTATTTTCCACATTCCACAGAACTTAATTTTAATAATGTTTTAATCGATTGATTTTTAAATGGTTGTTTATCCTTGTTTTTAATTTTGGCCCATAAACAATTCTTTAAGCAAATATTTTTCTCCAAATTGGGTTAAAGAAGTGGCTTGACAGGAAGATAAAAATAAAATTTCAAATTTGAACTTAAAGTAATTTGGATTTAAACACTGAGGCATTAAAGATCACAACATAAAGATTTATAAAATCTTTAAAAAAGGTACAGTGTTTTGAAATATGTACATTGACATGATAAAGTAGTGAAAGGCGGATGACAAAAACAGCACTTTGAAAACCGAACCTGATTTCAACACGTGGAAACAGCTGAACTGAGCGAAACTGTCCTTCACAAACTGAGCTCATTAGTTATTTAAGGACCCAGGGATAGACCATGAATAAAATCCATCTGTGGCGGTTATAAAACATGGCTGCAAATTCCTTGGCACTTTTCCCATGGAGAGTGGAGGAGGAGTCTAACTCTCCTCCCCTAACGGTGGGTCAGCCTTCCTGACTAGCTTCTAACAAAGAGAACATGGCAGAAAAGACGCCGAGAAACCTCCGAGGTTCGGTTAGAAGGTCGACGCCGCTTCCATCCATCTCTCTCTCTCTTCTGGATGCCCACCCTTGCCACACAGAGGCCATCGTGTGAGGAAGCCCAAGCAGCAAAGAGATGGCCAACAGCTGAGGTCTCAGCTGTTTTAAAACATACCCAGGATTCATTTTAATCAGGTGTGGTAAGACACGCAGACATGAAAATGAGGCCTGAAGAAAGGGGTTTTGTATTCATAGATCCCTACAAACAGGAGGCGTGGCAGGCCATGCGAGACCACACGGAGAAGCACCAGAGGCTGTCAGGAGGTGGAGGGAATGAAGGGAAAACACGGGCAAACGCCTTTACTGTGGCTTCCACAGGAAGGAACGAGGGAGGCAGGGTAAGCAGGCTTAGCACTGGCTGGTTTGAGTAACTATGTTGGGTGCTGGATGTAGGGCTTGTCTCTAGTTGTCTGATACCTGCCTAACTCTGGGTGATCAGGGCAGGTGGGTAGCGGCCCAGGCTGGGAGAGCCTGAGAAGGAGGTGGTTGGCTGTGGGCTCTGGATAGGCTGGCGTGTGTATGAAAGCTGTTTACCAGCTCTGGGAACTGGCCAGCCCTGGGAGGGACGGTCCCTCCAGGGTCAGCAAGACACCAGATGTCAAAGTAGCAGAATAAAAAGGTGTGCTTAATATACCAGCTGACAGCCAGCATCAACCACGAGTCGTGAGTGGGGAAGCTTTTGAGATGACTCTGGCCCCGGACTGCAGTTTCATTATAGTCAAAGGAGAGACCTGAGTGAGAACTGCCTGCTCGAGCCTGGTCACCCCTACCCCCCTGTACCCCGGCCAATGACACACACACACCACACACACACACACACACACACACCCATGAGGGACAACGGCAGCAGCAACGACAACAAATGATGATAGTTGTTGATGTTTTATGCCACTAATGGCTGGTTCGTTATGCAGGAACAGATAACCAAGATATCTTCTTTTTAAAGAATTGACATATTTGTATAAGTCACTTTTAGATGCTATTGCTTATATCTTAAACATTGAAAAAAATTGTGTATACACGGCTGATGTTATCCATTCTCAAATATAAGATATTCTCCCATATGAGGCATTCTTTTAAAAGCATAATAATGACATTTCTAGAATGCTCCAAGCACATAGATGGTCCTGTCAATCATAACTTCTATTTTGAAGCAAATTACCCTCAGTAGTTACTGTATGCAAATAAAGATGCTCATTTTCGGTAAGGACCATTGAATATGAGAACATGCCTGCTCGAAGACACTAAAATTAGGGAGCAAAAGCTTTGATGGGGCTCTTACTATAGGGCAGTGATGGAATTATTTTTCCAGGTACAGAGAAGCACAGGGCTTGCTAAGAGATCAGTGACATTAAACTCTGTACACAATCAGATACGTACTCACTGGTACAAAGAGCCGTCTTGGTGGCTTGGGCGCTCGCTCGCTCATGAGCCTGTTTCTGCTGTTGGCTAATCCACTGGTGGCACCGAGGACTGGTCCTGGAGACAAAATGGCTCATCTCGCCCCTGAGGAGATTCATTCCTTGAGCCGATGCCCACGTGTGTGACGGTTATGAAAGCGTAGGTCTTCAGAGGGTTTCCAGTGGATGGGCGATCAAACACCCCACCCGCGTCAGGAAGGACAGCTGTCTCTTATAAAAGGAGGAGGGGAAACCACACACTTTCCTTCTGTCCTCTCTGAACGTCTTGGATGAGTGGCTCTGTGGTAGGCCAGGTGTGGGTGCTGCAGAGTACCCCAGCCCTCTTCCGGCTCCTCCGGCTCCCCACCCTGCAGATCCCCCTGTCTTGGTCTTGCTGTCCTGCAGATTTCTTACTTCAAAAGGAACTCCTGATATCTCCTCAGCCTCTGAGACCCAAAATCGTGATGCTTCAGGGGTGAATGTTATAGGTTGTGCTTACAACCTTTTCAAGTCAGACCAGACTGGCCATCCCCAGTCGGCGTGCTGTGAGGCCAGGCTGCTGTGTGGACAATCTCAGAGAGAAGTCTCAGTTCTACTTCCACTACTTTAAAAGACATCGTGGGAAAATGTAAGTCCAAGCATGTCAGGAAGTGTATTTCAAATGTCACAAACCAGAGGGTAAAACAATGTTTGTTTGTTTTTTTTATCCTAGATTCTGACATTCATATTTTAATAAGTTGTTATGTACACATTTTCAAAACAAAACCCAATATTATCAGTGAAACCATAAAGAATATCTTCTTGGATGCAAAGTAGGGAGGTCTCCTTCAAGTCTATCTCCACGGCCTTTAAGGTCTTGTGTCATCTTGTATCCCCAGTTCCTAGCTACAGTGGGTACTCGTTGTTGAGTGAGTGAGTGAATGGATGGGAAAGAAAAAGGCATGATATTCTTTGGAAAGCAGAGAAGTAACTTATACATTCAACCAAATAGACCAAGGATGATTGATACTTCCTTTAACACCAAATACCGCAATAAAGAACTATTTGTGACAGGATCTATACTATTAATTAAATTGACAGCAGTAGCCAATTGTGCCTGAATCTGGCTGCTCTGTGATCAACAACTTCCACCCCCTCCACATACAAACGACATCCTGCCAAGTGAATAATGTTCTCGTTAATTCAATTAAGCTGCTTAGAAACTGGTGTCTTGTTAGATGCGAGAGCTGTTTCTCTAGAAAGCTTCACGACTCGATGAGATACATCCTTTATTCTGATATAGGTGAATATTTTGGATGAAAGCAAGCAGAGTTTCGATGACTATTCTGGTTGCTTCTTGTCTTTTAATTTATGATTTCGGCATTTACTATCTGTACATAGAGCTGGAACTTTTTTGTTCACGCTCTTACTGTTTTGTATTATGAGTCTATAATTCACCACGGGCTAAAATGCAATCTTCTGAATAATGATTTGCATCTATATTAAATGTAAATACAAGCATATCTAAATGTATTCACAAAGAGTTCATTTAAATAGCCAATAGCACTTCCGTAAAACTTGGACTACAAAAGCAGGCAAAAACCAGTGAATGTGAATGTGTCCAGTCAGCTAAGTAAATGCATCATGAAACATGGGTCTTGCTTTAGTGTCCCCAAAACCAACACTTTCAAAAAAGGAAGAAAAGGAAGAATGAACGCAAAGACCTGAGCTGAACAACGTCTGCTAGGCTCATCTATATGAGGAGTTGAAATGACTATTTCATGACTTCTGTGCCATGAGCAGCTTTTAATGAGGGGGGAGATTTCAGGAACTTTTAATGAAAGCACAGGTACAATAATGTCCCCCATCACTGACAAAAGACGAAAGAAAAAACATAGCAATAACCAAGAAGAGGGAGAAGATCAGCTCGAGAAATCTTATTAAGAAAAGCTATTCCCACCGAGCACAGAGGTTGGCTCTGAGTTCCCTGCCAGGCCAGGTGTATGTGGTCACGTGATGACATTAAACTATTTCATATGAAGCGTTTCAGAGCTTCCATCAGACTTATCAATCAGGTATCAAAAAACATCTTTCCAAAGCAGCTGAAATATCCAATAACATGATGTAATATTTAGTGGTTCCTCAGATGGTGAGAGTTAGTTTCCTACTTTGAAGAGCAGAAAATCCACAGCTGAGGAACTTATGACCTTATAGGAAAAATAGGATTACTGGGACAAAGGTCACAGATTGAATTTACAAAAGCTTTGTACATACCTTTATGTCCCCTGAAATAAAATAACAAAGCAATTAATGATAAGCATTGATGATGTTTTGCATTGCTCAAACTAGTAATAACAAATACTATGAAGTTATTTTTTATCTATAATGCATTATTTACTATCCAACACTTAAATCAGATGGTTATATATTCATATGTTTCTTGCAAATAATAATATTAATTCTTTAGCTGATTCTCCATTCAAATACACAAATTTTTAGATCGTTTCATTTTTATCCCCACATTCCAAGTTTTGCAGTGTTTATAGAAAGCAGGATTACTGAATTAGAAAAGGCTTATGGCACACCCTGCAATGCGTCTGCTTATAGGGTCATATCCCTGGTGGTGAAAACCTTACAGCCTCATAGACACAGCTCAATTCTCTCCTTTTCAACAAAGACGTCTAGTCTTAAGAACCTAGGTTCCTTCCCCTTAGCTGCCTTTCTCTCCTAAAATTTTGTTGCAAAACCTGTACTCTCGCATCTTTGTTTTAAATGTCTAAACTTAATTCTCTTATTTTCTAACTATCCCCTGAATAAATGACTTATGATGTTTATGTATTAGAATACAATTCTTACAATTGTTGAAAATTCATTCAGGGAAAAAACATCATGTGCTAGAATTTTCTTTAAGAAGAATTTACTTTAGGTGTGGCAGATTCTATTATTTGACAATTTTGAGAGCTCTGGAAGTTGGTGAGGATGGAATAAACATGTATTAATCACCCATTATGAGCCAGACACTGTTCTAGGCACTGTACTTATGTTATTTCCTATCATCATTATAACTCTCTAAGCTAAGTGTTATTACATCCACGGTACAGAAGAAAAATGGAAGCTCAGGAAAGTCAAGTACATTCCCCAAGGTGTTGCAGCTGGTAAATAGTAGAACTGCAATTTAGCTATACTTTTCTCTGGTACCAAGTTTCCTTAGATTTCTTTGGAATCTTTTTCTTTAGTAAGTATACCACAGCAAAATGGGCACACACACCAACAAAACCATTTTTTGAATACTTGAATCTTTTCTCAGCTAGTTATCTTAATATGTTGTTATAGGGAGTAGGCTAAATAAGTGGATAGTCATTTCAATCTATATGACCATTTAGAACAGGTAAAAATATAGAACTGATGAGTTCGCATAGGCATGAAAAATTCAGTATTCATCTGCTTCATTAGTCATTATTTTAGTGCCTGTTTTTGGCATGAAGGAACTGTAGAACAGTGAGAAGTATAGCTTGTTTTTTATATTATTTAATGGTTGTGTGACCTTCGGCAAGTTTCTTTAACCTCTCTATGCCTCGATACCCTCTTTTATAAAACATAGATAATAATAGTATCTATCTCATAGAATTGTTAAGAGGATAAATGAGTTAATATGTAGAAAGTGCTTAGAACAGTGCCTGACACATAAAAAGTTCTGTTTGGTCTCTGTTAAATTAAAAAAAAAAATGTTTGGTGATAATGTAATTCCTACAGTAAGCCTTAGAAAAAAAATTAATTGTAAAACTCAGACTAAAATCTTTTCTAACATATATACAGGCTATTGTTAAAGAGAAAATGCGGATCATTTTTGTCGAAACTTCGTGAGTGTAGAATGAGAACGGTTGACCTTTTGCAAGGTTCTCATTTGACAAAATGGACATTAAAAAGCACCCACATCAGACAATCATTTTCTTCTTTTATTTAAAATAATACTTGTTAGTGAAAGTCACTTCATTATTATGATGCTAATATTTGACCATATTTGACCTATGATAAATCGAAGTTTGAAATGGTTCAATATCATATCAAAGAAAAAACAACATTCATTGGAAACTAAAACAACTTTTAAACTTCTGCTTTCCTGAGAATAAGTGTGTCTGGGTATTTTAGACGCTGGGTGACTTAGAAAAGTTGAGAATTATCCCGTGTTCATCTTTCAATCTTGAATGATGGGAAACCATCCCCCTTGATTTAGCCACAACATTTCCTGGAGCTTCAGACAAAATAAATTATTATTATTTTTTATTCTTTACTTTGTAGGTTCAAGAATATCAAACTATCTAGACAGTACAGGAAGAGACTCCATAAATGATGGCCACAGACGTAAAAAAAAAAAAAAGTTCAACAAACGTGCTACCTAAAAGCCAAACACTAAGAATAGGAACATCAGGAACATCATAATCGCAGCAGCGTTTGAACGGGTAGCATTTCACAAGGACGTGGGCCAGTCACCGTGCCAAGTACTTTACACGCTCACCTCCTTGAAACCCCTGGGAAGTAGGATCCGGGCCCCTGAGAAGTTGACAACGCAGAGGGGGAACCAGACAAGCAACTGTAATGTTAGGTGATGGGCTGTCTCCTTGAACGTTTCTCCCAGGCGCATGTCCTCCCTCCACACGACATCTGACCTACGCCCAGCTGCTTCCAGAGGTGGCTCTGGCTACACTCAGCGCCTCTTAGTTAGAGGCGACCAGCGCCCGCCACAGCAGGAGGCGACGTCTCTCCTGCGAGCCGCGAAGCACAGCAGGTGAATTCCGAAGATGCGCGAAGGCTGTAGAGCAAGCCCGCGTCCCCCTCTCCCAGCTAGATCTCCATTCCCAGTCTAAGCCATGAGACATATACAGGAGAAGGTAGGACGGTAAAGAAGAAACGAAAACCCTCTATGTGTTGGTTGCAGCGTCGGGTGAGGGCAGTGATCATCGCGATTAGCTGTCGCTTACGGGACGCCCACCACGTGCAGCGCCGGGCCTCCCGCCCACAGCCGCGCTCCACGTCATTGATGGAGAAGATGAGGTGTAGGGCAGGCCAGTTACGGCTGCCCGGGGCTTTGAACCCAGGTCTGTCTCACTCTAAGACCCGTGGCGTCCCTACGACTTCAAGCCCCTCCGGCTTGGGCACACACCGCTTTATTTTCTGCCTCTCTGTCTTCGACCTTCCCGTTTTCTCCACCTCTTCAGCCTCTCTCCCCCTCGTTGGGTCAGCCTGCTACTGGCCTCCAATGACAATTGCAGCAAGGACCATGCCTGGCCAGAGGTGCCCGAGACCGGAGGAGGGAGGCGACAGCTAATCCAGAAATGGGACGAGACATATTTACGTGAGGATCTAAGAACACGCTTCCAGGGGTCATGTCCTGGAAGCCTCCCACACCCTCTAAGGAGAAGGTGACAGCTCTGAAGGCCTCCCATCCATCAGTCCAACAGCAGCACGTTACTAATCTTTCCCAGCTGCGCGGCGCTCGGCGCTCTCACAGATGCCGGCGGGGGTGGAAGGAGTGGGACCAGCGCGACCTGGGGTCGCACGCAGCGCAGCAGGGATTCCCACCAGCCGACTTTGAATTGCTGGCCTATCGCAGAGCCTGTCACTCTACCAAACGTGCTGACTGACGTAAGCGGATGTCCAGGTGCCTCCCCTGATGGAGCATGAATATACTTAATGCACTTACTTCTGCATCGCTGTCCCCAGAGGCGACTGAGGCGAGCGCTCGGGCTGTTTATGCCCAAGGCACGTGGGGAAAGCTGCGGGAAGATGCGGAGTCACAGCTCCCTTGAAGACACGCAGGCCGTGGGGGGTTTCTGTGCTTTGCTTATTTATCAAGTATCTGCAGACACGCTGATTTCCTCAGGCATCAGAGATCGCAGGTGGGGGTCGCAGCCGACGACCTCATATCGGCTCCAGCCCTGCTCCCCGAAACCCTGCGCTGTGCAGATGGGAACCATGCCCACTCCTTTGAGGCCGCTGTCGCGACTTTTCCAAACCCAGCTCCTCAGTCTGAATGGACAAGATGCGTGGGCGCATCGTGTCAGCGCCTTATCAGCGCCCACACCTCTGAGAAGATGGCAAAGAGGCTCCTTTCTCCTTTAACTGTGAATGCAGTGGGCGAGGGGACGTCACCAAGCCTGAGCTCCGCTTGCTTTTCCACAAGGCAAGCGGGGATGGCCGCGGGTTTGAGTTCACATCTCAGCCTGAGGAGAGCACACCCAAGCCAGGACTCCCACAGTCAGGAGGCGTTTTCCCCAGTTACACCCCCTCGGCCCCCAGAAACCGGCTCCGTGCAGACAGTTCCAGCTGAAAGGGGAATAGCACTGAACGAGCACCAAACTGAGGGTGACGCTTCATGCACGCTGGCTCCTCACTTGGTAACCCTCTTACTTCCTGCTGTAAAAGGAGACGGGACAATACCAGGGCTCTCAGAATGCGATCTGTGGGTAGCCACAGGCGGCATTGGTTCACGTTCTGATTTACTCTTCCTGTTTGTAATAACGTCTGAATATTTTTATGGAATTAGTCATTTGCTTATATCTACTTAATTAACAAAACAAAAACAAAAACAAAAAAACACAGCCCCTCATTATTGCCTTATGGTCCCATGTCAATAAATCCCGATGACATCAGTGGCTTTAGGAAGCCTGAGATCACTGGCAGAACAGGTGTCCCATGGGGTCTTTTCTTGTGGGCCATAAAATTTTCAGAAGCACAAAACTACTGAAGCACAATATTAATGTGATCATAAATAAACATTCAAAGATGATTATGATAAAAAACAGAATGCTGCATAGTAACTTTTCTACTCACGATAAATCAGAGCACCATAAAATTATAAATCTGGCAATAAACTTGAGAGACCACGTTCAGTCTAAGGTTAGGAGTCAGAGGTCTCTACTGATATCAAACATGTCTACAATTTGTATTTTTTAAAACGTCACTATAAATCAGAGTATCACAAACCTGGCAATAGACTTGAGACGTCTCCTTTTGTGTAAGGCTTGAAGTCAGCATTTCCTAAAGATAAAAATAATTTTTTTCTATAATTTGTATTTTTAAAATGCAATACTCTATGTAATTATTATTCTAAATGTATGTGACAAATGTTTACATAAAACATTGGGATTAAATTACTCATAGGCTCTCTAATACTATTGAAAATGTTTGCAACAGTATTACTTTTAATTATTTTAATTCACAAAGGAATTATTTTTCTTCTCATCGTTTTTGAAAGCTGCACACAATGTTCTAAGAGTTGCCTAGCTACTCTCCTCTATAGCTTTTAAACTGATACCATTGCCTGTATTCTAGAAGGTTCTGCATGTTTATATATAAAGCAAAGTAAAATAAAGGCACATACTGCATGGCTGATTTTGAGTCGTTTGCTTGCTTAAAATAATTTTATGTATAATCATCTACTATTTGAAATAAAACTGAATACACACACACTATGTCATAATTATTCCCATTTTACAAATGAGAAAACTTAAGCATTAAGGTGTTAAGGGATTTGTTTGCGATCACCCAGGTTATATATGGTAAAAGGTGGCTGAATGCTTGGTTCGTCTGACACCGAAGCCGATGCTTGTAACCTTTCATTATACTCTCCTATTTTCAAGCTCCACACGTGCTTTAAAAAAATCCAGAGCACCATTGTCTCTACCTTCAGGGACCTACTATCTATTACTTTAATTCATTCATCGATTCAGTCATCCCTATAGTCTTTCATTTGTTCATCTACTCATCATTCAATAAATAGTTATTGAGCACCTTTTAAATGCTGGACACGGTGCTAAGGGGAGTTTTCAGAGAACAAGACAGACAGACATGGTCCCAGTTCTCATAAGAGTGAGAGAGATATTGTCCAAGTAATGACAACAATAATTACCTAATTACAAATTGGGGTATATGATTCAAGAAAGGCATAAAAAGCTGTAAAGGTGTATGAAAGGGCACCCTCACCGTGTCTGAGAGAAGAGGACAGGCCTCTTGAAGAAATGCCCTTTGCTACAGAAGATGACCTTCAGAAGAAGCGAGAGTACAAGTCTGCATCTTAAATGTTCATGACAAAATGACAGCTTTGTCCTCCTATTAACCCTAATACAGCTGTCATTCAGACATTTCTGTTCTCATTTTGAGCAATAACATGGAATATCTACCTACAGATACTTGTTAAAAAATTCTCCCCCAAATTGACTGTTTTTGAAGCTTACTTAAGACACTGGATTTTAAAAAATACAGACTCCTCTTCTTTACCTTCCCATCTCTCACCATCTTGCTCATTTTGCCTCTTAAATATGTATGTATTTGTCCCCCTATTTGTGTATAATTTCTCACTTCCTAACGTTATCTCTCACCAGGATTTTTGCATCCACCTTCTTGCCTTTGGTATTGTCAAATAAATTGTCTCCATTGCTGATTTAAGCAGGATGTTTCCATTTTTGCTTTGTTAGCTCTTTTTTATCAAGCTGGATTAGGTAGCCCTCATTCATAGCATTGCTGCATATTTCTTTATTGTCTTTAATGTGGCATACTGTTGCCATTAGCATGGTTTTGGTTGTATGCACTGAATCTGGTGTTCAATTTTTGGGAGATATTTAAGATCCATTAAGATGATATTCACATATCTCAAAAGAGCCAAAGAAACACAAATCCAACTGGGGTAGTGGAGGAAATCAGTTACATCCTAGTGGAATTATAGGTTTCATGGAGGGGACAGAAAATTAGGTAATGATAGAATTCAAGTCTTGAGACGTAGACAAGAGACTTATCCCTTTACCAAACTTTGGATTACCTTTTATATTGACAACAATGTGATCTCATTATGTCTCATCATGATTAGAGCAAGAATCAAGTTGCATTAACTGACGAGGGGTGTCTCTAGGTCTTTAAGAAACCTTAGTAATACTTACTTGGGTTGGGATGACAAAGTTGTTTCTTTAGTTAGTGTTTTTTTTAACCCTTGGAAGATAAAGAATTAAATATTTAAATGTTGAAATAAATCAAACAAATTTATTAAGATTTTAGCTAAACTTGGAAAAATATGTACATAGTTGCTCTATTGAATATTTGGAATATTTAAGAGAAATAGACACATTTTGATATGCAACAGAATGTCATTCTAATCTCACATTTCAATTTAAAATATGAAATTCACTTAATAATCTGACTTATGATTCTAAGTTGAAAAATATAGGAAAATGTTACCAAGGTCATAAACAATATAGAAACAGTTTAAAGAGCTTAATATTTATTATATGTATGTTTCCTTTCATTAGATTTAAAAGAGCAATGCTGGTACTTGGGGGAAAGTTTTATTAATCAGACAAGCACTTTTAAAAACTGAGTATATTATTTTTATAAGTACAATTTGAAATATTTAAGAGAATTCAATTAAGTAGTGAAAGACTTCTTAATATTGGTTGTAAAAATGTAATAGATATATACATAGGATAAAAAGATTTTTAGTTGAACCTAAAAGATTAAGGTTAACCTTAAAATTGGTTTTTGAACTTGTGAATTCTTAATTTGAATAAATCAAGTATTAATTTTTAAACTCTGAAGCCTCTGCAGGAAAAAGAAAATTCAAACTGAGAACTGCAGTTATCTGTAATTTATCAGCTTTTTCTTTTTTGCCATGAGTACCTTGAAGCCAAGGGTCAAGTCTCAATGAAATAATAATTTTTGATTAATATGTTTTTTTCATTGACTGTTTTACCTTTTTATCAACTAGATGACCTTGTATTTTAGTCTGCATTTATACAGAACAGGGCTGAATATCAAGTTAATAACAATTTTCTTATTTTATTTAGGCAGCTTTTAAGACACAAGTGGTCCTGAAGCTAGCTTGTTTTAAAACTTTGGATCAGAAATTCTGGGGAAATATTTTCTTTTTCTCTTTTCCAGCTTTACTAAGATGTAATTGACATATAACATTGTATAAGTTTGAGGTGTACAATATAATAATTTGATATGTATATATATATTGTGAAATGATTACCACAATAGATTAGTTTACATACCCACCAGCTTACATTGCTACAATTTTGTGTGTGTGTGTGTGTTTGTGTGTTGAGAACTTTTAAGACCTACTCTCTTAGGAGAGCAACTTTCACACATACAATATATATTGTTAACTACAGACAGCAAGCTGTACATTAGATCCCAGAACTCACTCATCTTATAACTGGAAGTTCATACCTTTTGACCACCCCCCACCCTGATCTGCCCCAGGCAACAACCACCATTCTGCTCTCTCTTTCTATGAGGTTTTTTTTTTTTTTAGACTCCATATATAAGTGAGATCATTCAGTATTCATCTTTCTCCATCTGACTTATTTCACTTAGCATAAAGCCCTTGCAGTTTGTCCATGTTGTCACAAATGGCAGTATTTCCTTCTTTTTATGGCTGAATAATATTCCATTGTGTGTACACACACACAACACACACACACACACACACATCACATCACATCACATTTTCTTTATCCATTCATCCACTGATGGACCCTAAGGTTATTTTCATGTCTTGGTCAATGTAAACAATGCTGCAATGAACATGAAGGTGCAAATATCTCTTACAGATAGTGGTTTGACTTCCTTTGGCTGTATACCCAGAAGTAGAATTACTATATCACATAGTAGTCTTCTTTCTAACTTTTTTAGGAACCTCCATACTCTTTTCTATAGTGGCTGCATCAATTTAAACTCCCACCAACAGTGCACGAGGGCCGAGCTGCTGGCCGAGATTTCTGCTCGGGGCTCCATGCCGCAGGAATGTGGTCTGACACTGGTTCCTGCGAGCCCGCCTCCCTTCTCCATCTCTACCTGATCTCCTGAGATTTCCCCAGTAATCTCTGTGAGGCGAGACCCAAGTGGGCCTCCTGAGAAACACCTGGCGATGCTCAGAGAGCGGACGTCCACCGGAGACACTGCAGGCCCAGGGGGTCCTCACAGTGCAGCCCTGTGCTGGCCTGCGGACAGGCGACTGGCCAGAGTGCTGCTGCGCCTCCTCTCCTGACGTGGTCCTTCTCCGTCTCTGCGGTCCAGAGGTGCCTCAGCCTCACGCCCACGTCCAAGTTTTCACAATGGTGTCTTATCTATGGATAGTGGACAGCTGGTCTTTTTGTGAGGGGAATGAAGTAGGGGACAACCTATGTTGTCATCTTGATGATGTCGCTCTCTCTGGGGAAATATTTTTAATTCAATATAGTATGAACATAATTCTTAGTGCTCAAGACAATCCGGTAGAAACAGAGTGTGTCCTGTTGTCTGAAATAGACATAGTGTCCGTGGAGGTTATTTTTATCTAACTTCTAAATTCAGCTCATTACGCTGAGTTGAGAAAAAACACAGTTCATTTTCCAGCCCTCGTCAGTGACATGCCCCCCATAGCCAGTGAGTTACACAAATTATATAAGATTTTAAACTGTCGATAAATTTTGTTGTGCAGTCAAAAAGTTGCTAAGAGGCAGAAGAACCTTTAATTAAGACAAGATTGCATTTAAAGACCAGCACCAATAAATACACCACGGAACGTCAGCAGTGAGGTAGGGAGGCCAACATGCTCCCTATGAAATAGTGGGTTCCTACTAGCCCATTGCTCATGAGGAGCAAATTCTGAGTTGTTTTGGCAGCCGGAGTGCCACCTTTCCATCAGTTCAACCACGTGTTCTAGACCAGTCTCCCCTGTAATCAGGAGCTCTGAGGTTCCTGGTTAGTCGAGTCTTTTGGGGTCACGGTGGGCAAATAACCAGCTTCCATAGACATCAGACTCATGACCTGGGCCCAGGAAATGCCAAACGACTGGCAGAAAGGGAGCCGCCAGTGCCGGATGGGAGACAGGGTCACAGCAGACAGCATGGCGCGGCCGAAGCAGCCAGCCAGAACCCAGGGCCCTGGGCGCATGCCGGGCTCTGTGGGCAGGGCGTGAGCAGGGCCCGGCAGCTGCTCCGTGCCAACGCAGGTGGGACAGCTGCGATGAATGGGCCAAAGAGCCACCTCAAAGGCACACTGTGCCCAACTTCCAGCACATGGCCTCGCTGTGGACAGCTGAGACACAGCAGCAGCAGCAGCGACAGCAGCAGTGGCGACAAACGGACCTCCTGGCCGGCCTTGGTGGGGAGAGGCAGGCCGCCTCCCCATTGTGCGATGCAGGGAGCAGGCAGCCGCACGAAGCTGTCAACAGCAGCTGCAGCCACCAGCCGAAAGTTATCCGGACGTGTGAATCGTTTGGACGGGGACTCCCAGTCACACGGGAGTTCTTTCTCAGCTCAGTCATCATAAGGGACCTCGCTCAAATCCCATTGGAGCGTGTCTGTGACGGGCAGTCAGCAGTTCTGCTATGTTCCGCGTCTACCCGACTCCAGCCCAGGGCTCCCCAGTCCGCACGGCTCTGTTTCACAGCCGCTGGTGGTGGGACTCGAGCT
>CM053516.1:11018258-11059643 GCA_028627145.1 Eidolon dupreanum | reverse complement strand
CATGTAAGTGGAATTATGCAATATTTGTCTTTTGTGACTTCTCTACTTCGTTTAGTATAATGTTTTTGAGGTTCCTTTATGTCTTTGCATGTATCAGAATTTCCTCCTTTTTATGGTTGAATACTATTCCATTGTATGTGGACACCACATTTCATTCATTCATTCTTCTGTCGATGGCTGCTTGTGTTCACCTTCTGGCTGTTATGAATAATGCGGCTATGTCTGGTTGCTTTTTGAGGATAAACAGCTTAGATGCAACTGGAAATGAAGGTATCTGTGTCAGATACTGAGGATTTTCTAGAAATTTTTAACCTAACTCAAAAGTATTCTGAGTCCTTGGGTGCATATAAGTGCCTATTAACTCAGTTCTATACAAACTTAAATTTCAAACGCTAGTAATGAAAATTAGAGAACACCATAGAATTTACATCAAGAATTATTAGTTACAACCTCACAATCCCATGATCTTTAGATACACCCAATGTTGTCAGAAGGGGTATCTGGACATAAGCACAGAGTATTTTACAGGACAGTGGTAAGAGGGAATCATTGTTTGGGTATAAATATCTGATTTTTTGCATGAATTACAATTTGCCAAACTGTATCCTCAATTTTGCATTCTGTGATAGCTATAATACCTCATCGGAGATGAAATATACATTCATCTTTAGAAATTAAAGGAGTCAAAAAATAACCAAATTTGCCATTAAAAATTATTCCTCCTTTAGTTGGAGTCATTAGGTATGAAAAATAATTATTTCTGAATTCAAGGATTTTATTCTCTAAAGTCACGTTAGATTCCATCTGTAATAAGTACGTAGGTAATTTTTTCACATTTCTGTCTACCTTTTTAACCTACCTCCTATTCCCCCTGCTTCCCACCCTCCACCTTCTCCCCTTCCTTTCTCTTCCTTCCCACAAGTAGGAAGTTGTGTGTATCTGCCCTGGTTCCCTTACCTACTGGTAACTCTCCTTGTCCGTGAGATGTAGATATATCTGAAGCTTATTCAAAATCAGAACTACAATCTGGGGCATTTTTTGCTGGGTTCCCTTGAGGGAGGAAATGGAGAGTCTTCTTAGCAGTCTATAAATTCAGGCCCATTGGGTAAAGGGCTCTTGCTGGAAATTCAGCAAAATTTGTGCTGCAGACAACATAAAAATTGACTGAAAGTGGTGAAATAAGGGTTGTGAGACCTCAGGCATGTACTTTTCCTGTTAGTTTAGGGAGCTGAAGACAAAACATGTTACAGACAGTGTCCCTGGTAGTGAAGGTGGCCTGACATGGTCCCGTGAACCCCGAGGAACTGGGATCCGCAGTGACGCAGGTGGGCAGTGCGTGCGTCTGTAGGGGCGGGTCGGAGATGACCAAGGCCCGCGAAATCCAGAATCAGTGTTTCATTCCAAAGCCATGCCTAATTTGGAAGGTCACAATTCTGATCGAAATTCGGGATCACAAGTCACGTGTTCCCTACTCTGTGCCCAAACCCAGGACCGTCCCCTATCCATACTCTTGGCTCTGGCGGCATGTCATATAATCATAAACTAATACCTCGTTCACTATTGAACTAAGATGCTCCAGTCACTGTTTCACACCACTTCACAGTAATTCCATGAGAAAGTTATATTATTTTCATACCCAATTTTACTGATGAGGAAACCAAGTCTTGACAATATTGACATATCAGTGGTTACACAGCTCACGAAAGGGAAAAGTGAAATCCAAGCCAGATGTGTCTCAGTCCAGAGCCAACTCTTCTGACAGACGTGCTTCACTGTAGTCGGGGTGCCGTCTCTGTGGCTTATTATATATTCACGATGGCTCCACTGTATCCCCCAAACTGCAGAACACTCATCAGCTGCTAGCTTTAGGTCTCACTGGGCCATTCATTCCCTGATGACTTCACCCCTCGTGTTGCTATCCCTGAGTCCCTGTGAAACGGCTAACCTACTTGGCAGAGATTGTTTATTTTTGTTTTACACCAGCACGTTTATGGCCTTGATGCCTGTCGGGTGGGTGTCTATATTTGCAAGGTTTCTTGGCCTTGAGGTTCTCTCCTTGGTCTGTGAGCCCCGACAGAATTTCTGCTACATGGAGCAACCCCAGTAACCACCAGAAAGGGAATCCACACTGTGTCAGCCCCAGTGCCAGGCACGTAACCTCTTTTGAATGAATGAATTCCTCATTCTAGAAGTCACTTAAAAAAAAAAAAAAAAAAAGCCAGATGTACAGCTGGTGAATGCAACCGCAATTCTTAGAGGAGAAGAAAATGCATAAACTTACTTGACCCCAAAGTCCTTTTCTTTGGCCTGGTCCCAAGATTAGACTGAAACCAAAAGTGACCACTTACTTCTCAGCACTCAGTCTTCCTTCTGGTCCATCTACTCAACTCAGACTGCTGAGTCAAAAAACCACTAGGAAAGACTTAAAACTATTGAAGTTTCAGCATGTTCTTCATGCACCGTATGTTCTTAACTACAGAATAATGAAAAAACTGGCACAGAAACTGTTTCCGTGCGCTCACTTCTCGAGCGTAGGTTGTGGGAGCATTTTGTGCATACATGTACACACGCAAGTGTGTATTCTCTCACACATGTATTTCTAAAACAGGGACAATAAAGTTATTATCATCTAATATTTGCATTCCACATACTAAAGCAAGTAATTTTATCTCTTCTTAGAGTAGGAGAAGGAAACTAGAATCAAGGTGAAGGCCATTCCTTTGACCTGTAGCTTTCTGGGTGGCCCAAGACAGGACTGTGACCCAAGAGTTCTCAGAAGACCAGGGAATAAATAGGAAGCTAGGAGCCTATGCTGAAGTTAAGCTCGAGGCCCACCAGAAAGAGGCCTCGGAAACATATTTCTTCCTTGGTTAATTAAGCATGGACAGGGGATTGATGGGAAAATGTATGGCAACCAAGCAGCCATTTTCCATTTTTTTCTTACCTATGGCCATGGCACAGGAATGCGGTGGGAGCAGGGACGTCCATAAATAGTCTGGCTCCGGTTTAACAGAGACAATTCCTTTCACAATCACAGCTTTAGCATGTGCTAAAAATGACAATGCCATCCAGTGTCAATAGTTCCAGGGAGACCCTTCATTCCTAGTTACAGCGATAAAACCGCGGGTGGGTGGTCCCCGCTACTGGTTGTCTTCATTATCATTCCATTGTGCTTGTGTGAGGCCCAGTGCACTTTGGAACTCTCAGGCATGTTAAAAGCCTTTCATGCATTGGAGTGGCTTGACATTCATATTTATATATCTCGTTTGCATGGCTGCAGAATCTCTATTCTTGAGATCCTCATCCTTTGTGTGTTCAAGGTCACACCCCATCTAAGTGGGAATTGTAATATACCCTGAGAACATCAAGCCATCATAACTCAAGTGTGCAATCCAGATTCCTCTTGGGTGCTTAGAGCTCTCTGCCTCTTGATTCAAAGTCAGACTGAAACCCGAATAAGCTTGTAAAATTAAGATGTTTGAGTTTGCCTTGGACACTTTAATATGTTCACTTTGGAAACTTTTTAAAGTGTTGTCTCCTTTGAAAAAGTCTCCTTTAACTTATAATGCTTTAATTTATAAACAAAAGTGGGCTTACCTAAGTCAGAACCTGGGCATCACACCCACTCCTCTTCCCACTTTATACAGTGGCTCATTGACTCTGGTCAGTATGTCAACCTCACACTTTCACCCTCATTCTAAACTTCTAGTCTTGTTCCTCTTTATTCTGTCCTCTATAATGTTATCAGAATGATTTTCTAAAATGTAAGCCTGAACATACCAAGTTTCCCACAGGCTTCAGAGGAAAGGCCAGCACCCTCAGTATAGCCTAGAAGGATCTTTGTTGCTTTGACCCCACCTACCTCAGCTTCTCCTGGGTGCCCACACACCCACCCCTCCTTCCAGCAGATCTCTGAAAGGACCTCCTTGCTCCCTCACACATCCAAACCCAACATCAGTTCCGCCAGGTCTGGGAATGCATTTTCTCTTCCTCTTCTCTCAGCTAACTTCTATTTCTCCTTGAAAACTCAGCTTCCACAACTTAACCTTTACCCTGATCTGACGCCCATGACGTGCTCTGCACACCTCCCAGACAGCACGGCTCTCGGAGCTGTCGTCGTTGATTTGCTGGTCTACGTTTCTGACTGTGCCAATAGGAACTCTATCTTTCCTTTCTCTGGATCTCCGGGGGTTCCACAAGGCTGACCCATAGAGAATGGACAAGTGATTGTTGACTAAATATCAAATAAATGCCACTAAATCACACTCAAAATACTCTACCAAAGTGATGGCATACATCAAGAGTCTGAACCTGTTAGAGTAATGAATAGCTTCTTTTCATCCCTTGACATTATATGAGGAGCAAATGAAACTCTAAGCAGAGGCCGTGAGAGATGCTCGTGGGAGGAGCCTCGTGTGCCGCCGCATCCCACCTCTCATCTGTGGCTCATCAGATGCTATTTGCCCAGGCACGTGTTGGTTGGTTGGTTTGCTTGCTGTCACCATCAGTTTGCCTTTTCCTCATTAGGGGACGAGTGGTGGTGACATCAGGTTCCTTCTCTCCTCCAGGGCCACCCATGGTTCACATAAGAATTTCATACCACATGGCAGAATGAGTCACAAGACCTTCCACAGCTGGTGAAAATGGTACATTCAGGGTTTATCCTTTAAATAAAACTCCCCGACACACACGGGGGTATTTTCATCAGTCACTTTGTGAACAGTGAAAAGGTATTCAACTTCTTCAGTCTCTGAGAATGAGTTTGAGATCAGTTTGGATGAAAAGAGACTCAAGTGAGTGGAGCTCGTTTCGAGTCCAGGGCCGTGATTCCCCTCTGGGCGCTCCTCCTGCCGCTCCCTGGGGCTTCCCAGGCAGACGGAGCACTGCTTGCTGGCAGCCTTTTTCTCATCTTTACCTGGACTTTGTGTAAGCATTAAATGGATGTTTGCAAGACAATTTAAGTGATTTCCTACAACCTATTTTTAAGCATTTACTATAGATAGCTTCAGGAACTTTAAGCACAATGTAAACTGCAGATCACCTTTCTAAATGCACCATATCCAGTGTTAGTTTCATATTCTAACAAGATGGGGTAAGGCATAGTTCCTGAACAGCTGCCAACTCCCCAGAAAGGCTCTGGCTACACCGGAAATGCCTTAAAGGGGCCCCTCCTGGTGCTGTCCTGAGTGAGGGTCCTTCAGGGTGTGGCCCCAGACCTGTTCCTCCCCCCACAGATAGGTTTTCCTAAAGACCCTTGCCGAGACACCTTTTCTAGGATTCAGCAATGGAACATGAAGAAATCTGAGAGTTTTTTAAAGCCCAGGAGTATAAACTACCAAGTTGCTCCTACAATGTGACTGTCCTCCTTCTCTGGTGTTGCAAGCAAGCTCTGACTCACTTCCCCCCCCGGCAGGATTTCCTCCTGCATGTACTCCCAGGGCAGAGGGATTCTTTGAATGCCTTTGCCATTACCCCTGCTCCTTCAGTTTGTATCTCGTAATATTCTTAAGCTTTGCTAAGGGTGTTTCTAGCCACATGGCACCACCTCCAAAGCTCCTGGCATTACCCATACCGGCCTCATCCCAGGGAGATCCCTGGGGATTAAGCACCCAGCACCTTCATAGGCTTCACTGTCTCATGACTAAGGAAGCTCCATCTTCAGAACTCATGCTCTACATCCTAGACATGCAGGCCTGGACCAGGGAGGGCTCTTGTGTCTTCAGAAGGCATCAGGTATATCTAGAGTCAGCCTGAACAAAAGCTACACTTTGGAAAGTGAGCAAAGCAAACTTGTAAGAGTTCACAGCAACATACTCATCCTAATCACGTACTTCAAGTATTCTGACATGACCAAAGCTGAACTCAACTGCAGACCTCACTAAAGTCTCTCAAAGAGGAGTCACGATTCTCCAAATACCTGTTCTTACCAATTAATCATCATAAAATACAAAAAAGATCAATTATTCATATATAGATATATCTACAATCTACTCATATTTCACCTTGAGCCTCATAGGGTACTCACCGGGTATTTTTGATGTTTTCATTAACATGAGAATTGCTGATGAGAATGATCGCATTAAAGGGATAGGTTCATTTGATTAAACCATACAGAATTTTTCAGTGGTAGATGGGAAGAAGCATAATCTTAGCTGTCAGTCTGTCAGACATCTTATACTTTAATTAAAGAAGACAAGAAGCAAGCCTAAAAAACAAACAAATGTGATCATTGCAGGTACTTCTGGGTGCCCTGAGGTAAAATAGGGTCTTATAAGAGAGAGCACCTGGGGACTGGGGTTGAAGCCTGGGCACTCCTGGAGCAAGCACCTGAGGAAGCCCGTCTGAGGAGGGGCCGTTAGAGCCGAGGCCTGAGTGAGAGAGAGGCTGGCACGCAGAGATCTGAGGGACGAGGACTCCACACCATCCGACGGCAGGTGCAGTGTCGCTACTGAGGATAAGAGTGTGGCTGAAAGACTGTGAGGGGCATGGTGTCCAGGGAAGGTTAGAGGGGATGACAGCATCTAGTCTACAGTGGCCACTTTGAATTTCATTTTCAGCATAATTAAAAGACATCAGAGGGCTTTAGACAGGGGAGTGACATAATCTGATTTCTGCTTTAGAAAAATTACTTCATTTGCCCTGTGCAAGATGGCCAGTAGGGGGCGAGAAAAGAGGCAGAGAAACAGTCCAGATGACAGATGACGGGACCTTGGTCCTTGGCTGTAGTAGTTGAGATAGTTAGATGTGGTCAGTTTGGGGATGTATTTTAGAAGTAGCGCCAATAAAACTGACTCATGGGTTGGATGTAGAGTTTGAAGAAAACATAAAAATCAATAATGACTCCAAAAATTTTAGAATGAGCAATTGGGTGGACAGCGATGTCATTTATGGAAAGGGAGAAAGCTTGGTTGTGATGGAGAAGCGATCTGAGGGGAGGGAAAAAGTCAAGAGTTCAGTGTGGACACTGTTGATTGTGAGGTGCCTGTTGGTTATCTGAGTGAGGATGCTGAGCAGGCAGACAAGCATCTGAATATTGAGCTCAAAGGAATATCAGAGCTGGATAAATTAAAATAATGGTCAGCAGCTAAGATAAGTTTCAAATCCATGGGACTAGTTAAGATTGGGAGAATGTAGGTAAATTAGAAAGTCAAGAATAGAGTTTTGGGACATCCCAACACAGAGAGAAGTGGAGAGTAGGAGCCATGAGAGGCATTTAGCATGGAGCCAATGAGGTAGGAGGACAAGTAGTCTGATGTGGTGTCCTGGAAGCCCAGAGAAGAAAGTATTTTGGAAAAAGGGGTAGTGAGCCACGGCAAATGCTGCAGAGGGGTCTAGGAAGAGGACAAAGAACTGATTTGTGGCTTCAGCATCGGTAACCTCGAGAAAAGCCATTCCAGTTCAATGGAGGGGACAAAATTTTGATTAGATTGATTTTAGGAGAGACTGAAAGGTAAAGAAATGGAAACAATGAGTCATAACAATTATTTCAAAGAATTTATTTTGAAAGGAAGCACATAAAAGTTGGACATAGAATGAGAAAAGTTGTCAGGGCTTTCTGTTTAGCATAGACATTATTGATTCTTGTTTGTTTGCTAACAGAAATGAATATAAGACAGAGAGAAATTAAGGAAGAACAAGAGAAAATAATTGCAGGAGTAAAGTCCTTTAGAAGATCACAAGGGATGAGATTCAGATGATAAATAGAGGAGCTGGCCTTAGAAAGCAGAGGTATATCTGGTCAAGATGGTGGAGTAGGTAAACACTGTACTTGCCTCTTCAAAATTACAACTAAACTACAGAAAATCCATCGTTGAGATTCACCTGAAGTCTAGCTGAACAGATGTCCTACGGCTGGGGACACACAGAAGAAGCCACCTCCAGGTTGGTAGGAGGGGTGGAGACACAGAACAGACTGGTTCTATATCCACATATGGGAGTTAAGTATCGGCAGGATATCTTGGCTGAGGAAGATCCCTTGGAGGAGTGAGGGGTTCGGCCCTATGCCAAGCTCCTCAGCCAGGGTTCCAGTGCCAGAAAGAGGAGTCCCCACAAATTCTGGCTGTACAAACCAGTGGAGATTGTGGCTGAGTGAGATGATAGAGGGTGTCTTGAGTCCCAGGTGTTCCTCTTAAAGAGCCCGCAAGCAGACTCTGAGCTCCAGTGTTGGGGCAGCTGCTCAGAAGTTGCCAGGGACATATGAGAAAAACTGAACTGTCTGGCTTCAGGGTGAGGGCAGGAGGAGCAGCCTGCTCCCATGCAGAGGGCACTGTTCCTTTGATAAGCACACTGCCCATCCCAGTGTGCAGATTTCGGCAGCTGCCATATCTGCGTCTCCACCAACCTGGCTAACACTGTTCAACCTACCCAGGTGATTCCCTGAGACTGCCCCACCCAACTTGTGGGCCCACCCAAGCCACCTCCAGTGGCTTATGCATATCTTGGCTCATGCTGTCAACTTTTCTAAAATCTCTCAAAGGTTCACAAACCCCAAACAAGCAGCATCTGGCTTCTGTGTGCCCCATACCTCTTGCTGAGCAGCACCAAGCCTGGCACTAGTAGCAGCCAGCCTCAGTTTACAGCTTGGCTTCCACCAGGTACCTCTAAGCCCAGCACAAGTGATAACCATCTGCAGATCACTCTGTAGCTTATACAATGTGGCCTCTGGCAGGGCACAGGCAGTGGCTGACCTTGGCCAACAACAGGGCCCCTCCCAAAAGGCCCCAGAACCAACACAACAGGTGGCTGGCTTCAGACCACACCAGAGCACCACTCAGCTCACCCAAAGGGCAGACTGGGCAGGCACCAGAGCTCTGCTAAAGCAAATCCTGCTCCGTAGGGTCAGCCTTGAATAGTAGCTCCTCCACTGTAGTTATGGCCAGCCCTCACAACCAATCAACCAATCAAGCTTTCCTACTGACATGCTAACAGCAATTAAGGCTCAACTACACAACCTTCACAAAGGACACACCTAGAGCACCTAGCTCAGGTGACCAGCAAGACTGTGCCATTGGGTCCCACAGGACCCAACCTTCCCTAACCTGATGAAGGAAATAGACGTACAAGCCCAGGAAGCACAGAGGGTCCTAAAGAAGATGAACCCAAAGAGACCCACACAAACACATCATAATTAAAATGCCAAAAGTTAAAGACAAAGAGAGAACCTTTAAAAAAGCAAGAGAAAAGCAGTTAGTTACTTATAATGGAGCTACCATAAGTCTGCCAGCTGATTTCTCAATAGAAACTTTGCAGTCCAGAAGGGACTGGCATGAAATATTCAAAATGATGAAAAACAGGGATCTACAACCAAGATTACTCTACCCAGCAAAGATATCATTTAGAATCAAGAGACAGATAAAGAACTTCTCAGACAAGAAAAAGCTAAAGGAGTTCATTACCACCAAGCCAGTATTAAAAAAAAAAAAATGTTAAAGGGACTTCCTTAAGAAGAAAAAGAAAAAAAGAAAAAATATTAATGATAAAATGGTAGTAACCACATATCTGTCAACAATCAGTTTAGATGTAAATCAACAAATGCTCCAATCAAAAGACATAGGGTGGCTGAATGAATAATAACACAAGACCCTTACATTCATTGCCTACAGAGATTCACTTCAGACTGAAAGATATACACAGACTGAAAATAAAGAAATGAAAGAGGTATTTCATAAAAAGGGAAACAACAAAAAAATCATGGGTAGCAATACTTATAGCAGCTAAGGGAGCAAGGACACCCCCTGCACCTCTAGAGCTTGTGATACGTAGGTTGTAGGATAAAAATAGCATCCACTTGTGAGAGCTGTGAGGAAAGCAGGGTCCTCAGAATGCCACCAGGTGTCAGTGAAAGCAGGAAGTTGATGGGAACTTTCAGGTGGGGAGAGAGGAGAAGATACTTAAGTAAGTTTCTTAATGCGTATTAAGACGTGCTCGGACCCTTTGTCCAGTCTCATTAGGGCTGTTTTCCTGGGAGCCGAAAACCTTCCCAGCATTCCACAGATTGATCCCACTTTGCTGGCATTAGGGGGGTCCTAGGACTGGGACCAGCAGTGTCGATCACCTCACGACACCGTAGAGATGACACATCCAAGAGAGCATTTGTTCTGAAGGGTTTATAATTGTTCACTGCGCCAGAAGCCTGCCCACTGCAATGCGGAATTCACGTAAAGCAGCATGCTGTCACCCACCCAAACGCTGCCTACACTGAAGGGACACCCTGACAGTCACCTCACTGACTAGACCTCTCTCCTATGGCCGACCCTCCCACCTTAACTACAATATCATGCTTTCAAAGAAAGAAGAAACCCCAAAGCTATTAGGTTTGAGTCCAGAAAAGTTAGATGTTTACGAAGGTTTGGAGCCAATTTAGTAAAGAAGACACTTCAGTCTTCAAGATTATCCCCACTTTCATTCTGTAATATTTTTATTAAGTAATAATTCACTGCTCAGGCCTAAATGAGAATCTCACGGTCAGTATGTCCAGATTCTAATGTCTGTGATAATAAGGCCGTGAAACTAGCTACATTTCAATAAGTCATAGTGAAGATTGCTACTATTTTAAGCGGACATAACATTTTCAACTGATAAACTAAGTGGCAGAATTTTGAGGAAGTATTTTCTCCTAAGTGGAGTATACAAAGTTTTAGTATCAAGGAAAACATTCCGTCAAAGTGGACTCTGAATGAAAGTGATTTCAGTGCTATGATTGAACATATATACACAATTGGTTCTAGTTCCTTAATTAGATTGATTGATACATTCAGGCAAATGACCAGTCAAGTCACTCAAATATTTGATTTTTAAAAATCTCTGCTTATTCGATTCAAAGGATTTGATCATTTGAGTCTAAATAAACATGTCATCTTGGTGGACGATTCAGCTTGCTCAATAAAGATAAAAACTTTAGTTTACATTAATTAGGTTAGACTTATTTCAACTAACTGAGGGAGTTTGATGATGTTTAATGTAAGTTTACAAGAACAAGCTTCTGCTATTTATAAAAAGTGATACGATACCAGAAGTGGAAATCAATATAAAAGTAATGGACAAACGACACTTGTAATAATTTAAAAAAAGAAAAAAAAAAAAGAATCGTTCGAGTTAACTAAGTAGTGATGATCTGAGAACAGTGTTCTTTTGTCCCAGGTTACTCTCGATGGGAAAATCTGGTGAAGAACTCACTGACACACAGATTTCCTCCCATTAGTTGGCCATGTCTCTGTGGGAGTGATGCTATCTTACAGCTCTTTTCTTTGTTGTTGTTCCATGTGCAACAACAGACAACAGTAAATATCCCTATTTGCTGACAGCCCTCTCCCGCGTCTGGAATGTCTCCAGAAGCTTTCAGTTCAAATAAATAGATAACTCTAGTGACTAAAAGGCATGTGAAATATGTCACCTGAAAAATTCAGGGGAAGAAATCCTTCTTTTCTATGCTCATGGGCATATCAAGAGGCATTCAAAGAGCCGTTGGAATTGAGGGGTGAAGGAAAGCTTTGTGAGGTCTTCTAGGAAAACCCAGCTTTTTGTATTAGAAACAGAATTGCATTTCTGATTCTTAAATCACACAAAAAGGCATCCTAAACCTTGATAAACTGAGATCTTTGTCTGAGTTATTTGTGTTTTCTGAGAGCAATCTGCCATTATTTTTTAATAATCCCAAATAGAATTTGTGAAAGAACTTTGTTCATTTTATTCATATGCAAGACTTTGAAACCTGAATGTATCTTTATTACTCTGGTTTGGTTTCAAAGCATGAGGAGGCAACATGCCTAACTGAATTAAGCATACATAGGTTGAAATCCTGTGTGTCTTTTTCACTTATTAAGTAGGGAAGACAATCCCTAAGTCAGGCTTTTTTCGTTTATGAGGATCACCTCAGATAAAGCAGGCCCAGTCCCTAATGTACAGTAAGCACTCAATAAATGTAAGTATTACTAGTGTCATCATCTGAAACAGTCTGTTGCACTATTGTAACAACCTCTAACCAGTTCACCTTTTCTACTCTTATTCTGCTACAGAGCAGCCAGAGTAACATATAAATTAGATCATGTTATTCCCCTCCTTAAAGCTTCCCATTGCTCTCAAGTAAACTGCGGGCATCTCACCGTGACGCAGTGATGCGGCGCTTCCTGTGAATCCGCCCCCCCCCCTTCTCTCTCTAACAGCATCTCTTATCACTGTGCTCCTCGTTCTCAAATATGACATCTACTACCTTTCTGTTCCTCAAATGGTGCCAACATCATTCCCACCATAGTGTCTTTGCCGTTGTTACTTCCTCTTCCAGGTCCGAAGTTCTCCCAGATTAGCTGGTTCCTTTCTTTGTCATTCAATGTCACTTACTTAAATAATCCTTCCCAACCGATCTGATGTCGCTCCCTTCTCACCCCATCACATGACTCCATCTTTTTCCCTCAGAAGACTATTACTATCGAAAATTATCCTGCTAATTGATTTGATCATTGTTTCTATTTCTCATCTTCCCCCAGTAGAATGGAAAGTCCATAAGAGCAGAATTTTCTGTTTTAGCAAATACTGAGTGTTCGGTAAATGGCTGCTGACAAATGAATCAATGAGGGAGTGAATGTACTCAAGAAATATCATGAAATTCTGTTAATAACACTTAAAAATAAATTACGTGTTAATTAAGGTATGGATGTGTATGTGTGTGCAGAGCACAGAGTTCTTTAGTGGATCAGAGTTATTGAAAAATCAGTAGTGACAGGGTTTCACACCGCTAAGAAAATCTGATAGCCATTCCCCAGAGACCAGGGCCTCAGGGAACACTAACGGAAGTGATCTGGCTTTGATGCGTGTGTTTAATTCAGACTAAATTAAGACTTAATGTTCACCCTTCTTTGTAGCCATGGTATAATCCCACACTCACGCGGGCCATAATATGGCACAGGAGAGAAGGCAAGAGGGCCTTCGTCATGTGTGTTCATTTCCTCGGGATCTGATTATTGAAAAGACAAAAGAAACAGGAGGTTTCACTGATCTGAGGAGTCTGAGCTCTCCCAGGTTTCTGCCTCTCCAGGGAACCACACAGCCTCATCCTGGGGAAGGGAGAGATCGTAACACGTCACTGGCTTGTTTCCAAGCTCCTTCGAATAGAAGTTCATGGAAAGACACACGGACACGTGAAGACCCATCTTCAGAATGCCACATCTCCTGTCCAAGTACACACTGACCTCTGCCTTTTCAAAGGCAAAATTTGATCCATTAATGTTCTCCAGCGTTTGTTTCATAAAGCATTTGGATGGGCCCATCTTCACAAATGAATAAAAATGAGTAAAGTCCTCAGCATCAAAGGAAAGCCAGGACCGGCTTCCAGAAGCACGAGGCAACCCAGAGAGTCCATCTGCAGCCAAACCATGCAACAGACCCAGACACAGCTTAGAGGCTGGCAACAAGTCTGCCTGCAGGATCTGCCAAGAAGCCAGATGCTGTTGCTTCCGAAGCTTGGCATCGGGGCGCCCGATTGCCATCCAACACAGAGGAAAAATAGGAATGATATAATGTGGTGGGATAAAACACATCCCACCTCAACCTTTTTTATTACTCACTGAAAAAAAAAATATGGAAGATATTTATGGGAAAGTACCAATGTTTTTGGAAATATTGTACATACATTAGCGACAACACCATTTTTGCCAAATGGGAAATATATTTAAAAGATGCTGTCTGCGTCTGTCTAAAAATAAATTGTCATCTTTTCTGATCAATGTATATGTCCAGGATATGGAAATGACTCTGCTAATTGAGGATGCTGTCAACCAGTGCGCTTGTAAGTTACCAAGAAGTAAAGTTGTGAAGAAGTCTGTCTGTGTATGTGCATAAAATAGCAATTAATGTTGTTGTCATACGAAGCGAGTTTAAGAAAGATTGGGCGTTGGAAAAGAAGATCTATCCAATGAAGGTGGAGTGTTGAATTTCATGGTTATATAAAGTATTAGGAGTTATGTTAGGTTGGATGAGATAAGATGTTTATGAAAAAGTAGGATGTGGTGAAGAATGGAGTTTGCCAAGGCTCTGGGTAGTATTAATAACCCAGCATCTATGACAAAGTACTGTGCAAAGCACTGGTGTGGAGTGAAAACTCACTGTCATTCCTCTTTGTCTGTGTTTTAACTTAGCGAATGAATGTCACTTCCCAGAGCACTTGTGAAATTTCTATTGTTTTGCGATTGAATCAGAATTCCACATGTCAACATTAGAGAAAGAAGGCAGGAAAGAGGTTGCATCTTATGTGTCACCCAGTGAAGAGGTGGGTGATGGGTGTAACCGATCCCAACACGCTTCCGTTTTCCCTGGATTTGCACTCACCTGAAAGTCTGCCCTCAAAGTCGCTGCAGGCTTCGGCAGCCCGAGCAGGGTTGACTCCAGGAGACTTCAGCTAAAACGCATATTGCCTCAGCGCATTATCACAGGCAAATTTGTCATCTTAGCTCGTTGACAAGCGTTTGAAAACTGGGGACAATCTGTGGGTGAGCAAGGACACTGAGAGGGCATCGGGTAAGGCCAGCCGCAGCCCAGCACTGACTGCGGGGGGAGGGGGGTCCGTGCTCTGATCCAGGCAAAGCCTTGGGGACATCACCCTCTTCACTGCTTTGCCAGGTTGGAGCGTTATTTCATTTTCTGTCTCCAAACTGAGAATCTAGAACAAATACCTTAAAAAAAAAAGTTTTGGGTCTAAAACACAGCTGTTTCCTTTCTAAGTTATGTGTTTAAATGAAGAATCGCAACTCAAATATTATTTCCTAACCCCAAATCCTTGGGCTCCTCATAGGAATGAAAAAAAGGCAATCGATTTGAACTGAATAGAAAGATCTTTCCAGATAGGAAAAACCAGATTTTCCTCTTTTTTTTTCTTTGTTTTCTTGATATTTCATACTGCTCCCACACTTCACAGAAAGGAATGGGATCCAAAGAAACACAGCCTTTTCACATAGGCCTTTTTTTTTTTGGTAGACTGTCTTGAGTCCCCATACCTTGTTTCAGAGAAAATCATTGCATTTAAAGGCAGCCTGAGAAGTCCAGGGTTCCCTGGCTTGCCCCACTCGTGGGATGAGTGTATATGCACACAGACACAAACGCTTGCCCACCAAAGCCCACACATACTTCAAATAGAGACCCAGAGAGAGATGAGCAGCCTCGACTTGATTTTCAGATTTGGGAAGATCAAACTCCCAGGCTCCCTTTCGTCTCCTCAGGGTGTTGGCTGTGGCGAACAAGCTGGTCTGTGCTAATCCCTCACTCACTGCGTTGTTTCTGCTAAAAGGATAACAGGTAAGAAAAACACGAAGAAAATGTTTTTCATCTCAAATTTGACCTTCGCACTATTCGTACCGCTTCTCCTCAGTCCTCCTCAGTAGCGGAAAACAAGGTCTTCATGTAATACCAGCAAAACCAGGGATTTTCAAAAATGTATGTTTGCTACCTTTCCAAATTGGAGTGGGAGGTCGGGTTTAGCTCAGGTTAAAAATGTTATGATATAAGCACAGATTCATCGCCGTTACGGTCAGCAGATCATACGTACATTCCAGAATGTCAGGCAAGAGCCATGATTTGTGTCACTGAAGAGGATGACAAATCACCATTGAAGACATAACAACCAGAATCACCGCCACCATGTAATACATCATGACGCACCCTGATCTTTTCCAAACGTTATTTACAGTTATCAGGGGCTGAGGACGGCAAAGCACAAATGGATATTAATCTTTACTCTCCAGGCTTCTGCAACTCAGGGCTGTCTCTAAGAGTCTGCCCGTGACTTCCAGCAATGTGATAAGCTCTAGTTATGTGCAGTCTGTCCAAAAGGGATCAAATATAAATATTTCCAAAAAGAAAGAGTGTTTCAAATCCCATCAATCACAGCCGTTGAGAACTCTGTCACTGTAGCATTCTGGAAAGGATCGCTGTGTGAGAATTTGTTCCAGAAAGGAGTCACTGAAGTAAATGAATGAGGCCATGTTATGGAAAGAAGGGGGGGCAGTAGAGGTAAGGGTCGGGGGCTGGGCAGAGTTAAAACTCAGGAAGCTGCAGCAAAGAGGCCTTCGCTGAAAACCCCGATGCGTGAACTGGAGATCCTTTCTCTAAAGCCTATAATGTAACTGTTATTTTGTCTTTATAAACCTTGGCTTCCTGGCTGTACAGATTAAATGCACGCTGTCCCCCTGACATCCACCATATGGCCTCAGGTTCACACCCTCTTAGTCCCTAGGCTTACTTTTGAGGGTCCCAACTCCACTCCCTACCACACCTATTCAAATGTACCCACACCACACATTACGAGGTAGGGTTTTGTTTTTTGTTTTACTATAAAAACAAACTTTAAAATTATAGTTTTGCTTTTGAAATTATTTAGCTATGAGTGATTTAAATCACGATTGACAGCAGTTTGTTGGAAGCTCTCATGTCTACATAAGAATCCTTGTAAAGAGAATATCCATACATCGTTTTCAAGTTCAGTGTAATTTTTATGACTACTAAATTTAGCAATTAAAGAAGCGGTCATCATGTCATGTTATGCAAATTAATATTCATTCATTTCGATTTTACAGTTTCCTTTTGGGCCGATAAATTTTTCAGTTCTCAAATATTTCCTTGGATCCCTAAATACCTTTCATGGTACCTCATGGATGGAATGGAACACCCCAAGTCCTCAAAAGAAGAAGCATTATGTGGGGAATTCCATTCGTTGAACCTGCATCCCTAAGACCTCAGTCCCCCCATCTCTCTGGTTCCTTCACAATAAAGCACACAAAATTCTTTTAGGCCCAAGGATGCCATCCTGAGGTGGTAGATAGTGTAGAGATCTGTCACAAGCATGGCTCCAAAGGCACAAAGAACAACAGCCCCTTTTTGTAATTTCCCAATTTTTTGATCAACTTTCCAATAGACGTTCAACTCTTGAGATGATGTTTTCTTCCATTCTTTGTTTTTTCAGACCCGAGGCTTCAGAATTTACATCCTGTCTTTTGGCTCAGCAGTGAGTCTCTTTAGGATTTCGACCCTAGGCACATTTCTAACATGTCAAACCTTGGTCAGAACTGAGAGAGTGTGCAAAGCCCTCACTCTCAGCTCAAATTGGGGGAGTGTCTCTCTGATACATCTCCCTGATTTATTCCGCCTTCAGAACAACGTGGAGAGATGTCACCCAAGATGTCTATTTCCACTACACCCTCAGCCACAGTGGGCAGAGCGAGGGGTTCCTCCTTGTTTTTATCTTGTCTCCGGTCACACTGGCGGGCGCCATCCTCCCCTTCTGTACTATGGAGGCATCGTCTCGGATCAGGTCGACTCTTCTTGCCTTAGGCTGTTCGTTTGAGTGTGATGCTGGCTATGCAGATTTACCTCTCCTATCTTCCGGTTTCACAAAACAGCTTTTGGTTCAGGGCATCATTATACTCTGCCCAGTAGAAATTTCACGTTCCCCCCCTCAGCCTACAGACCCCCGACACTCAACACACAAGATCTTTCACAAAGCTGTGGCTCCCGATGATCAAATCATAATAAGTATTTTAAAGGCAACCCTCGATGAATTCCACCATGACTTTTAAAGTACTTGAGAAAACATTTTTATATTTCACTTCCTCTCGGTTTCCCTCCTACCTCCCTGGTCATCCCTCATCCACTGCCACAAGGACATCCACCCCCGGCACCCCGTCTGCAATCTCATCCCCTCAGGATTCCTGGCCATAACATGTTCTGGTTTTATTCTTTAAAGCACTTGCCGTCTGTAACCCACAATATAATTTATTTACATTTCAACGTTTTATTGAGCAGTTTTTAGAGCCCCTCATAAGAATGTAAGCTTTATCAGGATAAGAAATTTTGTCTATTTGTTCTCTGATGTAACACAAGCATCTAGAACATGGAATGGCACATAATAGGTATTCAACAAATATTTTTTTGAATAAATAACTAAACTATACTCCCCTTAGCCCTAAGGTAGGGACTTCAATAAAAGTTTCTCCCAAACAGTGCTGTGATGCCTTGATGGTAAGTGCTAACACTTACTGGACATACCTGCAAGTCTTATGGGACTCTCGGGGCCTTTGCTTCCTGGTCAGACTTAAAATGCAGCCAACTCATTCATTGCGTAAACATCGCAGATGAGAGAGAAGCCGTCGTTCGGGCAGAACTTAGCGGCGTGTGGTACAGAGATGAGGTTCCCGTGTCTCAGAAGCCGAACATGTTCAACAAACATACCCGACGGGTTTCTCGCTCCCGCGGGAGATGCTCCGTTTGCTTAACCGAGAGTTCACTATTAACAGGAATGACCACAACAGGTGTATCGATATGTTTATTTTTCTCAAAATGCTCTTTTAGACAGTGTACCTCAAACAACTTAAACATACGCCTATAGAAGAGAAGTCAAACTGAAGAGCTGACATCCCATTGGTTTTGCTTTGCTTGGAGAGGCAGAGTTACAACCAACAGACGTCGCAGGAGTGTTTTTGTGGACCCTTGAATGACACGGGTCTGAACTGGGCAGGTCCACGTATCGATGGATTGTTTTTTCAATATATATTCACTCCACCCTCTTTGTCTCCTAGTTTCTCATCCACGTACTTTCAACCCGTGTTGAAATTGTGTTGTGTGTTCAAAACAGTTTTTTGATCTGCCGCTGGGAATCCGCAGGCACAGAAGACTGGCTGTAGGAATTGTTCTGTGCCACTGTGTGTAAGGGACTTGAGCATCCACGGGTTTGGGCAGCCACGAGGGTCTGGGAACCCGCCCCCTGCAGGTGCTGAGGGACGACTGTAGTTAAGCTTTGGGGGAATCAAAAGATATTTGCAGATTTTTGATGGTGTGGGGTACTCCTAACCCCTGTGTTGTTCACGGGTCACGTGTATAAGGAAGAAGGTTCTAACAATTAGACCCATTCACACCTATTCAATTAGGCCTTGAATATGGAGGAGTCTAGGCCCTGAAAGCATTACCCAGGGCTGAACACCCCATGTCACAGGACCCTGCGGAGGGCATCACTGCAATGAGCAAGGGTAAGACCATGACCTTGGACGTCGTTCCTGGGCTGAGATACTGTGATACCATGGGTGGTAGTGGTTGATCTCATAACTCACTCTTCTTAGAGGACAAGAAATATTACCTTAGCTGATCGATGAGTAAACTGAGACATGAGAAAACTGAACAGATGACCCACATTTCAGAGTGAGAATTCATGAAAAGAACACCCATATTTCTGAATTCCATTTTTCCCTTCACATCAGATATAATTAGCTTTCAGAGTGAAAAGTATCAATCAAATGTGAAGGACAAGGCAGAAATGTTTCCATATTCTTTCTACTTGGATAAAAAGGAATCAGCTCCTTGCAATCCAAAGTAAGTTCAGATCACCTAACGGGGATAATCAATAATTTTAATTGCCTTTTGAAAGTGTTTCGATAGGGGGAAGTTAGGGAATTGATAGATAAAGACAATGCCAGAGCTACTCACAGAACCAATGCAGACTCACAGTCTCAAAGTGAGAAATCACTATCTCTGGGCATGAAAAGTGTTCATTTAAAAACTTAAAAAGTTATAGCCAATACCACCAAAATGATTCTCAGGTAGGTGCTTGTAATAGCAGTTATCATTAGTCCCTTCCCCTCTAAGCTCTTGAAGGAGTCGCGCAAAATTATTTGTTTTGTACCTATCTATAAGCTACACTTATGCCCCAGTAAGTGGGGCATCTAAGGAATCTTCTAATCAATTCCAAAATACTCAATACCATGGTTGCTGCTGCCAATCACCTCCATTCTACTTGACGTGGTGACAAGGGCTGGAAGAGTCGAAGGGAGCTGTGGGTCTTCCAGTCTCCAAGAACTCTTAGTAACTCCCACGATAGGAAACAGGAAGTTGGGAGTGGCTGGAATTCTATAGACTTCGGTGTCAGCACTGGAAGGCGTTGATAAAACTGATCTCAATGACTTTTCACACTCTAGATATTTCCAAGTGAGCCAAACATCACAAGTCCATGATCTTCTTTGAAGTCTTTTCTTTGAGAAACCCTGAGTCTTAAAAGTTTTGAAGGTCATTTTTCTTATGAAGTTGAAGCAATGTGATCTACTGGAAAGATATGAATTCTAAAGGTGCCATTAAAAAAATTACTGCTTTGGAGATTTATCCCATCAAGGGTTTTAAGATTCCAAATTTGAAAACTCAAACAAAGCCATCATTGCAAAGTCTGGAGGAAAGTTCTTCTATTTAACATACAACTGTGTTGAGCAAAGGACTTCTCGGGTCCACATTGCTTCTCCCTCCATCTCTGCCCCCTGAATGCTCTTCCTTCCCCGCCTTCTTGGGCTGAGGTGTAACATGACCAGATACCTTCAAGCTTTCGAACAAGCTTTTTGGAATCTGTTGGCCTTTGAGAGACTGATGGAGATAGTTCTCTGGAACAATTATCTACCTGTTTTAGTTCTTTAATCAACTATCATCTGAACCCCTTCTGAATTTAAAAAGAGGCTTTCTGGAGGTAAGTTAGAAAATGGACATGCATTACCTCTGCCTTGTGACTGGACACCACTCCTCATTAGTGGTTCTCTTTAAACTGCAAAGTACTAATTGACAGGGTTCTCTCTCTTCACTCTTTCCTTAGATGAACTCTTTTCATTCAAGTTCACAAAATTGTCATCCTACCTCTTTCAAAAATAGTTTTTTTTATTTTCAATTACAGTTGGTGTACAATATTAGTTTCAGGTGTATGACATAGCGATTAGGAATTTATATACTTTACGAAGTGATCACCCCACTAAGTATGGTACCCATCTGACACCATACATAGTTATTATAATATTATTGACTATATGCCCTATGCCGTACTTTGCATCCCCATGACTATATCTGTAACTGGAAATTAGTAATTTCTTTCACCTTTTTCACCCATCTCCCTATCTAGCAACCATCACTACTTCATTTTACTCTTTTTTTTTTTTCAGACATAATCAAAGTTTATTTCACAACCACATAACAGTCCAAGGCAGTGCCCTGGCTCGTGAAGAGCTTTCTTCTTTTTATTCTTTTAAAGATGCAGCACAGGGTCGTGATTGCTCTCAATGACCTGAATTTTGGAAGATGAAGTTCTGTCTTTTAAACTACTCTGGCTCTTAACTGTGGCCATTTCTTTACTGTGAAGGGTAAGCATAAAGAAGGAAAATAACTAGAGGTCAGCAAATGATGGCTCATGGACCAGATACTGACTACCACTTGATTCTTTTTAAATAGAGTTTAAAAAACACGTCCTACACATTTGTCCATACATTGGTGGTGGCTGCTACAGGGCTAAAACAGCAGAGTTGAGTAGTGGCCAGAGGCCTGATGGTCAACAAAGTTTAAAATATTTGCTGTTTGGCTGTTTAGAGAAAGAGTTTGCTGACCTGTGGTCTAGAGTATGATATGATGGAAATAGTATATGACAGAGAGTTGAGAAATCAGCAGCCGAAACTCAACTATATCTCTCATTTTCTCTGTGACATTGGAAAAGTCACTTTATCTTCCTGTATCTTTATCTGTAACACAAGAGAGGTGGCCTGTAGGATCTCAAGGTTTTCCTCAAGGACTAAAAGATGCCAATGCCTTGCCATCTCCTTCCCTCCAGGACCAGCTCCAAGCAGATGTGAGATGCCAGATGCCATCCTCTCCACCTTATGCTAAGATGTCTCTCCCCCTGCCCCATTCAATACCCCCAGCCTTCCCACCTCACCTGGCCGCTGAGCCCCCGAAGCCCCTTCGCTCTGGGCGAGCGTGCTCAGGCAGGCCTTTCTGTGCCCGTCATCAGTGATAATGCCCTTTCTCAGGTGCCTGCTCTGTGGCTGATCAGGCAAAGCTCATAAACCAGCTCCCAGCTGCTGTCACTCAGCTTCGAGTGGCTGCCCCCATCCAGGGAGAGAGGACGGAGCCCTGGTTAGCCCTGCCCTCTCCTTAAATCCATGCACAGACACCAGAGTCCAACAAAACACAGCTCAAAATCATCCCTTCGTCAACGGTCTCAGCTCAGCTGACTGATTCTTCCACAGAAATTCTTGGTTGAACTTTTTGCTCAAGTCTGGGTGGCCTGGTGATATGATCGTCCATGGGACAGCTGACCAGAACATCCTGTCTATTCGGGGAGCGGGGTTCTGCTATGTGAGTCAAACCCTTGCTAGGTCCCTAACCAGCCATGAACCTGGCATGGGTGTGTAACCGCTCTGGGCCCCAAGTTGCTCCACTTCCGGGGATGGGGGCTGGGGTGGGGTGGGGTAGGGGAGGTATCACAGTGCCCACCCCTCAGGCTCATTCCAAGATTACAGGCAACAAATATAAAATCCCCAGGATGTAGCGGCTATTCATGAACGTGCTCTCCATCACAAGATTTCTTTTAGAAATGCTTCCTCGCAGGTAGTCATCGCTGTCCCTTCTCTGCATGTCCTCCCTGCATGGGGAGACCTGGAGGTGCTGTCTGGCAATGGGTCACGCTGCTTTCTCAAGGCCGTCCGTGGCGAGGAGGCAGACGTCACCAGGATGGCCAGGGACCTGGGCTCCAAACCCCTCCAGTTTCAGCTCTGAAGACACAGAGAAGTATGAGGATGCTCACACCATGGACAGCAACCAGGGACACTCCATAGAAACCACTGAGTAACCAACATCAGCCCTCTCTGATTAGCAGTTCCAGTGGTTCGCAGAGCCTGGCTTAGTTATTTTCCTACTGAAAGCAATATCCATGTTGACCTCCCAGACGAGAAACTCCATGAGGGAGGTGCGGTGTTTCACTCACATTTGTCCTGCAGGTACAGTACCTGGCAAGGGGCTCAGCCTCTAGTCAGGGGCCGGTAAATGATGGAATGATTAAATGTGACTGATTAATGAGTGACTTAATAAATGAACGAGTTCATTGGATATTGGGGAGAGGGACCCTTGATCACTTAGCCTCGTCCTTTGGGGAGGACGAGGATGGAAACAGAAGGAAAAATAAGGGGACCCTGAATGGAGAGGCTTCTGAAAAGGAAGAATGGCATCCAGTGAGAGCCAGCACTGGTTGCAGCCCAGAGCAGCCCGGCCCAACTGTGAACAGTCCGATTGTCCAACTCTGGGGCTGTCGGCGCCAATCCCCAATCTCGGAGCCGCCAGGCCTCCCGGGCTCGGAGTCAGAACCCAGGCTGCTGCCGGGAGCAGTCATGCATGTCACCTTACAACCCGGGCCTCGCGGAGCCCTGCCAACCCACCTTCCGCTGCTGGGGCCAAGCCGCTTCATCCAGCGACTCTCCAGACCCCTGTCCCTCTCTGACATTTGGAGGATGGCGGGTCCCAACCCACAGTGAGCAGTTTCAAAGGCTGCATCCTCTCCCTCAGGGACACCACGCAGACCCACTCCCAGCCCCAGGACTACCCCTCAGAACCCAGACGTGCCCGGTGATGCCAGGCCACCGCATGCATTTCTGGTGGCACCGCTCACGTCCTCCCTGCCCTGTGAGAAACCCTGAGCTGAGCGGGGCCCCCCCCCAAGTTCCTTCTCATTTATTTTGGTTCTACTTTAAATGCTGGTCTGAGGAGTTCAGAACTTAAGGCCTTCTGAGCTGTGGGACCAGTTCATGTACCAGCCTGTCCTACGTCTGTGTGTGGAGGTGGGGGGGGTCCCCCTGCTTTCTGGGGTGGCAGAAGCACACTCTAACACCATCCTTAAAGAAGCAAGCGAACCCTCCAGAAGCCACATGATAATACACATCCCTTCCTTCCTTGGAGACATGTGGTCAGCGGTTAAGATCTAACGTCAGACCGTCTGGGTTCAAATCCTGCCTCTGCACCTGACCAGCTGGGTGACCTTGACCAAGCTGTTATTTTCTCTATACCTCCATTTTCTCACCTGAAAAATAGAGATGAACGTAGTGCTCACCTCGTCAGGCTGCTGTGAGAATCAGATGGGTTGACATCTGGCACACTAGTGCTTAAACCCGTTAGCTATTATAATGATCCCCAGCTTCTCTCCCTAATCCTTGGTGTTGACTATTTATGGGAAATGCCGGATATTCTGATCTTGGCTTTGCCTCTCACTAGCTGTGGAATCATGGAGAGAACAGGGCTGCTTTTCATTCCAACTTCCTCATCAGTAAAGGCAACAATACTTATATGTGCAAAGTTGCTACGAGAATCCAGCGAGGTGATGTAAATGAAAACGCTCCGTGAACAGCACGGCGTTTGGTGATTGGGTGGTACTGTGTGCAACAGGTCATCGATCTGCTCTTTCTTTAAAAGCCTCTCCTGGGATGGAGAATCCACAACTTGCCCCTGGTTACAGTCTGATGCTATGCCTCCTTGATGGTGAATCAGTCCTTCTTTATGATGCTTTAGTTTCTCAAATTTGGTCCTATGTGGACATGAGCAAAAATTAGTCATCACCATCCCGTAAGACAGGCAAAGAGGAAAGAGTTCAGCCAGCAAGCAAAAGACCTCATTCTGGTCCAGTTAAATACCCACGTCCCCAGTGCAAGCTGTTGAAACTTTTCTTGACCAGAGTCTCCTCATCACTAAAGTGGGGACAATAGCACGTTTTTGCTTATTCATTTGCTCAACGCCTGTTTATTGTAGCCTCTCCCATCATCTTTCCCGTATGGGGTATGAAGTGTGGGGGACAGAGCCAATGAGAAGCCCATGGAGGCGAGTGGAAAGGGCCTGTCCAGCCAAAACCCTGCAGGGCTAATGTCACCGACTTGCTCTATTGAGAAGTCTCAGCTGCTTTTTCCTAAAGCACCAACAAATTAAATTGCCCAGACTACCCATTTATGAGCATCATAAACCCACAATTGCAGATGGATCCAAAAAATATATGCATACCAACAGGTACCAAGGACCCCGGCATTGCCATGTCTAGGGTGTTTTGTTTTGTTTTACTCTTTTTTAAAAAAATTTATTTATTTATTTAAATTAGTTTCAAGTACACAGTACATTGGTTAGATGTCTATATAGTTCGTAAAACAATCCCCCCAATTGCTCCCTCCCTCCCCTGGCCCTCCACTTAGCCATCATATTATGCTGACTGCATTCCCTCTGCCATGCTCCCTGTGCCCAACTATCAACTACTAATTTGTACTTCTTTCATCAGTTCCTGCTCATGAGGGTTTGAGGGATATTCCCAGAGAATCTAGAATCCCAGGAAGTCGCCACATTGCAAGAGATCTCTGGTTTGCGTGTTCCCTCCAGGGCCCTAGCCCTCCTCCCACCGAGAGAAAAACCTAGTCTCGTGTACTTTTTCAGTCCTACAGAGCCTGTGGGGAGTGCTTGTCCCCTTTCTTCTCTATGGAAGCAGTGTGCGTACATCTTAGATAAAGGGGAGGATGGACGTCTGCAGGATTATCTGGCCACTGGGGTCTTTCCTGAGCAGACAGCTCCCTCTGGAAATCATATCATTCCTGCTCCTGTCCTTCCCACATCCAAATCACTGACCCAGGTGACATGGGTCATGGTCAGTGTCTCACCTCCTACCCCCCCTCAACTCGCTGACCACACCCCGAAGGTGAATTTGGAAAACGCCGAGGCTCAGCACACAGAAGAAGTGAGGAGACCCCTTTGCCCAGGAACCCCGGGTCTGGAGGTCAAGCCTTACGGCAACTGTTTAACGTGCTGGCAGCGAGAACCTCTCTAGCCATTTAATTGGGTGGGCCAGTCGTTTGCCAAATGCACAGTGAGCTGGATGCTTCACTAAATGACAGTCGTGAGGAGAGAGACAGAGTACGCGTGAGTGAGGACGGTTAGAAAAATGAGTACAAGAAAGAAGGACAACTACAGCAGAAGGAGCTGGAAGAGGGCAGTCTTTGCAAAAGTAGATGAAGAAGTGACAACGGTCAACGCCGACTGTGACGAGAGGGCCTGCCTTCGTTTGCACACCACCCCCACACCGCACATCAGGGCTTGGTTTCGATTTCTCAGCAAAACAACTGGTAGTCAATAATGGGGACGATGAAAATATGCATGCTTTGACCTGGTAATTGGACCTCTAAGAATATACCCCGGAGAAGTCATGCAAAAGAAAAGGACCAGCTCTATGACAAGAACAAATTTAAAAAAAAATACATATATATTATATATATTAGTTATATGTAATACATATGTGTGTGTTTGAATGTGTGAATATACACATATTTCATCCTGGGGTGAAATTATAGCAAGAAATAGAATCAACCCAAATATCCAGAAATAGTGGAATGACCAAGACTAAGATGTCATTACTGTGACCTATTCTGTGGCCATGCAAAGAGATAAGAATGAGGTTTCTACTAATATATGGAAATTTGTGTATAAATCGCATCATGTGGACAACACAGAAAACAACACAGTATGTACACACTGATGTAAAAATGTGTCCATGTACATCAGGGCTCGAGGATAAATTTAGGATTATGAATATAGTTGAAACTCTAACTTTGCTTTCTTTTCCTCACCCACTTGCCTACCTCCTCCTCCTCCTCTTTTTAATTCCTGTCTCTTTTCCCCTTAGGAGAGTTTTGAGTTCTCCCCTGGGCCTTTCTTAGGTCCCTTCTCTGAAGATCAGTCACCTGTGATGGGGGCCCTGGAGTGTCCAGGAGGCCGGACCCCATGTACTGCTATTCAAACTCTTTCAGAGCGAGCGTGTGAAGGCAGAGAAAGCACACCCCACAGGCCCAGAGTCCAAAATTGCCACTGGCAGCGGGTCTCAGGGCCCCGGGTCCAACAATGGACTCCCCCGGTCCAGCCGCAAAACATTTATAACCTCTCCACGCAGTCCTCTGGCAGAGAAAGCAAACTGTGAGCTCAGGAAGCTAATGACCTTGAAACTATCCATTTATCTTGGCCTTTCTCCTCTGTGTGAGATGCCACAAAAAGCGCCAGTCTCTCTCTCTCTCTCTCTCTGAAGAAGGACACGTGCAGCCAGAAGCCATACATGCCTCACCTTAGCATCTCCTCTCGGGCCAGGCCTGGGATTGGAACACCAAAGGGAACCAGAGGGAGAAGGACATCATTCTTGATCATCCAAACTGCCTTCCTGAATCTTCCATGTGGGGGAGAGAGCTCACCTGGGTTCTGCTCCGAAGCCTAATTTTTGTCGGCGTCTCCATAAATCTTCATAAATAGACAAGGCTGGTTCCTAACGAACCTCCTGCTTGGAGCCAGAGGCTGGTGACAACTCTCCCAACTCGAGCTGTGTTGGCAGCCAGTGGTGGACAACACAGCTCCCAGCTCCCTCCACCCTCCCGCTGAGAGGAGAAGGGCAGCCGCCCTGAGGAATTTGAGCATTTGAAATCAATAGTTCTTCTCAGTTGCCCAGCATCTGCTTCGGTGGCTGCCCTCACCCTGGCACGGGGACATCGGCTTCCCGCTGGGCCCAGCTGAAGCCAAGAGCTGGCACCGCGAGACTCCCCTTTGTTTATGGTGCAGGCCACTTGGGTGTGAGATGCATCCTCCTCTCCTTTTGCCTACGACACTCAATTAGATTTGGGTTAAACAACAAATTCATGGACTGTGGCCGGGCTGAGAAGGCAACACATCTCAAGCCTGGAACACAAACAAACAAACAAGACCGAAATCAATAAAGAACAATAAAACGCGTGTGCGCTTGAAAAAGGCGTAGACAGTTTTAGAACGAGAAAGACTCTCTCCCCATCAAGGGCATCTTTCATTTCGTGAAATTCCTTTCATCTTCCATTTTTGAGATCTCCATTTTCTTGATAATGTACCTTTTTCTTTATCTTCCACCAAAGCTTTATTTCTCTTCTTTAGCTAGATGGTACCAGGGCCGTGTATGTTTGTTCCATGTCAGAGCTCGCCAAAGCCCCCTCATCAATGTCCAATGACTTCTGCAGGGCAGTGTGAAGGAAGGGCATTTGGGAGACCATCTTGAGAAAGAAGGAAAGAAGAAAGAGAATTAAGAGCTAACGTAATCATCTCCCACTCAAATTGCTTAGTTGAGTCTCCTTCTCTTTAGGTTGCTTTTTTGTTTTTTCCCAAGTCCACCTTTAAGCATAAAAATATATTATTTTCAAGTAAAGCCACAATCACATTTAAAATTCCCAGCCTGACTTGGATACATAAAAAGGTAGGTTAGTTTGTTCGCTACTGTATTAATGTGTGAAATGGCTAAATCAATCCTTCCGTATGATGTCTGAATAGGTTATTATAAGGTGCTTAGAGATTTGGCAGGCTAAGCCCCATCTTTCTTTCAAGATGTTAAGAAAATAAATGTAAATGCAGGAAACACTGCATGTGGGGCATCTGCTGTCCAACTTTGCAATTTGAATGTCAGTATATTTAGGAAAAATCAGCCACAGGGACAAGGGCACAAGATTCACGCTGGAGCTGATTCTTCTTCTGAAGCTCCATTTAGCTACAGCTGATCCTGAGGGACTTAGGACTGGATCGCATTCCAGTTTTCAACCCTGTGTTTTAGTTAAGACTTTTTTTTTTTTTTTTTTTTTGGTCTTCTAGCAAAAAGCAACTTGACCTAGTTTGAACCAGGAGGGGAATTTATTTAAAATGTTCCTGGGGTACCTCACAGAACCCCAGGGCAGTGAGACTTCTCAAGGAGGCAAAATAGGACCTGGGGGGGAAATGGCAAAGCGGCTTCCTCTTGCTCTGTTTTCCTCTGTTTATTCCTTAGTCTGCCTTTTCACTCTTCTCTGAGGGTTGGCTTGCTCTGCTGCTGCTTTCCCGTGGGGGAGGTAGTCGGTCCAACTTCTGAGTTTTAAAATGTTCCTTAATTCCATCCCACGCGGAGAAAATAGCCACATTTGTACTAAAATTTTACCGTCATATGGCTATCATACTGGCGCCCTTTCTTCCTTTTCACGGCCTGTTTGCTTTGTTCCTTTATCAAAGCACCCTGTTCTTGTTATGTGAATCCCGTACGCTTTCTATTTCACGTAGGATGCTAATTAAATGTCTGTACCGGGTATTTATTTGATTTCAAATGTTCTCTTGTATTCCTTTAATGATCTCCTTTCTTCAGGGTCAGTTCATTGTGTTTCATTCTGTTTTGTCTGGTTTTCATGCTACTTGTGTCGCATTGAGGTCTTGTTAACTTTGCTTGTCTGTTTGTGTGGGAGAGTGGCTTGATTTGTTTCTAGGTTGCTGAGTGGGTTTTCTTTGCTGTTGCACATATATGTCTGTTTTCCTGCTCTTCCGTAAATGGAATGATCGGGAAATTTGTAGAAGTGAGCAGGGTTCAGCATCTGACAAACTTCACTTCGGAATAAGCAAAGGAGGAGTTGGCAAGGTGGGGGACCAGGTTGGGGGCTGGCAGTGTCTCTAAATACAGGAACAGAGGGGTCTTTAACCAGGGACAGCGACATCAACCCAGCAACCCTAATTCTCTTTAGGCCGAGCTCCCTTTTGTCTTGCCTGTAAGTAAAGAACTGGGTTGCCTTCCCAGGGGTGATGGAGAAGAGACGGGGAGAAGCACGGATAAAGAAGCGGTGCAGTCGCGTATCAAGTAGAACCTGGTACCCAGCAGCTGAGCGTGGAGCATTTCCAGCTCTGTGGGGCAGGTGGGCCTCTCTGCTGAGCCAGCCTCCTGGGTACTCTGGGCTCACGCATCCTCACTCTTTTTTGTCTGTCCATAAAGCGTCCTTCATACTCCAGAGATTTGTTGAAATATTTTGTCTGCTGATGATTCTCTTCATATCTGTGGATCTTTTCCTACATGTGCCTTTGGAGTCTCAGGAGGGAGTAGAATTAAATACTTTGCTCATTCTTCCATCTTGACTGGGAAAGGTCTGAGCCCTCATTTCAAATTCTGAGAGGGAGAGAATCTGATGGGTCCACCTCAGATGATGTGGTCTCCCCTGTTTCAATAAACAAGATGGAAAGAACCTGTGGAAGGATTAATTCTTGTCATAAGCTGGAAAGACTACCCAAGGCAGCCTTTACATTAATTTTAAGGATCTGGATATTTGCTGTGATATTTGTGGACTGTCTCTTTTTTCTCTGCCTCATTCTAACAGAGCATAATCCCATGTAACTCTCTCATTGTACCTTAAAGTGGGACTAGGTCCAGTATGAGCTGGTAAATGTTCAATAACTGGCTCTCTAGAGGGGCAAGGGGGTGGGAGGAATTTCTGATATATAGCATTTTCAGATTTCTGTGGTATAAATTCTCCCATCATGGCTGATTTTAAAGTATTTTTATGACATCGTTGAATACGAAGTTGGAAAGAAATGCACAAATTTGACTCTTGCAAGTGTGTGCAAACCACCTCCAACACATCACAGACTAGGTGAAAACATATTGTACAGTCCTAGCTAAAGCTGGATCAACCAACAAAATTGGTTAAATCCATTAAGATTCTTTGGTTACAAGGAACAGAACCCAAACACAGTTAGATGAAGCAAAAAAAAAATGAAATTATTGGAAAGAGCCTGGGATGTATCAATTCAAGGAGGAGCTGGAATGCCGAGGACATGGGAAGCACCAAAGTCGCTGTGGTGACAGAGGCAGCATTTTGGGAGTTTCCCTCAGAGTTCTACCATTTTGTGACTTGACTCCTATTCCCAGTTTCTGACTCTGGTTGAAATTCCTGAGAGAGACTCCAATAACCCTCAAGTTAGGTGCCCTCACCTGCTGAAATGTAGTGCTAACCTGAGGTAAGTGACATTTAGCAAAAGCATGGCTTCTAGGATGTAGGATTCGCTACATAATTTGTAGGGTTCAATGCAAAATGAGAATGTAGGGTCCCTTGTTCAAAAGTTATGAAGAATTTCAAGATGCTACAGCAGAGCATTAAACCAAGCGTAAGGCACTTCTAAGCTCAGGCCAAGTGAGGCCGCAGAGGTCATTCACCCGTGAACCTGGCCCTGGCTGGGGGCTCACTTCTTTGGTTAAATTGTGACTCTGTCTTGGGTTCTCTCTTGAATTGCAACACACCTGGGGGGTGTTGTAAGGTGTTCATGGAGAGGCCATGTGGCGAGGCGCTGAGGCTTGCCAATCACCACATGAGTGAGCAGAAGTGGACAACCCCCTCTCCCTATCCTCAACCCCACTCCAGCAAGCCTTCAGATGACACTGTAGCCCTGGATGACACTTTCAGCCTCCTGAGAGACCTTGAGGCAGGTACACCTAACTAATCTATGCTCAGATTTCTGACACACAGAAACTACAAGATAATAAATGTCTGTTGTTTTAAGCCACAAAGTTTTTGAAGATTATCTTGCGGAAGATAAATGAAATAGCATTATTCATCGCTTTTGACCTATTGAAATGTATTGCAATTTACAGATGGACAGTTCAGTGAGTCTATAGTTTATATCATCTAGTTTTAACTAAATTCATACTCACAGAAAAATGGACAAGTGGTTTTAAAAGATTTCTATGAAGAAACTGGAGATTAAAATTAATACTGATAATGCAAACAAACTGACCCTGAGAAAATGGCTCTTTATCAAACACATTGTTAAGGGAGAAAATGACAATAACTAATCGGATCTGTCAAAAAAGTGAACGTTTTTGAAATATGGATTTACATCCACTTGAAATAATAGTACATGTACGAAAATTATCAATAAGTAAATATTCATATATTTGCGTATGCTTAAAAAGACTTCACTGATGGGTTTCATAATCTAAAAAATTGGAGATTGCTGAGTCTGTGCTTGGAATGAGGGTACTGGGGAGCACCCAGGCCCCTGTGCTGAGGCCACTGGTTACAACACCACCACTGCAAGAGAGGGCAGTGGTCAGGCAGCCCAGGTGCGGCCTGGAGCAGTAGTTTGAGATAGAAGCCACTTAAAATAATCAGGAGACCCAGAAGCATTTCATGATAATGGGACTAGACTCCCCATCGTCACTGCGATGGAGACTCATTATTCTTATTTGGATATTAAAGGGAGAAGTAATTCCAGAAGACAGGACACTTGGGAGAAGACTCAAATTATACATGCAATTAAAAAAATTTTTTTGGTGTGATACATAATGCTTGTTCAGAAAAAAATTTAAATACACCTGTACGATTTAACAAATAGTGATAAAGTGACTCTGTTGTAACTGAGACTGTCACCAGCGGTCGAGAAGCTACCCAGCTGCCTTTCCCAGTCATGTCCCTCTCCCTCTACCCTAGAAGACAGTTCTGACTTTTCTAATCCTTACCTGGATGAACTTGATAGTTTTACCTCATCGATATGTCTCCATAAATAATATAGTTTGGTTTTACCTGTTTCTAAATTTTATGTGAATGGAAATTATACCCTACGTGTTCTTTCATCTTATACTTTTGTTAAACCCTAGATGAGAGACATTTGTGATGCAAATAGCGGCATCTATTTCTATTGACATATGGTCTTCTTTGGATCAATATCCCAATTTATTTATCCATTCTTTGTGGAAGAACATTTGGCTTGTTTCCAGCTTTGAGTTATTATAAGCAATTCTGCTGTAAACATTTTGGTACATATCTCCTGGTGCACACACACATGTGAGTTTCTCTAGGACATATGTAGCAGAAGAAACACTGAGTTATAAGCTGTGTACAACTTCCACTATATTGGACAATGCCACACTGGTTTCCAAAGGAGTTATACTAATTTATACCGCCCGCTCCCCCTCCTCGAAGTGTATGAGACTTTGTCAATATTTGATATTGCAGACTTTTTCCTTCTTGCCAGACCAGTGGTACATGTAGTTTTTGTAGTTTTTTGTTTTTGTTTCTAAGCAAGGCAACCCTTGGTTGACCTCACAGATTGCAAGGACCTTGTCAGCTTAGAGTCTCTCTTTTTTTTTTATTATGTCTACAGCACCTGGTCTTCGTAGGTGGTCTCCCATCCAAGTACTAATCAGACCCAACTCTGCTTAGCTTCTGAGATCAGACGGGATTGGGCTTGCTCAGGGTAGCTCTTCGTAGTTGTAATTTGTATTTACCTCATTACTAATAAAATTCTTTGACATATTATATGTTGGTCATTTGGATTTCTTCTTTGGTAATTTATTAGACTTTGTCCATTTTTCTATTGGATTGAGTTTTTCTTATTGATAAGGAATAGTTTTTTAATAGTCTCTATTTATTGTTAGTTAATATTATAAACACTGTAACATAACATTCATATCTTCTTCCACTCTACAGTTTTACCTTTTATTATTTTTATGATATCCTTTGATGAACACAAATTTTTAATTTTAATGTAGTCAATTTTAAACATCTTTCATTTCTGAATCTTGTTTTAAAAGATATTGCATATATTTTTATATGAAGATATTCTATATTATCATCCAAAATCTTATAGTTTTACCTTTCACACTTAGATCTATAATCTACCTGAAATTCATCATTGAAAAAGCATTTCTTCCCTCACTGATCTGTCGTGCACCAAATATCAAGTGTCTGCATGTATACACATCCTTTCTCTGTTCTCTCTATTCTGCTCCATTGATCTACTTGTCTGTCTCTGTGCTAATAATACCACACTGTCTCTACTATAACTCAAAACAAATCTGGTAGAGAAAGTCCCCCTATTTCATTGTCTTCAAGAGAGTCAGATATTCTTAAAATTATCATCAAATTTTAGATTCAATTTGTCATATTCTACAAAGAACTTGCTGTGATTTTGACTAGGATTAAGACTATGTGGACATATGTAGGAGAATCCACAAATCGATTTGAGAAAATTAGAATCTTTCCAGTATTGGGTCTTCCTATCCATGAATATGGTATATTTCTCAATGTATCTAGATTTTACTTAATATCTGTCAGTACAATTTAAAAATTTTGTCCATCAAGGTCTTGCATATCTTTAAATATATATTTATTGATTGATCCAGTGTTGATATATTTTGTTGTTCATTTATAGAAATACAGCTGAGTTTTATATATCGCTATTATACCCAGCTGTCTTTGTAAAGTCCCTTATTAATTCTGATAATCTATTTGTAGGTTATTTTGTATTTTCTCTGTTAATATATTCTTACCTTTCCACCCCCTTTCCTTGCTTTAATGCACTTTCTAGGGCCTCCGGTATAATATTCAATGCTATAATTTTTATGCAAGAATCTTAAACCTTCATGTTATTGTAAATTCAATGAGGAATGAGTCTCTGCACAAAAGGGGCGTTCAATAAGCATTCGTTGAGTGAATAATTGAATGAATGAGCTATTCCATTATCCAGATGGCTAGTCATAACAGAAATCATGGAGGCAGGGGACGAGTTGAAAATGTAGGTTAGGAATCAAAATCAGAACCTGCAGGACAAAATACACACCAGAAGAAGATGCACAGTGTATACATTAGCCTAGAAGATGGACCTAGGCTGGGTACAGAAAGTGGGAGAATACTTTTCTCATGCCTCAGGCACAGTGCTAGACACTTTAAGATTAATAATTCTCCTCCCCAAAACAAATTTCTTTTTTCTTAGGAGTGTGTTATTGTGCTTCTATTACTCTTGTCTTAAAGCTCAAATTTTATATGATCTGCTCCTGCCCACCTCTCCAGCCTGGTCTTAAGACACTCTTAAGTACATAAGACACTCATACTCACCTCGTTATGTCTCAATCTCTCCTGCTTCTTTTCAGTTTCTGGCAAAGTTCAAGCTTCCTCTCCTATTAGTGCTTTGCATATCTTCTTCCTGGAATGCTTTTTCCACCATCCCTCCTCCTGGCTGGCCTCTCTTACCAATCTGCTCGATGTCACTTTCTCAAAGAAGCCTATGCTTATTTTCACCACATAGGTTAGCTCCCTGCACAGTATATTCTTAAAGCTCCTATACTTTTCCTTAAAGCTCAGACCAAAACAAAAACTTAATTCCTGTGGTCTTTTTGTTTGTTTGTTTCCTATAAATTTTATTTTATTTTATTTTTGCTTTGTTTACTTAAAAAAATTTAAATCATTTTTTATTTTTTAATTACAGTTGACATACAATATTATATATTACTTTCAGGTGTATAACATAGTAATTAGACACTTATGTAACTTAAGAAGTGATCATCCCGATAAGTCTAGTGTCTATCCTACACCATACATAGTTATTATAACATTATTGACTATATTCTTTATGTTATACTTTACATTCTTATGACTATTGTGTAACTACCAGTTAGTACCTCTTAACCCCTTCCCTGCTCTTCTCCCAATCCCTCAGCCCCTGCCCTTATCTGGCAACCATTAAAATGTTTTCTGTATCTATGAGTTCGTTTCTGTTTTATTTGTTCATTTATTCTGTTTTTTAGATTCCACATATAAATGAAATCATATGGCATTTGTCTTTCTCTGTATTTCACTTAGCATAATACCCTCTAGGTCCATCCACGTTGTTGCAGATGGCAAGATTTCATTCTTTTTTATAGCTGAGTAATGTTCCAGAATATATATATATATATATATATATATATATATATATATATATATGTGTGTGTGTGTGTGTGTGTGTGTGTGTGTGTGTGTGTGTGTGTGTGTATATATATATTCTTTATCCCTTCATCCACTGATGGACACCCAGGTGGCCTCCATATCTTGGCTATTGTAAATAATGCTGCAATGAACATATGGATACATATGTCTTTTCAAATTAGTATCTTGGGTTCCTCTGGATAAATACCCAGAAGTGGGATTACTGGGCCCTTCTTTATCTCTTGCTATAGCCTTTGTTTTAAAGTCTATTTTGTCTGGTATAAGTACTGCTATTGGCTCTTTTTTTTTTTTTGCTTTCGTGAGATATCTTTTTCCATCCTTTTACTTTCAGTCGGTATATGTCTTTCGATCTGAAGTGAGTCTCATGTAGGCAGCATATGTAAGGGTCTTGTTTTCTTATCCATTCAGCCACCCTAGTCTTTTGATTGGAGCATTTAATCCATTTATATTTAAAGTAATTGTTAATAAATATATAGTTATTGCCATTTGTTATTCATATTTTTAATCTTTTTTCTTCTTCTTAAAGAAGACCCTTTAACATTTCTTATAATAATTCCTGTTATTTTTGATTAATGTCTCCTAACTAGATTGTAAACTTCAAAAGGTTGGTGCTGGTATCTAGCTCATTCGCTGCTGGGCTCCCTAACCCCTGGCAGCATCTGGCACACATGGCTGGGTACCAGTTACTCCCCAACTACAGACTGTAGATCTTTGCTATTGATTCTCCTTTATGCCTCCAACTCTGAGTCTTTCCTATTGTTCCCAGGTGTTCCCAGATGCTCCTCATTGCTCCCTGTATGCTCACAGCCCTGTGTCCTTAATTTTATCATGCCGCTTAACCATGTTGAACCCTGTTTACTTCCTCTGCTAGACTGTGGTCTTCTAAAAGTCACCTTTATGCTTTTGGCACCTGCACAGGTGCCAGACACAGAGTAGGTGAGTGAATGAATAAATGCAAATGAACAATAAATACTAAATGCATTGTATACATGCACACAACAAATATTTGAGAGTTTCTTACCGCAGGGCAGTCTCTTAAATAAAGCTACCTAATTGCAAGCTCTTTATGACTATTTAGCAATTAATCTCCCTTTGAGATGATCTAAGGTAGAAACACCTTATGCTGAATTATGGACAGCAGTGAATGTAGTTACAGAGAGGGTCTGATGGAGTATATGCCTGTGTGGATGTGTATGTAATATAATACATATATTTTTTTCCTTTCTAAAAAAACTTTCAAAAAATAAAGAAAATGTCAAAGCCTTTTAAAGGGCGTGATCACGCTGAGTAATACAACCCTTCCTTGGTTTTTACATTAGTTCAGTATGAGATGTTTTTATGGCTCTTGCTAAAAATAAAAGACATTTCAGAGTTTCTCAGTAAATGAAGCACTGCAGACTTTTCAGTTGTGTTGTTTCCCCTTAAAATTAATATAATTAATTAAAATCCAATGTTAGTCTGATTTACAATCTGTGAGTCAATGAGTCACAGAATCTTATGCTAATAGGGCAATTCGACTTCCTGAGCCCTTGACAAAATACTGTGTCCCAGCAAAGGGACAAGCAAAACAGGGTGACAGAGAGACCCAGAGAGAAAGGCCTTTTTAAGCTGACCATGGTATGTCTATATTGTGTTTGGCATAGTGTATTTTTATTGTGTCTGAGGATAATTTGGAAAGACAACTGCTTTTATCAAGTGCAAGAAATCAGTTTAACTGAATTTAAATGTAATTATAGGAGCAGCTGGTGAAGGCTAATTTCTGTTCAGCCTGGTTTCCCAGGATCTGTACCCCATTCTGTTCCCGGGGTTTTAAGCTTAACATCACAGATGCCAACCTTCCGGGCTGGTCTCGGCCTGCGGTCAGTGCTAGGAGCCACCCAGGTGATTTCCCCATCACTCACTTTTACTCTCACTCACTCCTCCCCCTTCCTTTCAAAAGAGACCACCAGGTATGAGTGTCATGTTGACATTACTTTGAAAGGCCCCAACTCTTCTAGGGTCCATTCTGATGGGATCTGTGTCTGGATGGCACCTGGTTGGGTACCCAGGGTTCTTAGCTGCTTCTCCTGGTTGAGGATGATGGATCCCATGTGATAAGGAAAATTGTTCACTTCCAGAACAGGGAAGTTCTGAAATGTCACATACCTGGGCCGGTTGCTTACTTTGTAGATGGAGAGCAAGACTCTAAGAGGGAGGTAGTCTGACTGCCAGACGAGTGTTTCTTCCACCGACACCAACATCACCACACCTCACACATGTCTGGTCTACGGCCGTGCCACCCTGAACAAGCCTGAGCCTGTCTGATCTCGGAAGCTAAGCAGGGCCGGGCCTGGTGAGTACTTGGATGAGAGACCACCTAGGAATATCAGGTGCTGTAGGCGTAAAAAAATAATAATAATAAAATAAGAATAAAATTTTAAAAATAAAAATAATAATAATAAGGGATTGTAAGCTGACAAGGTCCTTGAAATCTGTGAGGTCAACCAAGGGTTGCCTTACCTAAAAAAAAAAAAAAAAAATCTGGGCCATTCTTTCCACATAACATTAAGAGTACCCCCACCCCGCTTCAGACCAGACTACATGTCGTGAGGATCCCCTTGCGTGTGCTAAGCTGTACGTACCAGTGACCAGTGTTTGGGCCTTTTCATTTGACCCTCCCAGGATTTCCTGCCTTTGGGTCAAGGTTTCGCCATTCTTAAAATATCAACCCTTCTGCGGTGTGTAAGACTTCTCCATCATGTACACCCCAGCACAAAGGAATGTATAAAATTACTTACAGGACAAGAGATTTCCATAGGGAAGAGGGAAGAAAGAGGTCAGGAAACCAGAAAGCTGGGGCGGCTTGGAGGAAGCCAAGCAGAGGAAGAAAGATAGGCGGAGACCCCGGCTGAGACGCCGGGGGCAGCCTCCCAGCCCCACTCCCCATCTCGTGTGGAGCTGTGCTCAGAGCACCCGTGCTGCCCATGAAGCCACAGCCTCCCGGGGGTCACCTGGCTCCGGGTCTGAGCTGTGGCTCTGCCCAGCTTGGGTTTCCTTTCTCGTGGGCAACCTTCCTGGAGCCTCCACTTGTTTGAGACGCTGTGTGAGGATTCTGGGCTTATCTCTCAGAGAACACCCAGACCAGGGCGTCCAACCTCAGGCCCCGAGGGGCCCAAAGAGGTTATTGAGTTCCCTGTTGCTCAAAATGTGATCCTCCAACCAGCAGCACGCACCCCAAGTTTCCCGGTAGTTGTCAGACTGGCAGACACCATCAGGGGAAGCTGACATGACCTGGGGCAGGTAACAGAAGCTGCCTGGCCGGAGGACGTTCTCCAAGGCCATCGCCTGGCTGGCCCTGTCTTCACCCTCGTCCCGCCTTGTTTGTGCGTTTGTCCTTCAGCTTGCGCACAGGGCCTCTCTGCCCGTTCTCTCCCACCTGCTGGCACCTCACTGGGGTCAGAGCCTGGCCACCTCCCAGCAGTGACCACCCCACACACACCCCAGCCCTCCTTGAAGACTCCTCCGGCTCCTGCAGCTCCCGCGTCTCCAGGGTCCTATCTCGTGTCTACCACGTACAACTCTCCTCAGCCCTCAGTAAGACAATACCCAAGGGGTTCTCAGATTGTCCCATTTTTAGTATTATTCCGGATTGACCAACACCTATAAAGGTTGTTCACCTCAGGCCCCAAGTCAGCACTTATTCTCCAGAGACCTAAAGATGTTTTTGTTTTTGTTTTTGTGAAAAACAAAGGAATGATGTCACAGGACTAAGAATCAAGTCTTTACCCTAAGCCAGATTCCCCATCTCGTGTTCCAAGGTCTGTTGCCTACAATTTGAAGTGCAGATCAGATGAAATTCACAATTCCCTCTATGGGGACTTGCCCATCCTTTTTCTCTACCATGATTTGCATATCACAGGGGCTTTCTCAAATTATTGGCAAGGATGGGAGGGGAAGAGGGATCCCAAAATGTAGGCCAATGTTAATAAATGTTAACAAAATCCGCGGGTGGCAATCCCATCATAAACACGTAGCCCTCGCAGGTGCCTGAACTCCTACAGGGTGGGGTCAGCCCGAGTAACCGTGAGGTCCTCGTCAGTTCTGATCCTGATGCCGTCTGCAGCAGCTGCCAGTCACTGAGAAGTTCAAGGCTCTTGTTGCGGCTGGAACAGGCTGGAAGGCAGATCTTCTTGGAATTCTTCCTTTCCTTGTTCCAGCCACCAAGCCGATTCCCGCCAGAAGAGCCTGTCGCCTCCCTCAGAAGGCACGGCTCCCTCCTCCCTCCACACCACCCTGCTCTTTTCTGGGCCATCATTTTTATATAAAACTGTCTTTCTTTGTAAAGTCGTTTAGTTCAACCCCCGCTAAATCCATTACGACCCACATTCCTTTAATAAGCAGCACACAAGAAAACAGATGGCAGGGGCGAGGGCCCGAGCTGGGCGTGGGGGGGACGGAGTGAGGGTCACAGCATGACAGTGAGACACCTCAGGGTCAGCTGGAAGATTTGGCTGGTAAATGAACCTGAAGTTCCGCCCTCGAAGGCCAGCAGGTGGCTGGGCTCCTGCGCCGGGCTGGACAAGAGGAGCTCTTTAGGACCAGACGAGAAAGAGTTTTGTTCTCCGAGCATGGACTTGCAGCTCAGCCCATGTGAGGGCTGTTCACCGAGGTGTCTCTGCCAGGTGGTAGATTTCTCCTGTTGTCCTGTAACTTGGCTTGGAGCGGAAGATGACCCATGTCACCTGGCGCCCTGATAACGGAGAGCAAATTCCAGCAAAAAGTGCCCATGCCTGGGCTGGCCATTCTCATGCCCAGCAGGCAGCTCCCTGCCATCTGGCCACCTTAGAGAGAGCTCAGCCACTCTGCTCCTCGCCCACCTGGCTTCAGCTGCTTCCCAACCCCAGTGACAGGGACAGTGTGGCCAACACTGGGCACAGATTGGGCTCTGATTTACCTGCTCTCCTGCTCCAGGGACCTGGGGACCAGGTCCCCTAGTGCTGTTGTGCCCTAGTTTTCCACAGAAGTGATGCCCTGTCCCTTGGGATAAGCAATCTTTCAACCCTATTTGCAAATATTTAAAAATCCAAAGTACAAATGCATTTGTGGTATTTGGAGCACTGACATTAGTCAGGGGACCTCGGTAGAGATTTCCTAAAGCATTAGGTATAGAAAATAAGCACCGGATAGATGGGAATTTCCAGGTAAAGTGTAGGCACCACACACACATCTAGATGGTCTCTTATTCTAATGTTACAAAGTAACATTATGTAAATGTAATGTTACAAAGAGGAAGTCAGCAAAAGATCATTCTGAGGACCTGGGTAGCAAGCGATCTGTCGTAATATCATCATGCTTCTTAGAGGGAGGCTTTAAATACAGCCTGCTAATAGCTTGATGATTGTGCAAATCTGAGCACTTTATTGGTTTATTTACACACTGACTTATTCCACACATGGGTTTCATGAATATATGTGATAAATTGTGAAACTATATAGGGACACACACAAAAATCAGAGACAGGACATTAAGATTGGGAGGGAAAATCTGGCTTGTATGGATCATAGAGTTACTTAAATAGGTCTGAGCCACTAGTTGGGGACAGATGACTCCTCGCTAGTGTTGGTGGCATTAATTAACACCTGTAGGAGCAGGGTGCTGGCTCCACATGGGGGAAGAGCTGTTCTGTCTTCAAGAAGCTCAGGGCTTCAGGGTAAATGAAAGGGATTTCTCCTTTGGATCCTGATCCAAACAAGATTCTGACACACATTATCAGGGAAAGAAGGCTAAGATCAGCAATGGGACTCGTGTTAGGTGAGAGGCTGGTACCCTTGGGGAGCCTGGTGGTCACTGACTCCAGCAGCCACACTGTGCTGCGCTCTCCCCTCTGCTCCCTGGCACAGGTCGGGCTGCAAAGACCCTCCGCGGGGACCTCGGGGTCTACACAGAGCCGCACCCCTAAACTGCCCCTTTCCACCTTGCCCTTGTCTGTAAAATGCTCAGCATTAGTAGCACAGCTAATGGTCAAAGTGCCTCTTATTTTAATGTTTAAGAAACTTGCTAAGTTCCTGCATGG
>CM053516.1:10891696-11017758 GCA_028627145.1 Eidolon dupreanum | reverse complement strand
GCTCACAGTCTTTTGCAGCGAAGTAGAGGGTGAGGCGAGAACAGCACCATGGAGAACTGAAAGTCTTTAGTGAGATACGAGAGGTCCGGACTGAGAGAAGAATTCTTAGGTGATTCCCAGATCCATGGCTTGGGAGACTGGGATGTCAGTGATTTTATTAATTTGGGTGGGGGGTGGGGGCAGAGGGTTAGGGATGGAAGGCAGTCTGGTGAGATACACTGCCTTAGTCACTGCCATCACGAAGCACCATAGACTGGGTGGTTTAAACAACAGATATGTATTTCTCACAGTTTAGGAAGTCCAAGATCAAGGCGTCGGCTGATTCAGTTCCTGGTGAGAGCTCTCTTCTTGAGCTGCAGATGACTATCTTCTTGCTGTGCCCTCTTATGGCTTTTCCTCCTTGTATACATGTGGAGAAAGAAATCTCTCTCTTCCTCTTCTTGTAAGGACAATATGCTCATCAGGAAGACTCATGACCTAATCTAACCCTAATTATCTCCCAAAGACCTATCTCCAAATATGATCACGTTGGGGGTTGGGGCTTCAACATAGGCATTTTGAGATGACACATTCAGTTTATAACATGCAGAAAATGATTTTATGACAGGAGACAGTCTATCACTTTGGGATTCTTCAGAGACTTTCTATCTCTTGGTCTCTTGGGAGGATCAAACAAAGAAAACCAGTAAAAGCATTTTTATATCAACCTCTTAGAATGGTAAATGTCATCATCACTTACATAGAAAGCAGTTGGAGTGGCTGCCTGATCCTATTTCCCCCGTGGCTATGTCCATACAACGTGACCCTAAGCCTGACAGAAGGACTGTTGTCATTGTCATATCAATTTCAGTGCCCAGAGGGCCAGAAACCCCTGCTTCTGGGGTCCTGAGCCCTGGGCTGCCTGCCCCCTGATGGTGATTCTCGTTCTTCCTTCAATTCTATAGTCCAGTCTAATAATCTTCCAAGAAATTAATTTTTCATCAACTTAATAGTAATCACTTTTGTAGCTTAAAACCAAAAAAAAACTTTATCCAACTTCTTGGTCAAGTTTTTTTTTTTTAATCACTTTACTGAGATACAATTGATACACATCTTGGTTAGGTCTTTAAAACTATATAATATTCCACAATATCCCATATGTTGTACTCTTGCCAAAAATGTTTACTTAGAATCTAATCGTGAAGAAATGAGGGGAAAAAAATAGACTGTGAAACATCTTACAAGGTAACTAACTAATGTGGACTCTTAAAGTAAACATTAACATGAAAAGCCAGTAAAACCGTGAGGACACTGTTATAGGTTAGAAGAGACCAAACGTAATTACTATTGTAATTATATGTAATGTGTGGATTTTGATTGGCTCTTGGATCATTAAAAAAAAAAAAATCAGCTTTGAAAAACACTTTGGGTCAATTTGGACTGTATATGAAATGGTATAGAATTAGTGTTACTCTTCTTAGGTCAGACAACACAGATTAGTAAAAAGTATTCTTAAAAGACACATGCTGAAATGTTTAGGGTTACATGTCATGGCGCCTACTTTCAAATGACTCAGAAAATATGTGTATAACATGGAAAAATATTAAAAACTGGCAAAATTAGGTGAAAGGTACATGGATGGTTAGTGTCTTCTTTTTTCAACTTTTCTGTGAGTTTGAATATTTTCCAAATAAAATGTCTGAGGTAAGTGTGCCATATGCAATTGCCCTGTAAGACAGATCCACGTCAATGAGTCGGTGAGACATCCTAGTCTATGAGGTCTGCACAGCCCTGTATAATTACAACTAACCTTTGCAAACCAATAAAGTGCTGTCACAGGTGTTGTTTCTTATAATCCTGATGTGAATGACCTTTTCGTGGGAGGTTTTATTGCCCAGCTTTATAGCCGAGGTGCAGAGTCGATGGGCAGAGCTGCCGCTCTGGCCTGGGTTTGACACAGAGCCTCCTCGTTTTTCCTCATGGCAGTCAGTGCAGTAATAAGCACCTGGCAGCTTCTCCTTAAACATTTATGTAGCATTTGTCTGATAAAGAGAAGATTTTTCATTGTTCTTGGGGAGAAATCTGTTAGATAGTTCTGAAAATCTTAGATTTTTTTAAAATAAGATTTCAGGACACCAGAAACTAGAGAATAACCTTTTCATCGCTGGGAAGAAACTTTTTGTGTGTCCCTGAGTCTTCTTTTAAGTTTTCTTTTGACGGAATACTCTTTCTCACCATTCCCTCATCTCCGTGCCAGCATTTGACCGGAAGCAGATGGAGAATGCAGGGGTTGTGGTTCTTTCCAAGGGAGAGGAATGTTGGCTTTGGGTTGGTCTCGTAGATACAGTTTCCTGGGAAACACACTGGGAGACAGAAATCTGCACAGGGGAGGTCTACCGGGGTGTGCTCACATAGCAACACTTACGAGGAAGCAAAAAAAAAAAAACAAGATACGGCAAAGCGATAAGATCAGCTCCAAGTCACTTGCATCTGAGGACTCAGCCAGTGCTGTGGGGAGCTCTGGGGCTAGGATGGAACTTCAGTGATGTCCCAAACTGGGACCAAGAGGCTGAGCGCTTGTATCCCCATATTAACCAGTCATTGGACGTGGGCTGCCCCAGGAAGAGTGGGCGGTCTTGGAAGAGGCAATTCATTTTAGTTGGGAAATTCTTGGGGAGGGACTGACCTATGATCCATCATCGGGCAAAACTTTCATGTGGGAAACCAGAATCTCAGTCCTCAAACGAGGGCATCGGGGGGCCACAGCCTGCATCACTGTGGAGCCCTTTACAATCTGGGCCAGGAGCTGGTCCAAGGTCACAGTCTGGGCCAGGAGCCAGTCCAAGGTCACGGAGTGCTTTCGTCCACCATACCTCTTTACTCTCTTAACCTAGAAGAGTTTCTCAACCTTTCTTTATCTTTCTTGAATTTTTCATTTTTAAAAAGTTCAGGCCAGTCATTTTGTACAATATTTAAGCTTATCTAATCTTTTCCTTAGGATTAGAATTCAGGTTATATCCTTTTGACTCATAATTCCTTTCCCCTCTTGATGGGTGCAGCACATCCCCTGCAGGTTATGCTGTTACTTAGTCTAATTATTGTCTGGCGGCTAGAAGGGGAGATAGGGGTGGATTCTGAAGAGGGGAGGGGTGCTTTTGAGTCGTGTCCAGGTGGTCAAGCAAGGGAGCAACAATATTCTTAACAGAGAGGCGTGGGCCACTTCTGCGGGCCCAGGGAATTCAGAAGAGTCTGGGTTTTCAAAGTTCTCAAGTGCACTGATTCCTTTCTCCTCATCTGAATCTTAGGCGGCCACTCCTTTCCAGCCAGGACCTTGGCAATGGCGTGGCAAACTCACTGGGCTTGTTCTCTGGGGCTCTCCCACCCTGAGTCTCGCCTGATTCTGCCCTCCTGCTGCAGCAAGTGAGTCTGTATGCTGCAAATGCTTTCACATCTTGACTAAATTAATGACGAATCACTCCAAGACACTCGCTGTCCTACTGCAAAGCATAGTGGTAATGGCCAAGAGCCACCCAGTTTCATGGCTCCATCATTACTTTTTCCTCCAGTCTCTTGAAAGCTGGAGAAACTGCACCTGCCGATGTGTTTCATTTTGCACGTATCCTCTTCACGTGTGCTGGAGGTGAACATCTTAACGACTGCTCCATGGCAGAATGCCAGGGCTGAGACCAGTGGTGAGGTCCTCGCTGACAGTCTGCCAGCGGGTAACAGAATTCCAGAGATGCATTCAGAATCGGCTTCCTCAGCCCACTCTGAAAACCCAACTCTTTTAAATCAGGTTCACTTGGAAACAGACTCTGAGACAGAGAATTGCATGGAGGTGTCATTTTGGGGGACTAGTCTCCGGAACTATCTCTATGATGGAGCAAAGGGAGTAGAGTTGGATAGAGGACGAAATCGAACTCAGACGCAGCAATTCAGCCTCAGCCAGTTGATTCCACAGGGACCACTGGAAATAGGAGGGCCCTTCAGAGTTGTCTCAAATGAAGTGGGGGTGGGAGGATTGGGCCTTGATGACCCCATATTGACAAGTCATTGATTGTGGGCTCCCGACACATGGGTGCATGAAGTGTGGAAGGGTTCCTCTGGCCAAGGGCAATTCTTGGAAAGAGATTCAGTTGCGTTATCAAGAGGCAACATACACGCCAAGAGATGGCGGAAATGCGTCAATCGCAAAGGGGAGAATCTGGGTGAAACACCACATTCTCCACTACAGGGACCCTCATGCTCTTTGTGGCTCAATGGTCACCTGTGTGAAAGGTACCTTTAGACTGGAGGGGTGGAGGAAGGCAGCAAGGAGACCGGAGGAATGGCAGGGAGCTCTGCCGTGTGGGACTGGCTCTGAGTTCAGAGGTGGTGAGGAAGGCGGATGGTTCAGGAAGGTAGGTGAGGACTACTCAGCCTAGTTGCTCTGTCTCAGGATAAAGTGTGGGTCACGAGAAGCCAGCACTTCTCTTGTGCCAACTGTCATGGGAATCTGAGTATATCATGGCATCCTACCCCAACAATAACTGCGATATATCTAGCAAGCTCAAATATTAATGGAAATGTCCCTGGATTGAAGGATTTCTGATTATTTTAATGTTCTTATGCTTTTCTCTGTTACCTAAATTATGAAAACATGTTTTACTTTAAAAGAATATTTAGATATTCTATGCAGATGAGATCCTGGGGAGAAGTTATTTAATAAATATGCTTCTAAACTTGAAAATTTGGGTATTATAAGAAAAGGTGATGATTGTTTCTCTGGATGGTGGTCAGGATGACCTCGCAATATTTTACCTTTTCAGAGATTCTGATGATAATATGACACAATAGAATGATGGCTTGATAGCTACTGGCCTAATTTTACAGGACAATCCCACTAGCACGCTTCTAAAAGGACACATCAGCTTGCTATTTATAAAACCCATGGGGGAATCAGAGGACATTTTATAGCCAGAGAATAGAGGGACTATGTATTAGAAGTCAGTATGCTTGCCACAAACTTGAAGAAATTGATATCAATGAGCATCTTTATGCAAAAGCTGTCCCTTCGGCTTAGAGGAACTTATAATGACTGATCCACATGACTTTCTACAGTGTGTAGATTAATCATCATAATTTTTGGTCTGACTCCTTAGATAAATGTTTTTAAATTTACTTGTTATGTTTCTATATTATATAAATATATATATAGGTCATGTACAGTATGATCCCAGTTTTATAAAATTATTTTAGTTTATAATGCTAACTCATGCTTAATATCACTTGGTTTATGTTTAGAATGACATCTAAACCAATATTCACAATTACAGACAACAGTAACTTCTGACTAGTGAGATTTATATTCATTTTTTGACTTCTTCTTTGTGCTTTTTTTGTATTGCCAGGTATATTTCTGTGAATAATATGGGAATTTTTTGTTTATTGGTTTTTCCCTCTTGAAGAATGTGGATTATTATGCTTAAAATTAAATTTAACATTTTAATTAAAATGTAATTCAACCTGGGCTTCAATGTGAGACAGAGCTGGAGCCCCTGTCTAGCCCCTAGTCTCTCCTAAATGCCACCTTGCCACCTGGAACTTTATGGAAATACTTTACTTCATAGTCACAAACACTAGCTAAGAGATGCTCCTGGATCCAGGCCAGCATACTCTGGATAATAATAGTGTTTTATTTTGTTTTTGTTTTTGATAAAAGGTGGTCTGAATGAACACACTTGCCATCTGTTCTTCTCGGGTTATGACTTGCTAGTCTATACTGCAGTGCTACTGTGATGTCCAGTGAATTGGTTTAAACTATATTTGTAAACAATTAAAAGCCCCCTTTGATGTCTTCAGTAGTAACAGGATGAAGCCTAATCTAGTCTTGGAGAAAGCAGAGCTGAACTCATTTGTCTCCTCGTGCCAACCCCTACTTCCTCAGTTCCAACTTGTCAAAGGCAGTACTTGTCAATACAGTGCCACCCAGACTTTTGACCTTATGCTGTCCTTATGTTATCTGGGTTATTTGCCCGCGTGGTTTTCCTTTCCATGCTAATTTTCACCTTTTCTTTCGTGTGCTGCTGGGCCAAAGGACTACTGCTTTTTATAAGCATAAGACCTGAAAGGCAATACCTAACAAAACTTTCTAACCCACTGTGCATCACAATACCCTGTGAGTGATGTAAAGGGATCAAGTCCTATAACTCTGCAATGTACTTTGCAGTATATTCAACACCAGGAGGCAGCTGAAGTAGCTGCTGTCCTCAGGAGTCTGCTTTTAAGAACAAGGAGGTCTCCATCACTGTAGCCCCAAAAGGTAACACCAGTTACTGAGCACACATCTCTCTCCTCTCACTTAGCCGTTGCATTCCTAAATAGCTGATTGCATGCTGAATGTTCTAGAGACAGGAGCTTACGATTTAAAGAGACTTCGTGGTAAACCATTTGTAAAGGCAAACTGAATATTCATATCTCTCAACTTTGAATTATTTGAAAAGTTTTAGCTCAACATTTTTATTTTTTAAAATTGGTTTTGTTTATACTGAGGTATCTGGCTCTCTACAATAGAACAACAAAGTTTAAAAACTGTTAGCTGGATTACCAGGTTACTGAGTTGACAGACTGAGTGATTCATTCTTTTATTTATTCAATCATTCTAAAGTATGCATAGAGCACATGCTTGGATGGTAAACACTTCTCAAGACAATGAGGCAGGGGAAGGACAAAAGAAGTGGCCACTGAAACAGTATGATTCCAACATCTAGGAGCTTACATTATAGCTGGAGAGGCAAGATATTTTATGAAATTTGTGTCTTGCTCTTTAAAAAATCTATAGAGCCTTATTTAAGACTTGGCACAAAGTTGTCACTTATTACATATTTTCTTAAACAATATAGTGAATAAATGAGTTCAGAAACCAATAAGCCAATGAGGAAAGGTCTTAGAACCAAAATAACTAATAGAATTAATCAAGGGCTCTGGAAATCAGAGGTGGGCAATGGAGCATTTGGAACTCAGAACAGAGGCCTTATAGGAGATAACATAGGACTGGAATTAGGCCCCGAAGAATGGGTGGAATTTAGACTAAAGGAGGAGCAAGGGGAAAACATTCAGGCAGTAGAATTCACAGTAGGGACTTCTGGTCAAGATGGCGTAGTAGACACACACTGTACTCACCTCCACTCATGATCACGTCAAAATTACAACTAAACTACAGAACAACCATCATTGGGGGTCACTTGAGCTCTGGCTGAACAGAAGTTCTACAGCTGGAAACACACAGAAGAGATCACCTCAAGACTGTTAGAAGGGGTGGAGACGTGAAACAGGCTGGTCCCACAACTGCGTGTAGTGGTTGAGAACTGGGAGAGATATCTCAGCAGGGGAAGTCCCCTCCACCAGAAGGAGGGAGGGGTTCCAGCCCCACCCCAGGGTTCCCAGGCTCCTCAGCCCAGGGTTCCAGGGGAGGAAGAGAAGTCCTCACAACCTGTGTCTGTAAGAACCAGCAGAGATTTTAGCTAAATGTGACAAAGGGCTATGAAAGGTGACTTTCTCTCAGACAGAAACGCTGGTAGAATCCATTGTTCCTTTGTTGAGCCCCCCTGCCCCAGGTGTGAGTCTCCATCAACCAAACTAACACAGGTTGTCCTGCCCTGGTGATTCCCTGAGACCCCATTCTCTCCCAACTTGTGGGCCCACCCAAGCCACCTCCAGTGGCTTTTTAATACAAATGGCCTGACTTGGCTCATGCTGCAGACTTTCCTAAAATCTCCCAAAGGTTCAGAAATTTCACAGAAGCAGCATCTGGCCTCAGTGTGCCCTGTACCTCTTGCTGAGTAGCCCCAAACCCTGCACTAGAAGCAACCAGCTTCAGTTCATGGCCTGGCCTCTCGAGGCACATCTAAGCCCAGCACAGGTGGCAGCCATCTGCAGATTGCTTGGTGACACTTGCCAGGTAGCTCCAGGCAGTGTACAGGCTGCAGCTGAACTTGGCCTGCAGCTGGACCCTTCCCAAGAAGCCCCGACCTGCACACCCAGTGCTTTGTTTCAACTGAGCTGGAGCACCACCCAGGGCAGTATCCAAAATTGACACACCCAAAAGGCAGATGAGGCTGGCACCAGAGCCCTGCTAAAGTGAATCCTGCTGCATAGGGTCAGCCCCTCACCGTCCAGTCAGCCCGAGGGTCAATCCCTCCCACTGAGGTGCAAACAGCAACGAAGCCTCAACCACAACAGGAAGGCAAACGCAACCCACACAAGGGACACACCTAGAGCACCCAGCTGAAGTGAACAGGGAAAACTGTGCCGCTGGGCCCAACAGGACACCTACTACATAAGGCCATGCTACTAAGACTAGGAGACTTAGGAGCCCTACCTAATACATAGGAATGAACTCAGGGAGGCAGCCAAGCTGGGGAAACAAAGAAACATGTCCCAAATGAAAAAATAGAACAATGCTTTAGAAAAAGAACTCAACAAAATGGAGACAAGCAATCTACCAGATGCAGAGTTCAAAACTTTGGTTGTAAGAATGCTTGATGAAATGTGGGGAAGAGTAGATAGACTCAGTGAGAACTTTAATAAAGAGATAGAAAACAAAAATGGAGATAGAAGACGTAAAAAAAGAACTAGTCAGAAGTGAAGAATACAGTGACTAAAATGAAGAATACCTCAGGAGAAATCAATAGTAGATTAGGTTAAGCAAGAATCAAATCAGCAATTTAGAAGATAAAGTAGCAGAAAGCACCTAATCAGAACAGCAACAAAAGAAAAAGAATCCAAAAAATAAGGATGTTTTAAGGGACCTCTGTGACAACATCAAGCACAATGTTTGCCTCATAGGGGTACCAGAAGGAGAAAAGAGAGAACAAGGGATTGAGTACCTATTTGAAGAAATAATGGTGGAAAACTTCTCTAACCTGGCAAAGGAAATAGATATATAAGTCCAGAAAGCACAGAGAGTCCCAAACAAGATGACCCCAAAGAGGCCCACACCAAGATACACCATAATTAAAATGCCAAAGGTAAAAGTCAAAGAGAAAATCTTAAAAGCAGCAAGAGAAAAGTTATCTACAAGGGAGCTCCCATAAGAATGTCAGCTGATTTCTCAACAGAAACTGCAGGCCAGAAAGGATTGGCAGGAAATGTTCAAAATGATGAAAAACAAGGACCTACAACCGAGATTTCTCTACCGAGTAAGGCTATCATTGAGAATCGAAGGACAGATAAAGAGCTTCCCAGACAAGAAAAAGCTAAAAGAGTTCATCACCAACAAACCAGTATTACAAGAAATGTTAGAGGGACTCCCTTAAGAAGAATGAGGGAAAACAATTAAAAATATGAATAAAATGGCAATAACTACATATCTGTCAATGAGTATTTCAAATGAAAAAGGATTAAATGCTCCAGTCGAAAGACAGAGTGGCCAAATGGATAAGAATGAAAGACCTTTATGCTTGCTGCCTGCAAGAGACTCACTTCAGGTCAAAAGATACATACAGACTGAAAGTAAAGGGATGAAAAGAGATATTTCATGAAAATGGAAACAAAAAAAATCTGGGGTAGCAATACTTACAGCAGACAAAATGACTTTAGAACAAAGGCCATAACAAGAGCAAAAGAAGGACCCAGTAATTCCACTTTTGAGTATTTTTCTAAAGAAGCCCAAAGTACTACTTTGAAGGGAGGTGTACATCCATATGTTCATTGCAGCACTATTTACAATAACCAAGATATGGAGTCCACCTGGGTGTGCATATGGATCAATAAATAAAGGAGAGGTAGGACATATATACAATGGAATATTACTCAGCTATAAGAAAAAAAGAATGAAATCTTGCCATCTACAACAACATAGATGGACCTAGAGGATAGTGTGCTGAATGGAGTAAGATAGACATAGAAAGATAAATGACATACGGCATATGTGGAATCTGAAGAACCAAATAAACAAAACAAAAACAAACTCATAGATACAGAAAACCTTTTGAGGACTGATAGATGAAAGGGGGGTAGGCAGGTGAGTAAAAGAGGGGAAGGATTAAGGAGTATAAATCAGTAGTTACAAAACAGTCATGAGGATGTAAAGTATAATAGCATAAGGAACATAGTCAATAATATTGTAGTAATTACAAATGGTGTCAGATGAGTACTGGACTTATTGGAGTGATCATTTAGCAAGTTATAGATACTATATTGTACACCCAAAAGGAATATAATATTGTATGCCAACTAAAATCTAAAAAAAATTTATTAAAAAAAAACAAATAAGCATTCATAGTAGAATTGGAGGGAAGGTAGAAGAGGAGGAAGAGGTGGGTAACCAACCTTCCTGAACTGGTAAGACTGGCTTCCTGAGGAAACGGAAGCCACAGCAGACTGCCAAAGTAACTCAATCACTAAACACCCTTTTTGAAACGTCTGCTCACATGTACGTGATCAAAGGCAGCTGGGAGCGATTGTCCCAGCTACAGAGCGATTCTGCATTCAGCAAGGCTGCTGTCAGAGTCCTGATGTGACTCAGTTGATGGGTCATACCAGTTCAGAAAGCACCCCAACCCCATCCTCTTTCTGTGCTATCAGATCCCTAGGATGCGGCTTTCCCCAGGGGCCCAAACCAGATGCCAAACCTCCAAGGAAGGGGGACTCCCGGGACTCTGGGATGAGAAGGTTCATCTAGAAAAGCAACTGTTGCTGTTTATGTCAGTTTTAAATGCCACTCTCTGACTAATCCTCAAATTTTCCCAAAATTACTAGACAAATAACATTAGAGACTTGAGACCCTGACTCTAATATCCTGCCTCTGCCCCCTTCCTCGGACACGTTAATTAAATAACTTGCTAGTTATATAATTGAGGTTCCCAAGCTGATTAAAATTGCCAAGTAATTATTACTAGTTCCCCTTGATATTGCATGAGGGGCAACCTTTAATTTAACAGATATTATTTTTAACTATTTCCTACCATAAAAATAGATGTCAATTTTTTAAATTGTTTTCTAAAGCTTGGAAAACCCATCTCCATGAAGAAAGCTTCTCACTCGCTTCATATCAGGGAAAACGTCCAGGTTTTCAGAGACAGATGTGACTTGTCCGTTCTTAGAGCCTTTTCCTTTATAATTCTAGAAAGAAAGGAGGGACGCAGCCTCTCAAGTACCTGAAAGGTAACTTGTCCAAGGACTCTGTTTTGGCGGTTACTAAGCTCTAATTTATTGACTTGGGCACCTCTGTGATTTATGTCTGCCTTCATCTCCTCCACCACGTGACATCACAGCGGAACCACTTTTTTTTTTTTTTTTTTTGCAAAATGCCTTTTCCCTTGTACCTGGTACAGTGCCAAGCAAAGGTAGTTGATCAATAAATATTTTTTGAGTGAATCAATGAATCAGTGGCACTGCTAATAGAAGGAGAATGGGCTTTGGAGTCAGACAAATCTGGCCTTTTTTGTTTATCGGCTGTGTGACCTTAAAGATGCAATTTAACAGCTACAAATTCAGGATAATAATGAACAACTCTCAGGTCATTTGTGAAATAACATACGCAGAATGTCTGGTAGGTGGTGGGCGTTAGCTGAGAGCTGGGTCTCTCCTATCCCCTTTCGGCCTGAGTGTTGTTGCTCCTTTGCAAACTTGTTTTGTCCCCTTGTATTTCCAAATAAACTTTAAAATAAGCTTGTCTGTATCGACAACATATCCTGCTGGGAAGTTTTACTAGATAAACCAATATGGGGAGAATTGTCATTTTTACTATGTTGAGTCTTTTAATCTATGAATGTCACATGTCTCTCAGGTCTTCTTTGATTTCTTTCACAAGCATTTTGTAATTTTCAGAGTAAAAAGCTTCTATGTGTCCTGTTAGAGTTGTACATAATGGGTTTTTTTGTTTTTTAGTTGTTGTAAACATGTGATTTAAATTGTGGTCCCAATTTTTTATTTAAAGTATAGAAATATTCTTTTTTTTTTTATATGTTGACTTGTATCCTACAATGCTGTTAAAAACTTTTCTTAGTTTTAGGAGTTTGTTGGTAAATGCCTTAAGATTTTCCACATAGAAATCACGTAATTTGCACATAGGGACAATTTTCTTCCTTTTTCATTGTACGGCTTCTATTTTCTTTTCCTGCCTCATCGCGCTGGGCGGGGTGTCCAGCGCCACACTGAACAGGAATGGCCAGAGTAGCACCCTTGCTTCCTTCCTCACTTTTGGAAGAAATCAGTCTTTCACCATTAAGTATGGTATTAGTTGTAGGTGTTTATAGACGTTCCTTGCTAGATTGAGAAAGTTCCCTCGTGGTTTGCTAAAAAAATTTACCATAAATGGATGAATTTTATCATTTTTTTACTGTTATTATATTTTATAGAATTCTGATTTGATCCATAATTTATTTTATAATAGCAAAGCATGGCTGAAAAAGTTGACAAAATAAATCTTATGTATTTGTTCCTGAAGTCAACATGTTGAATATTAACTCCAAGGAAGTTTGTTGCAATGTATCTTTTATTCATTTGCCTTAGTTCACCTCTTGAATCAGCATAATGAAAAATTCTATTATTAAATTTTAATATCCATGCCTTAGGAGTCTAACTGTAGTGGTTTGTAAACCAGCATTAATGAAAGAAAGTGGCTAAAATTTTCCTAAATAAGATTTATGAAGATGCTCAATTTTGACTCATTTTTAAGAATATATCTTAAGAAATAAATTCAATAGAATCAAAATATATTCATGTAAAATGTCTGACATTAGGGGATTGGATTTCATAAATTATGGCATATTCAGTTATTCAATAAACATTTATGAAATGTCCACCATGTCCCAGTTATTATCCTTGGCCCTAGTTATACAGAAGTGAACACGCAAACAAACCCTCCTACCCTCATGAAGGTTGCTTTCTAATGGAAGAGACTGACATAAACAAGATACGTCGTAGATCCTACAGTATGGCAGATGGTGGTAGTGTTGTGGAGAAAACTAAAGCGTAGAGCATGGACGTGGAGTCCAGGGGTGGGAGGAGAGTGGAGTTCTGTTTAAGCAGAGTGATGAGCAGGCCTCACCAAACAACACAAGAGAACATTAAACATTAGAATTCAGAATACTCTGTGGCAATATAGAAAAAATTCATGATATATCATTAATCGAAAATCAAAGAATGAAAAATGGAATGTTTGCTGTGGTTTCAAGTATTTAAGTAAATATATACATATATGTGTATATAAAATATTAAAAATGAAAATCATTGTTTATAAATGGTTTTAATATTATTTTGCATCATTATTTACTCCGAGCATATTACATTTTCAGTTTAAAAAAAAGGAAAACATTTAAGATTGCTTGGGCCTAATTTGAAATTGAATGAAAGGTAAGATAAGGAAAAAGACAGAACTCATATTTGCTCTGAAAGAATTTTACTTGGGACACATCGGAGGAAGAATCTTCGATAAGGGCGCCTTTAAAAAATTATGTATTTTAAAGGAGATGAAGTTATGTTGTTCATGGTGCCAAGAGCAATGGTTGTGCAGTGTTGTGTAGTGTTGGCTGTGAGTATGGACACGATGGCGAGTTTAACATGTGTTCGTAATTATCATGGTTAGATTTGGGACGTGAATTTATTCTTTAAGATTGACTAAAAGAAAATAAGACGTGTTTTATTGCAAACTACATTTTCTTGTGTGTTCAAGAGACGATAAGTAATCACACAAAATGTGATCTGGTATACCTTATCTACATGGTAGATGAATCTGTAAAGATGCAGAGTGACAGGTCTGTGACAGTCCCAGAGTCTTCTGATTATTCTGGCAGCTTAGGCTTAGACTTAAAATTGGCTGTTATGCGTTCCTCTAAAAATGTTTTTATGGCGCAGACAAAGCCTGGCAACTCAGAAGCGGTTTATTTCCTATGGTGCTGACAGATTTTCTAGGCACTGAGCAATCACTCCACCATCAAAGGCACACTCAGTATTGTCTTTGTTAGGGGTACAAATTCCCTAAATATCTTGCATTCTTCTCTTCAGCATGTCACCTTTAGTGACCTAAAAACCCCAGCATCACGGAGCTTTCTGAGTTTAAGCAAGAGTTCAGCTGGGGTGAAAAGGTGAAGGGATTAAGAAGTACATATTGGCAGTTATGAAATAGTGATTGGGAAGTAAAGTACAGCATAGGGAATACTGTCAATAATATTTTAATAATTATATATGGTGCCTGGTGGTTACGGCTATTCTGAAGGATCGCTTCGTAAGTTATGTAAATGTCTAACCACTATGCTGTATACCTGAAACGAATATAATATTGAATGTCAATTGTAATTGAAAAAATTAAAATTGAAAAAAAATGCAAGAGCTCGATTGTGTTGACTAAATTTCCTCTTCCGTGCTTTCTTTGTTTTATAATCATACCAGTGCTAAAAGTAAAAACACATTATATAATGAACAGGCTCCATCGGATTGCCAGACTATTCTGTTATAATGTAATCTTGTTTGAAATTTTTCAAGTTGCTTGAAAAACACACTCAGAGGTGAAATAAAGCAGCTATCTGGCCTGTGGACAATAAGTTAAGTTTTGACTATAAAAGGGAAGAGAAGGAGGCATCACACTTTTTCCAGTCCCTTTTCCCTCCTGGTTATTGCTTCTTTTTGTTTTGGCTGAGGGTCTGGGTGCTCTGTGGTTGTTTCAGTATAGCACTGTTGATAAGATAAATGTTTCTGGATCCTAATCCTGGTTCCTCAGTGACCTTGAACAAGTTACTCCTCAGGACTTGTTAGTAAAATAGTGATAATACTTCGTAGGGTTTCTGGGAGGTTAATGTGAGTTAATACATGTCACCGGACACATAATACATGCTCATATATATAAACTCATATTTCTCTATTCCCAAGGGTGCTTTTCAGGTCACAGAATAGTTGCACACATGTCACTGCCTCAGTGAACCCTCCAGAGAGGTGCCGTGATCACCCATATACAGAGCGGGTGCCTTAATCCACTCAGGCTGCTACGGCAAATTGCCACAGAACGGGTGGTCTGCAAACAACAGGAATTAGTTCTGGAGCTCACAGTTCTGGCGACTGGAAGTCTGAGAGCAGAGTGCCAGACGGTGAGGTTCCAGTGGGCACCCTCTTCCGGGAGGCAGGCTGCCAGCTTCTTGTCGTGCCCTCCCACGGCAGAAATTGGACTGGGATGCCCTCTGGGGTCTCTTCCATAAGAGCACCAGTTCCATTCACGAGGGCGCTATGCTCAGGACATAATCACCTCCCTAACCTTCCACCTCCTAACGGCCTTGGGGTCAGGTTTTCAACCTATGCATTTCAGGGAAGACAAACATTCAGTCCACTGCGGTGGGGAAATGACTTGCCACAGGTCACATGAGTCCCAGTCCAACATTCTTCTGCTACGCTGTTTGCCATGTTTATGCAAATCAAAGATCCAGCTCTCTTTGCACTGTCAGGCACCGCATAGCGGTGTTTTGGTGGATGACAGATCACATACATGACAGTGGTCCCATGAGGTTATAATGGTGCCGAAAAATTCCTATTGCCTGGTAACATTGTAGCTGTTGTAACGTCATAGCACAGGCATTACTCACGTGCTTGTGGTGATGCTGGTGTAAACTAATCTACTGCACTGCCAATAGTATAAAAGTATATACAGCACATACAATTGCAGTAGTGGGCTATACCGTCTAGGTCTGTGTAAGTGCATTTGATGCTGTTTGCACGACCACAAAATTCTCTAAGGATGCATCTCTCAGAACATATCCCCTTTGTTAAAGTGGCCCATGACCATATATACATAATATACACATAGTACAGAATTTGAAAGGTGCATAAAAGGTAAATTGTGAAACGTAAGGCTTTCTCCCACCTCCGTCCCCCCGGCATCTAGTTTCCCTCCCCACTGTTGACTCTTTCTCAAGTAAACATTTAGACGTAGTGTTTTTCTTTGTAGCACATCTCCTCCAGTAGATAATCAGATGCAATTTGAAAATTTGGACAATATGTTTGTCCAAATTTGGAAAATATGTTTAAGTTCAGGGTCAGTATAGGTAACAAAAGGGGTTTGATATAGATAGATGATGCTTACAAAATCATTGGAAGGTCTGAAGGGGCAGGCTTTGAGGAAGTCTCCAGGAAGCTCCTAGAATACCTCCAGGAAGCTTCTAGAACGCCTCCACAAAAGCTGCTTCCAGGACAGCTGAGTTCAAGAACCTACACCCAATACCACCACCACTGCCACACTCAGAAAGCCCGTGTGTGAACACTGGAACATGAGGTTCAGCTGCTGTCTTCAGCACAATTGCTTTTTGACACCCCCAAAGCTGGAGATTGGGCACTGAAGTTTCGCTGCAGAAAAACACCATTCAATACCTTCACAACCTAGCTTGCCAACAGAAAAAGTCAAAGCATCAGGAAATGGCCTCCTTCTCATTTCCCCCTTCCAGATCTCACCAAGTACATCTGATTGAAGGAATCTAATTCATAACAGAAATATAGCTGCAAGGGAGTCTGGGAAATGCAGTGCCCAGCCCGCAAGCTAACAAGGGTGAGAAAGGGGGCTAAGTGCCATCTGGCACAGCATTTTGTTATTTTTAAACAGAAGCATATCTGTATGTATTGGTTTATGCTTTCTGTTTCTTTTTGCTCTTTTACTAGTCTATTTCTTTCCCTAAATAGTCTAGCAGAAGCTATGAATGGGCCTTCTACTTTCAAGGATTTTATAGTACTAGATAGCTCACACCTGGAAATTTGTATAAATTTGCAATGTGAACCTTCACTTTAATTTTTTTTTGCAGAATCCCATCCATCATGACTGCCATCCGGCTAAGAGAATTTATTGACCGCCGCCCAACGATCCCACCCAGGTAATGTTCTTTCAGATGCAGACACTGTTCAGAATTGCAGCAAGGCCTACGGGCACCTGGGGAATTGGAACTGCTTAACCTGCTGCTCTGTGATTGACAGACAACAGCTGCCACAGGGTTCTAGTGAAGTTTTGGGAGGTTTAGGAAAAGTTGTAAAAAAAAATTTAAAATCCACACTCATAGCAACATCCAAGCAAACAGGCAACTCCCCAAAAGATCAGGAGGATATTGGTTTTTGCTCAGAAAGGGCTTGAGCAAGAAGTCTGAGGAGCCCAAACCCAGATTTTAGAGGGCATCTCTTTACTCTGCTTGGTATAAAACAAATCACTCCCATGCTTCTGCCACATGGGAAGTCACTGCACAGACAGAAACCGTGCATGAGCTTCTCCGTGTCGCCAAGTTTACCGATGGCCCAAGGATAACAAATCCTAGGCGTGTTTTATTGTGCTAAATTCACCTCACTGCAGGAGACTGCAATGACCATTTATAAACCCTAACCTCACACTCCCCTTATCCCCGGTTATGAGACCTGTAGAAATTTAAAAGCTAGAAAATTGGGGCAGGAACCTTCACACAGCAAGTGACTTTGGGATTCTACTCTTGCAGTCCCATCTGCTTCATGGTTTTGAGCAAGCTTCATGTTTGTTTTGGTATTTAGTTATTTTTAACCATGTTTACTTGAACGAAGATAAGTCCTTTTTTTCTAGAAATTACTGAAGGAGGGGTGAGGGTAGGGTGCTTCGTTTCTAATACTTTAAGAGCCCTCTGTCAGAGAGAGGCCAGGGCCCACCCTGCCCTCCCTGAAACTCAGGCGAGGAGGACACAGGCTGGAGAGACACGAGATGTGCTCCCATATCTCCCCACAAGCACTCGGTCCTTCTATGTGTGTTTGAGATCTGTTTCGTCCACTCTTGGGCATATTTAACCGCGGTCTCATCTCCTGGAGAAAATGAAAACGAACTTCCCTTTGCTGCTGCTGCTGCCTGCGGCTCGGTGGAACCACGTCTGTCACTGGGCCTGGCCCCAGCCAGCCTGTGCGAAGCCTGAGGTTATGGGTAGAACAGAGTGGCTGGTGCCAAGATCCTAGGCTGGGCCGGGTTCCGTTCTCTGGGTTCACCCACCAGAGCCCCAGAGGAAACCCAGGGTCCCCACCACCCCTGCAGCGCTCCCTGCAGAGCGGGTCTGTTTTATGTCCTCCCTGCCCTGGCAACAACAGTGGGTCTAATCCATCAGCAAGCTCCCCGATCCCGCCTCCAGGACAGATCTCCCATGGGAATGCTGTCCGCCAGCGGCACTGCCACCGCTCAGTCCAGACCCCCTTGACCCTCCTCTGCCAATCTACAACGCCACCCTGTCCTCCTACAATCCCTTCTCCACACTGAGCATCGGGAAATGTAAATTGGATCAAAGCCCCCACCCCCCAGACCTTGCATAAAACCCTGCAGTCGTTGCATTTTGCATAAATTCCAAACTCATTGCCAAGGCTTTTTAAGCCTGACTTGAACTGGGCCTTTGTAAAGCCCCATTGTCTGTCTTCCATTTCAATGAGCCACATTCTTCCATGCCTGGGGGGTTTTGGACTTGCTCCTTCGCCTGCCCCGCCCGCCTGATCTGCTCAACTAGCCCCCGTTACCCAGCAAGTCTCAGCTCTGTTGTCAGCTGCTCTGAGAGTTATTTCGTGATCACATAGTTAGAGGAATTGTTCTGCCCACCTCTCCACCTGTTATTCTCCATCTCACACCCTTCTGTGTTTCCTAAGAGAAAGAGGGCCCAGTGGACATTACACAATTTAGTAATTTATTTGATTTCCTGTTGGTCTCACCCGCTGGAGTAGTAGTTAACACACAGCTCTGACTCTCTGGCAAGGTTAAACTAACTCGTTTAATCTTCACGACAATTGCGAGGTACAGATGAGGAGGTACAACTGAGACACAGAGTGGTTAAGTGACTGTCCTATGATCCCATAGCTAGTAATTACCTGGCGGTCAGAGTATTTGAAGCCACTGGCCTGGCTCCAACATCTGTGCTCTCAAACCTGTACTTTATTACTAATCTCCTGGTTAGCTTCCCTGCATCTTATGACCTTAACCTCTGCCTAGCTGATCGTCACACGCGATAGGCCCTCTATGCACATTTGTTGAAAAAAAAAAAATGAAAATGAATGAATCAATGAGAAAAATTATTCTATCATTTATTTCTGATTTGGCCTCTTGGTGACTGATGGTGCCTGCAACAGGCACACTTTTTTGCTGTTCCTTGAGCACAGTCTTTATTCAATTCATCCTTAAATGCCTGGGGGCAGGGGGTGGGGGCTACACTAGGGAAAACCGAATGAATGACGAACCAGTAGGGGCACCTAATAACATGAAATATTAAATGGTTCACAAGTCGTAGTGATCACACAGAATTTTCATAATAAGAATTATATTAGATGTCAATGTCAACTAGTGCCATCCCCAAGCTACGGGCCTGTCACTCAGGGGCAGGGTTGGGTGTCGTGTTGGTTTGTGGAGCCCAAAATTCTGCCAAAAAGATTGCTCTGAGTGGAACACATTTCAGAAGAAAGAATTTGTGTCAGGCTTGAATGGATTTTAGAAACCGACAGAAGCTGTCTCTAAGAGCCCTAGGCAGCTCAGTGTTCAGCTCATCTTGTCTGGAGTAACAGCAACACCTACCAGCTGACCTTAGTCACCCAGTAAGCTTACAAATGTCTAGTTGACTTTCACGTGATCATTGGTGTAGATGATAGATAGCATCTCCCCCACTTTACTGAAGAGAAGATTGAGGCTCTCCTCTTCTTTGAGGAGATGCTATGGAGCCAGTAGAGCCTGGGAGATGAGGGCACAGGCACAATGGTCCCCCATCTTCTGTCGTTATCAGCTCACGTTCTCGCTAAGCTACAGAGTCCCCCTGAACCTCAGTTTCCCACCTTGAGTGGAAAACAATATTTATCAATCATCACTGTACCCCTAGCGCACCGCAAACATGTCAGAGTATTTGCTTTTTTGAATTGAACAAATGCGTTAAATATTGAACGAAGACATAAGTGTTTGTTTCATCGAATTGAACGCAGCTTCCAACTAACACTGCCATGTATTTCTTTTCCTATTTCTTCTGTGCACATCTACTTCCTGTCTGCACATAAGTGAGAGAATCACAGAATTCACACAAATAGCGCTGAACTATTCTGAAAAAAGTAATTATTCATACATATAGATGACTCTGGATGTGACATGGAGTTTAGAGAATTGGATATGACCCATGGCTCTGGCATTTATTGTCTAGGTGATATTTAGAAAGCCATTTAACTTCTCTGAGTTTAAGTGTCCTTGTCTAGAATGAGGTATTAATATTTACCTGGCAAGGTGACCATGAGAATTAGATAAAATTATCTCTGCAAAGACACTTGGTAAAGCAGGAGGCACAGACAAACAGAGAATTGCGTAGTCACAGTAACACAGCTACCTCGGGCCATGGGGCCAGGTGCTTGGGGACAAACATTCTTGACCTCTCCCGTGTATATTTTATTTTGTCTGTGGTTTAGCCCAGATTCTACTCTGGTTACATTCACCCTCTCAGGGGACAAGTTTTCTCTTGTCTGGACTGACTATGTCACCTCAAAGAGCTAAGCTATCTGGGACTGGTAAAAAATGTATGGTGAAATCAGACACAGGTGGACTCTTTCTCCCACCCAGGGAGAAGAAACGGGCTTTCTATAGCTGATTCGAGAACGCTGAAAGCCAGGTCAGTCGGTTGGGTCTGAGTAGAGCCCCCGGCAGGACCCCTAGGCCAGGTCTGGAGAGCCAGCACCCACTTCCTTGGTCATCCATCGGTTTTGCCCCACCCCCAGCCCCTGACATGCCAGGCTAGGCATTTCCCTTTAGGAAGTAAAAATTCTCCTCCAAAAACTGATGTTTTAACCTGTTAACTGGGAGCTATCTTTGGTTCGAGGTGAAGGCCGCATCAGCGAGGTTGCACAGCCCACCCAAAGTGTGCCATTCATCACTCCCCAAACCTCTCCGCTTCTCCCTCCCTGCCCTGGCCCTCTCTCTTTCCGTCATCCACTTGCTTATGACACTTCTCCATTCTCTCCTCTCCTGAGCCGAAACCTGCCAAGAGACACTCCCAAGGGACTGATAGCAGGACGTGTCACCCAGGGCTGGTGAGGGGCTGGTGAGGGGCTTCTCCATTCTCAAAACAGCTCTTACAGACTGTGTCTAAGGAGGAGCGCCTAGGTTACTGCCTGTATTCACAGGTGTGTGTTGTGTGCACGCTAACAAAAAGTTCATGGTCAAAACACAGCACTGCAGCTGCAAGAAACCAGTGGCATTCTGGAACTCCAGTTGGAGTTAACAAACTGTAACGTGGCCTTGGGGTAATCATTTCCAAGGTTATGCTTTGGAAACTGGATAGATGCCTAAGAAAGCTAGGTCTCCCACTCCCATGCATTCACAAGTGTCATTTGTTCCCTAATATCTTGCCAAGTCTTCTCACTTTTTAAAACTTAATCCCTCACTGTTATTTACTATCCAGGGTTCAGTCATTTTATCCCAGCCATTGGGCAGGCCCAGACAGCTTGTGGTTTTTCTGAAAATCAGAGCTCCCTGAGGTCCTGTTTGCACACACAGACAGACACCACCACTACCTCCCCGCACCCCACCACCCCCGGCTCCCGGCCCTCGCTTTTCATACTAATTCGACAGCGAGGTCCCCAATGTCCCCCACACACTCTGCTCTGACCCCAAGTCTATTCAAGTCTTGGGATCACCTGGAACTGATGCAGGACAGAGCAAATTCTCCTGAGGGGGCTTGCACCGAGAGAGAGAGAGAGAGAGAGAGAGAGAGAGAGAGAGAGAGAGAGAGAGTGAGTTAGTTCTCGATTAAGCATAGGAAAGAATCCAAACGCACGCCAGAGTTAGAGTGAAAAAGAAGGTTTATTAGAGAAGGGGTAACGCTCCACAGACAGTGCGCTCTCCTCTCAGAGACAAAGAGTGAGAGAGCCTGAGAGAGACGCAGAGCGACTGAGACAATAGAGGGACTGAGAGGGACCCCCAAGTGTTTGGGGAATTCAGTTTACATGTCATTCTTAGTGTCGGTGAATTACGGTTTAAAGGCTTTGTTTACCTTTTTCCCTTTGATGGTCTGGGTATAGGGTGTGAAAGGATAAGAGGGTGTAGCATGAAAAGATAAGAATCTGTACCGTGAAAGGCCTGCTGGCAATTTCCAGCCTTTGATCCATAGGTTCCCCCATGGTTTTTAGACATAGGGGATAAACAATTGTGTTTGTTTTGTGTAGGATGCAACTTAAAGACTCTGTTTTCCTGTTTTCCCTTCACAGTTTGGTTAAATGGTTTGTTAGTAATCTCAACAAAAATCTTCCTTTGTTCTTCAGGGTTCCTCATGTCTGGCCATAGGGCTAATCGACATATTGCAGTCTCTGAATATAGCTTGATTTAGCTTTTAGTTCTCTTGCCTCCTCCCCATATTAGAATTTCTTCCCCATCCTATTTGCCTGCCCAAACCTTAGATAACCCTCTCTCTTCCTGACCCACTGAGCTTTGATTCAGATCATGATTTCTACACATAAAGAGCATTTTGTGGACAGTAACTGCTTCTGTGTCAGCTAGAATTTGGCAAGGTGCAGGTTCTACTCAGTAAATGCTGGTTTGGCATATTTTAAGTTTCCATTCATCATCCAACACATACTTGGCAAGCTACTTCATGCAAAACTATGTGCTACTTTCTACTGACTCTTTCCCTTGAATTCTTATGGCACCCACTGAGTGCTCAGAATCTTTAGAAGGTCCCAAAAGACACCCCCATGTCACAAACTCTATAAAGTCGCCCCGTCCTGTGTCTCCTCTTCTGGGGAATGCCCAAAGCCTAAGCCTAGTCTTGGACATTTCGGCACATAGCTCAGAGCTTCACCACGTCCCACACAAATTACTACAGTCGCCTCCTAACCAGTCTTTGTACTTCTAGTCAAATTGTCTTCGAATTTGTTTTTCACACTGTGAAATCTTTCTAAAATAAAAACTACAGTACATCATTAATCTTCTTTAAAATCCCGCAAAGATTCCCTGTCATCTACATCAGGGTTCGCAGCCTTTCAGATGCAACACGTCCCCTTTTGATAACGAATATTTTGTAATGTCCCTAGTAATAAATTCTGTAAATAGCAGAATCCGACTACACACAATTTTAAAATATCAATATAATGTTGTAACTATAATTTAAAAGGAAAAGTAATTTATTATCAAATAAGATGCATTTCAAAATATGAGGTCTGGGTACCATTTCCCCATGGCCTCGTCTCCCCCATGACAGTGCCAGCTGTGTACACCCATCTCCCCTTCACTCCCAGAAGCACTTGCTCCCATTCTCTACCACATTTATGCCTGTTTGTGCTTCACACCTGCCTCCCCGCAGCCTCCAGGCAGGGCTGGAGTCCCTACGTCAGGCTTACCAGCACCTCGCGTGGGGACGTCACGGTGCGTCTTCATTTTTAGCCCCTATGGGGTTAATTATAATTTTTTTCAAAAAAAATTTATTGTTAAAGTTTGTAAATATAGCAAAAGTAGAAAAAATAATCTAAGAAACCCCCACTTATCAATTCACACTCTTCAACAATTACCAACATTCACCCCACTGGTGTTACATACCCTTTTATTTATTCACCTGATATTTTAAAACTCATACTTGACATGTCAAGTGTTTCCTTATGGATCTTGAAAAAAAGACACTCCAATCAAGTAAGTCCAAGGGTTTTAGGAACTCTGCTGGGAAATGGGGACAAAAACCAAATACGTTTCCTATTATACCACGACTGGTATTCTTCTACGAAGCACTAATTGGGATAATTGCTTTTTTTCACCCCTGGCTTTCTTCACTAGGACATTCATTGCTCGGCAAGGAAAGGACCTCCGTGGGTATTACCCTGGGCAGCTGGCAAGAGTCCACTGTGATTATAGTGTGAAGCATTCCCCCAGGTGAGACACCTGCCAAATTTTAATTTTCAAAAATTACACTGAAGTTAGAATGATATATTCTTAAAAAATGGGAATCGCATTTTGTAATAATGGTTATAATTACAACCATAATAATTGTTATTATTTAATGACTAGAAAAAGTTTGGAAGGAAATACTCCAAAGCGTTCATGATGGTTTTTTATGATTTTTCAGATTAGTGGTATTTGTATTTTCTTTTTTCTTTTTCTCTATTTTCTGGATTTTCTCTGATGAACATATATTACTTTTATAATCAACAATAAATAAAAAATTTTTAAATCATCTAAGAAATTTAAACACTGTGAGTTTAGAGTTTCAACTTGGTGAAATAATTTAACCTTCCTAAGTCTCAGTTTCCTTCTCAGTAAAATTACAAATTTGACCTAAATGACTTCTGCCTTTCTGGATGTGATTTTAACAGGAAAAAAAAAAGAAAAGAAAAAGAAAAACAGGCACTTTGATGTTGTAGTCTAGATTTAAGAGACTGGGAACCATAATAGTTAAAAGCAGCAATTTGAGTAACTTATGAAATGTTTGATCTTGGGCAATTATCATTCCTTCTCTGAGTATCAGTTTATCTATTAAATAAAATAATTGATGTTAAATTCCAGAGCATAGTAAGCATTCAAAATATGACTGCTATTATGTTGAACTCATTATCTGGTATATTTTACAAATTTCTCTTTTTCTCTTAATTGCCTTTGATATAGTCAACTCCCAATTACCCTCCATACAAAGACAAGGGAAACATGGCACCTATAAAACAACACAGAGTCTAAACTTAATAGATGATCAAACTGGAAGTGGTTTTAGAAGTCATTTAGAAGTCCAATTAGACAAATAAGACGATGCCCAGAGACGAGACGTGTCTTGCCTAAGGCACAGTTGGTGGGTGTAAAAGCTGGGACTTAAATCTACCCATAATTTCTGATTCTCAGTTCAAGGCCCTTTGTTCCAACTCAGACACATGCTTGTATTAAACTCTCATTAGGGCTATGTCCTCTGCCAGAGGGTAGACGAGAAAGGAAGCAACCGACCCCCCACTGCCGAGGGGCTTCTGGCCAGCTCCACTGGGCAGTCTCCACGTGTGTCCTGCAGACTCTGGCAATTCCCCCAAACCCAACACCTTGCACCCAAAGGTCAGTCCTCCTACCACAGGATGACTCAGGCCAAGGGAACCTTGACCATACTCGACTCTGACAAGACTTCTGCCTGCCTAAGATCAGCCTTAAGGGAAAACTTAGTACAAATGTCAAGCAGTGACTTTATTACACTTCTAGTTAAAAACAAAAAGAAGGAAAAAAAGACAAAAATAAAAATGGCTTACCTTTCCCAGTATATTACTCTACCAACTTGATATTGTCAGTATTAGATCCCTCCTTTGAGTGAAAATCTTGTTTTCAGAAGGACACTGATGTATTATTTGAAAATGGAGAATATTCTGGTTCCATAGACACACTCAAAAATAGAGCGGACTGACGATCTAGGGGCAATCACAAAGATTTGGTTCAGAAGCCAGAGCTGGCACAGAAGACTAGACTGCCAGTGACTGTCACACAGACCCCAAACTCACAAGACACTGACATGTTCGCCAGATAACTAATGTTTCGACTGACAGTGGGAGACATGCTTTTGTAGGAAAAGGCATTCTCCTGCCTACCATTTCAGGCACCCACTTGATAGGACCAAGTACCTATTGAGCATGAAATAAGAGCAAGCAGAGGTGGGTGGAAATTCTTGGTGCTTCTATGTGCCTCTCCACACCAGAGCTCCCCTCTGCCCACCCAGCGTCTCTCCCCTGCCCAGCCCTGCACCCACATGGTCAGATTCTTGCTCTTGCTTGCTCTGAAGTTGAGACAGAGCCACTCCACTTCTGCTCACACACTTTCTCTTTAAAGAAGGCACATTACAACCAAGTTTATACCCAAGTATGTAAACATAATGCGCTATGACGAAGCAGCTTCAGTCACCTTGTTTAAGTATGATTAATCATGGCGACAATCAAGTCAGACTACATCCTACTACTAAATGACTGGATTCAGACATTCCTAAATCTCACCCAACATTAATATTTTTTTACATCTCCAGCAGCTCACCTCATCTATTTTATAGTTTAAAAATACACATGTTTATTAGAACATTTAGAAAATGTTAATAATAAAAAAATTGTAATGGAAATTTTCAATAATCTCATCACCCAGAAATAGATAATTATGCAGAATCTTCCAACTCTACACAAAATAGGCTGAAGTGGTATTTTGAATTCCCTTTTTTCCAGTTTTATTGAGATACAGCTGACATATAACACTGTATTAGTTTAAGGTATACAACATAATAATTTGACATATGCACTGTAATAAGCTTAGTTAATATCCATCACCTCATATAGTTGTAATTTTTTTTCTTGTGGTTAGAACTTTAAGATCTGCTCTCTTAGCAACTTCAAAATATACAATACAGTATCTTTAACTATTGTCACCATGCAGTACATTACATTTCCAGAACTCATTTATCTTATAACTGGAAGTTTGTATCTGTTGACTACATTTACCTATTACCCCCAACTCCCAACCCCCCACCTCTGGCAACCACAATTCTGTTCTCTGTTTCTAGGACTAAATTTTTTAGATTCTACATAAGTGCAATCATTCAGTATTTGTATTTCTCTGTATGACATCTCACTTAGCATAATGCCCTCAAGGTCCATCCATGTTGTCAAAATTGGCCGAATTTTCTTTTTTTTTTTTTATGGCTGAATAGTATCCATTGTATGTATGTATATGTGTATGTGTGTGTGTGTGTGTGTGTGTGTGTGTGTGCACGCACGCGCGCACGTATTTGTTACTTCTTTATCCATTCATCTGTCAATGAATACTTAGGTTATTTCTGTCTTGACCATTGTAAACAATGCTGCAATGAACAGCAGGTATAACTATCTCTTTGAGATAGTGATTTTGTTTCCTTTGGATATATACCCAAAAGTGGAATTGCTAGATCATATGAGCATTCTATTTTTAATTTTTTTAGGACCATCCATGCTGTTTTCCATGGTGGTTACACCAGTTTACATTTCCACCAACAGTGCACAAGGGTTCCTTTTTCTCCACATCCTCTCCAACACTTGATAGCTCGTCTTTTTGATAACATTCTAATAGGTGTGAAGTGATATCTGATTGTGGTTTTGATTTGCATTTCCCTGACTATTACTGATGTTGACCACCTTTTCATGTACGTGTTGGCAATCTATATGTCTTCTATGGGAAAATGTCTATTCAGATCCTCTGCCCAGATTGTCTGGTTGCTTGCTATTGAGTTACATGAGTTCTTTGTATTTTTTGATATTAACTCATCAGATACATAATTAGCAATTTTTTTCTCACATTTGTAGGTTGACTTTTTATTTTGTTGATGGTTTCCTTTGCTGTGCAGAAGCTTTCTAGTTTGCTGTAGTCCCATTTGTTTATTTTTCTTTTGTTGCCTTTGCTTTTGGTATCAAATTCACAATAATCACTGACAAGACCAATGTCAAGAAGCTTACGTCTTTTCTTTTTGTCAGGATTTTTATGGTTTCAAGTCTTATGATGTTCTAGTCTTTAACCCATTTTGAATTAATTTTTGTATATGGTATAAGACAGAGCTCCAGTTTCATTCTTTTGCATGTGGCTCTTCAGTTTTCCCAACACCGAGGAGACTATTGAAGACACCATCCTTTTTCCACTGTATATCTTTGGTTCCTTTGTCATAAACTAATTAACAATGTATACATGGGTTTATTTCTGGACTCACCATTCCATTCCATTGATCTATGTGTCTATTTTTATGACAGTATCATACTGTTTTGATATGATAGCCTTTTAATGTAGTTCAAAATCAGGAAGTGTGATGTCTCCAGTTTTGTTCTTTTTTCTCAAGATTACTTTGGCTATTTGGGTCTTTCGTGGTTTCACACAAATTTTAGGATTGTTCTATTTCTGTGAAAAAATGGCAATGAAATTTTAATAGAAATTTCGTTGAATATGTAGATTGTTTCGATAGTATGCACATTTAACAACAATAATTCTTCCAGTCCACAAATACAGAATACTTTTCCATTTATTTGTGTCTCCTTTAATTTCTGTTATCAATGTCTCCTAGTTTTCAGGGTACAGGACCTTTTCCTCTTTGGTTAAATTTACTACTAGATATTTTATTGTTTTGATGCAATCGCAAATAGGATTTTCTTAATTTTTCTTTCCAATAGTTCATTATCAGTGTATTAAAATGCAACATATTTTTGTATATTTTGTGTCCTGAAACTTCACTGAATTCATTTATTAGTTCTAACAGTTTTTTTGGTGGAGTCTTTAGAGTTTACTATATATAAGATCATGGTATTGCAGATAGAGTTTTACTTCTTTCTTTCCTATTTAGATGCATTTTATTTCTTTTTCCTGCCTAATTATTCTTGCTAGGACTTTAGATACCATGATGAATAAAAGTGGTGAGAGTGGGCGTTCTCATCTTGTTTCTAATCTTAGAAGAAAAGCTTTCAGCTTTTCATAATTGAGTATATTAGCTGTGCGCTTGTCTTATATGGCCTTTATGTATGTTGAAGTACATTCCCTCTACCCACCTTGTTCAAAGTGTTCATCACAAATGGGTGCTGGAATTTTTTCAATTGCTTTTTCTGCATCTATTAAGATGATCATATGATTTATATCCTTCCTTTTATTAATGTGGTATTGATTGCTTTTTGGGTATTGAACCATCCTTGCATCCATGAAATAAATCCCACTAGACCATGATGTATGATCCTTTTAATGTATTGTTGAATTCAATTTGGTAATATTTTATTGATCAAAACTTTTTTTTTTGGATAACATCTTTATTGGGAAAATTCACATACCATACCACGCGAAGTTTACAATTTAAAGTGTACAATTCAATTGAAACTCATGTTTAAACTTAATATATTGTGGGCTTTTTTCTATCTTTAAAATTATAATTCTATAATTTTAATGGTGCCTGGGTTTTCCTGTGTATGTCTGTATCACTGTCTAAAGAGTGTCATATTTTTTTCACATGAAGGTTGTTTCCACTCTTTTAATTATGAAAATACTTTGATGAGCATTCTTATAGTTAAGTCTTTGTTGACATCCTTAATCTCTGGAATCACTGGAACAAAACAGATGCACATTTTGAAGATAATAATTCCTAGCAGTTAGTGTTTTCAAAGAAATTGCACCAGTGAATATATACTCCATTTCACCATTACATCTCAATTCTTCTTTACTTTTACCTTCTTCTGAGTGGAGGTACAGGATGGTTATCGCTGATTTCAGGTTCATAAAACACCAGTGTGCATCATAGTGTTTAGGCTAGTCAAAAGAAAGCATCGGTTCCCTGAGGGTACCAAGCACTCACAAAAAATCACAAAGGGAAAGAGCATCAGGAAGATCTGGCATACGGGAAGTAGCCACGTTTGAGCAGATCCAGTGGAAGTTTTGATGCAGGTCACCTTCTGTGGCCTGTGATTGGAACAGGAAGAAGAATGCAAAGGGAAGAACAGGGGGCTGGAATACCCGAGCCATCTACTGACAGCTTTGTTAAGGTTGGCCACAGAGATATGGTGTCTTGCCAATACTATCTTACTAACCTTGCCACTTCTACTGAATGGATTTCAGCTGATGAGAAAATGAAATGCTTTTCTTCTACTGGGTGTTGAGCAAGCTGTTTCTATTTTCATTTAGATCTCTCATAGACTTGTCAATTCCATCTGAGAGAAAAAGTCAGTACCAGCCTCAATTAGACCAACAAACTCTCATCCGATATATTTGTTTTCGAAGATATTCAACACCTGCTGAATCATGGTATAAAGAAACCACCTACCAAAAAGACTATTCTCTGCCATTTTACAGGATTGGTAAGTCAGCTAAACCTCTCTTACTCTCTGAGCTCCACCTTGCCTGGGCCACAGATAAGCATGTCCCGTGGGCTTCCATCTCAGGTATTTATATCTGAGACCTGCCAAGTTGCAGGGAAGGGCACGTGTGTGTGTCTAGGTGCAGGAAGAATTCAGAGGGCCGCCCCCAGGTCTGCTTCCTCCTTCCTTCCTTTCCTAGCTCCCTGTACAGGAGACCTCAAGGATGACAGTGCATAAGTGTCCTGGATAGAAAGCAGGCTCAAGTCTGATCACACCCTTTATCACATACTGTTGAGAAAAATTTTTTTCCTCATTCTCTCATTTTAAATGGCTTTATGTCAGTTATTTGACATTTGGAAGCATTTTCCAAAAATTCTCAATTTCTTATGTGGTATTTCTCTATGTGGCAGCATGTGCAAGAGTGTCAAGGATCAGGTGCCTCCACGGATAGGACCCTGGGGGCACACGGTCACCACGTTAAACATGACCTATGTTCTAGTAGTCACCGATGCTTTTTAGTTTAGCGAGTAGAATGAATTACTTCATTGATACACTTTCTAAATGAGTGAACCCCGCCATTTGGGGGGCTCTTATACTGAGGCAGCACACACTTTGCCCTCATAACAGCTCTCTGAGGTAAGTGCTATTACTGTCTATTTTCCGGTGGGGGAGATCAAGCTGCAGTTATTTAATTAGCTAGCCCCAAATCACACTGTAGTAGGCAGGAGAAGCAGAATTCAGACCCAGGCCATTTCAGACCCAAAATTCAGGCAAAGGCCAAACTCTATGCTCGACATTTAAGCTATACTACCTGTGTCACAGCTTAGTGTCATCTGTCCTACTATTTAGTTAATAGTTTTCTTTAAAGTCAATCACTTTCTTTTGGCTTAGAAAATAAGAAAACTTGTAGAAGGATGAGGGCAGAGTGGTGGGCTTGGGAAAGATCTCCTTCTTTTCTCCTTTGAGGAAAGACCTCAGTCCAGATGAATCTCAGAGCAGGGCTGAGACTCAGGTCCCACAGGAACAGCAAACAACGCAATCAGGAAGAGTGGGAACCGGACAGGACCAGGCAGATCTCGGGAGAACTGACCCAGGGATAAGGGTGGCAAGAGATGAAGCTGGGATGAGGCCAAAGATTGACAGCAGGAGTTTGGGGTAGGAGGTTACAGGCAAGCTAAAGCTGGTTTCTGAGTGGTGAGAGGAGGTAGGAGTCTGAGAGAGGAGGGCGCTGAGGGAATAGGGAGGAGGCTGGGCACTGCAGTGAGGTCATTTATGGAAGGAGGTGCAGGGAGGAAATGCAGGATGGTAGAAGATGGGGTCCCATAAGAGGCCTTGGGAGGCTTATGTTAGAGGAAGTCAGGGTGGGGTGAGGGCATAGGTCAGGGCTGGACTTCGGGTGAGGCTGCCAGGGACTGAGGAGGGGTTGGAAAAAAGAGGTGATGGGGAAGAGTGGGTGGAGCACCTGTCCCCACAGAACTGGCTCAGGAGTCCACCCTTCCAGACTGACCAACCACGAAATCTGTTTCCTTTAAAGGAAGGACTCTAGTCTCCAAAGTGATAGTGGACCAGACCTTTCTTACAATTCCTCTGCTATGAGGAAATCTTGTTAGAAAACCAAAGGTTTTCTCCCTTGTTTATTTTAGAAGACAATTTCTAATTCTTTCCAAACCTATAGAAGCAGGTGAATGTTTAGCAAAGCAGTTAAATATTTACCATCATCCACTCTGCTCTGGGCACATGGGCGAGGTGCCGTGGGCGGAGGTGAAATGAGATCCAGACTGTGGTCTCAGCCGCAGGGAGCTCGCGACCTAATTGACTTATCAGAGGATGGTTAAGCACCAAGCTGAGGAGCAGAATCTGCAAGATCAGGTCCCTGGGGCCGACGACAGCTGGGAAAGCAGCACCCACAGCTGGGCAACTGGGCCTTGATGGATAAGATCTGCCTGGTGGAGGACAAGCAGGGGGACAGCGCCGATGGGGACACTGCAGTTAAGGGAGTGAAGACGGTGAGGCGAGCAGGGGGCGTGAGAGCACGGAGGTCGCCAGCGATGAGGACGCGGGCCTGACGGGGCCAGGCAGAGGGACGAAGCGGGAAATCGACTGTGACCAGCAGAGCAGGAGAGGACGCCTGAGACCGAAGAGGGGCTGGGGAGTTGGGAAAGTTGTATTTGGACAATCGGAGACATTAGAGGGTCAGAGCCGAGGGAGTGACCCCGTCAGCTGCAGAGGGTGTTAGCCTGCGCGTCTGCTCGGAGCAGGTGGCGAAGGCGCGAATTAGCGCAAGGAAAGCAGCGGGAACCTGTGCGGGTGACGCAGGGCGGAGCGTTGCGACGTGAACCTTCCCTCGAGCCTCTGTAAACCGGAGATTTGACAAACTCTGCATTTTAGGATAGTTGTCAGGATTTGAAATAACTGTCAGGAGCCCAGAATTGTGCCAAGTGACGTATTCTTGCATGTGCGTGCACCACTCATAATTGCGATGAGTCTTGCCACCAGGAAGCAGGTATTATTCTTAACTCCCTCTAGCAGAAGAGGAAATGGAGGTTTAGACACGAAGAAACCTACTCGAGCAAGCAGGTGGCAAGTCAGTCTAGGTCATATCCAGATATGTCACACTCACAACCCTTGCTCTTAACTTTGAACCAAGGAGGTTTCATGGGAAATGGGAATCAGACTCATATGGCATAGCATTTGGAGGGAGAGAGGACAGTATTAATATAGAATTCACAGGGGTGAAATTGCAGCTCATTGTACACCCTCCCACTTCTACTGCAAGACTGTTGGTGCCTCTGATGGAAGTAACGATTTCAGACAGAGGAGGGGTCAAGTGGGATCTGTACACAACAGAAAACTGGAAAGTGTGGGCTAGGCAGCCCAAGACGAGGAGCAGGCCGGATAGCCCGCTGCTTACTGACGCCTGGCCAATTGAAGACACAATTTATGTCGAAATAGTGATTGCTCCATTTGCTGAATTCTTGATTGAGTGTATAAAAGTTACCTACTACAGAATAAGACATCATTCTAAAAACTAGTGACTTCAAACATCAGTCACGATGACTTTTATCTCCTGGTTTCTGTGGGTTCGGAATCCGAGGACTGCTCAGGGCGGTGTGGCCCAGGGTCTCTCGGTGTCAGTGAGGCGTCAGTGAGGGCTGTGTCATCTGAAGGCTTGAGTGGGGCTGAAGGATCCATCCCCAAGGTGGGTCAGTCGCATAGCTGCCAAGCGTGACAACTCACGTAGTTGTCACTCACATACTGGCTGGTGACTGGGGTCTCAGTCCTTTTTCGGGGGGCCTCCCCATGAGGCTGCCGAGTGTCCTGGCGGCACGGCAGTTAGCTTCCCCTGGAATGAGCAACTCGAGATGAGGGTAAAAACTGCAATGCTTTTTATGACCTAAGCTCCACAGTCACACACTGTCACTTCTGACATATCCTATTAGTCACACACGGCCAGTCCTGAAGCACTGTGGGAGGGGATTACACAAGGCATGGATACTGGGGGGTGAGGATCACTGGGGTCCATCATGGGAACTGGCAACCATAAGAAGAGGGAGCACCCATTATGCACTAAACGCTATGATGTCTATCGGGAGTACAGGGACCAGGATAGACAAGATACCTGTGTCTTGGAGCTGACATTCTGGTGGGGGATATTGAGCATAATCGTGTACATTTTTAAAAAAAATTATAGATTGTAATAGTGCTATACAGGAAAAAAGCAAGGTGATGAGTGTAGCTAAGGGAGAATACTTTTAATAGCGCAGTCAGGGAGAACCTCCACACAGTTTTAGCTGAGCCGAGGAGAATAAGAATGAGCCATGTAAGGCTGTCTCAGGCAAAAGGAACAGCAAATGTAAAAGCTCAAAAGCTTAGAAAGGGCTTGGAATGTTGGAGAAGCAGAAAGGAGACAGACCAGTGTAGTTTGGTGGGCGTCAGTGAGGGAGAAAGTGGTAAGATGTTTGGGTTCTGTTCTAAGAGCAATGGGAAGACTTGGAAGGACTTTGAAGAAGGGCGACATATCATTTTTAGTTTAAAAATGTCACTGGCTGCTGTTCAGACACTGTAACTTTGGAACAGGACAAAAGGCACGCAGACCAGCGAGGACCAGAGAGGAAGCTATTTAGCAGTTTAAACCAGAGATGGCGGTAGCTGGGACCTGCAGGGAAGGTGAGAAGGAATAAATGGATTCCACAGGCATGTTGCAGGTGACATCTGATGTCAAGTGCATTTTCATTCATTCGTCTGTATTCTTTCAGTAAATAATAAAAGCCTGCTTACATGCCAGCCAGTGTGCCAGGTTTTGGCAATACTATACGAAGCCAAATAGACACTAAATTTCTACATTCAAGGATCGGCAGTGGGGAAGCAGTATAGAAACACACATGAACGTTCACCTGCCGTAAACGCTAAGAAGCACGTGGCAGGTCAGAGGCGTCCCCGAGGCACAGAGTCGGGAAGAGCTTGCCAAAGGGCACGGCACGTGCAAAGGCCCTGTGAGAGGAGCAGACTGTATGAGGAACTCAAAAAATAACAGGTGCTGGAGCCCCAAAATCGGGAAGGACAGAGCAGCGTGGAGAGCCGGCAAGAGCAGGGCTCTGCAGGCCGCTGTCGGGCGGCGTCCAGTCTGAGAAACCACCGGAAGATCTGCAGGAAGGTGGAGGCGACATGATTAACACTGCATTTTGAAAAGCTTATTCTAAGTGTGGAGAAGAAACGAGGGCAGAGTGGGGAGTGGAGTGGAGTGAGGGTCAGGAGGCAATTTTAGCGGTTAGGGCCGAAGGCCCTTAACCCCAGCCACAACACTGAAAAAATTCAGATGCCTAGGACGGACCCAGTACCAATGAAATCAGCATCTCCCAGCGAGGGGGAGGACGTCACAGGCATTATTAATTTTTAAAACTCCCCAGATGTTCCACTGAGCAGTCAAGCTTAGGAGCCAGTGGTTTAGGTAACTGAGGGTAGTGGCAGCAGTAACGAGAATTAGGTGGATTTGAGAGACACTTACGTGGCTATTATTTTGTAAGTGACAGACAGTCTCGCAAAGGCTGATCAGCAGGAGACCTGAGGGAGAAATGTTACAAATCCTGGCATGGAAGGAAAAAGGAGCAGGGACAGAATTAAGCGTTTGTTTAAATCAACGAGCTGACTTCTTGAAGGGATCTTCAGGCAAAGGGCTTGTCACAGGATAAGATAGAGTAATATAATGTTCTTCATCAAGGCATAGGGTTTTTTTATGTGATCTGTTTTTGACCAGTCTTTATCATCAGATTTTAAGGACAAAGCATCTGTCTAGATTAGCAATGATTTACATTTCATGTTCAGTTCTTATTTTTTATTTGGGAATTGTTAAAGAACAGGTTAAATATAGATCATAATAGATCACGGTGATTGCTTAAGAAATTCTTCTTCAGTAAAATTCTTTCTCAGCACCTAGGGGTTCATTTATTTAGAAAACATTTATTAAGCGCTGACTATGTGCAAGATATGTATCTAGGTGATAATATTAAACAATATTAAGTCATTAAAGCATTTGGACTGCATGGGCTTCTTTAGCAAGTTGGTTAAGTTTTCTCTGTGGTTCTCAAATAATACTTCATTTTATTTTTCGATGATGACTTTTAAAGAAGTCACCACCACAAATCCACATGAATGATAATTCATTTTGTCAAATGGTAAGGAAATTTTTTTAAAAAAATTATTTCATACATTTTTCCACCCCCAAGTCCGTAGAGCATATTTCAGCCACGATAGCATGCACTGTCTGCAGGTACGTGTCCTCGCTAAGTGGAACGGCAGAAGGAATCCTCCAAAATCTGTCACGTGTCCTCAGAACATTTATTGTGGAATTTATCTTGTTAGATGTATAATTCAGCTCCACTGTAACTCCTATCATAAGGGTTCCTCACACTTTGAAACCACTTTAATGTATTTAACATACTTCCCTGAAATACAGTGGAATCCTCCAGAAGGTCAAAGCTGCTACTCAACTCCATAATAAGCTGTGAGAAGTCATATGGTTACTGACTCCACACAGGAACACAATTAGAGTTTAAAATCCTCCACGGTGGCATTTCTAGTCATTCTTGAGCTAATGAAATGTTCTCCATTCTTAGTACCAAGAAATGTTTATTTCTTTAAACACTATGGAAGTGCAGTGGAAGGTGGAGTAAAACTGTAAAAAGCTTAGGGACTTTGGAGCCTGGTAATCCTCGGTCAAACGGGGCCTCCTCCTCTCACAAATCCTGTCAGATTAGGTAAATTAATTACCTCTTTGAGACGGTGATAATACCAATAGGCCCCGGAGGGTTACTGTGAGTACTGGGATTAATGTAAGTAAAACATCTGATACAGTGCACAGCGCTGTTACGTAACAGAGCTTTGTTACGGTGCTGTCTGAAACACTCTGGTCTTTGGTTCGTTAAGGGTAGATGCAATGATTGCTGTATTCGACTCAAGCCCCCCTTGAACCCTTATCTTTAGATTAGCAGAACTGTTAGTGATTGTAGACAAGAGGTCCTAAGACAGGACGGAACGCCACTGGGTGTAAACTTGGGAATCTTGTAGTTTGACACAAAGATGATACAGAGTGGTCCACTTATAATGTAAGGCTTAAAGGGTTTGGGGGCATCTAGAATTAAGATGTTAAAATGCAAAGTTATGTGATTCATTTCATCTTATTTACATTTTGGCGTAATTCGATGAGATGCCTCTTAATCAGAGATTAACCACAGAAATAACCTTTCGACTGAGTCCTTTTTTTCCACATCTTTGAAATAGTTTCCTTTGTCTTAAACCCCATAAATTATTTTTGTTATTGCACACAGTTGTTGTTGAAAGGACAACCTGTTCAAATTTAGGAATGAAAAATCTTAAAATAGATCATTAATCTGTTTTAAATTGCAGATTCGGGCCAGATATCAGCCACAGTTTCATCGAATCCTAGACCGCTTTATTCACTGCCAGAGCTCTACTGTTGTGAAGCGAGGTGGTGTTGAAATAAAAGCTTTTAAACTAAGTAACTACAGCATTGGAACAAAACTACGTTTGGCATTCTTAGGTGACTCTTTGAATAAAACAGTGGTAACAGAACTACTTTTAATTTAAGTGTGTACCCGGGTGGTTACAATCCTAAAATATTTACATATTGCAAATTCTTTTCAGATTAAATTGGTCAGCCTAGGGCAGGGGATCAAGGTCTGGCCTTAAGAGGACTTGTTATCTGTTCTTAGCCCCACTACCAGTCCTGTCGATGGTGCTGGTAAACCGTCCTACATTTAGTTCAGTGATTATACGTAGAACCACGTAAGAATATAATTGCATGTGCTCGATAATTACATCAGTGATGGAAAAGAAAAGGAACCTGGGGATGCAGCCAAGGAGGAAGACCGCCGGCACCATGGACTCTGAAGGTGCTCTGGGTGCAGAGACCTAGACGCGGCATAGAGCTGCAGTGAGATGTGGGACTGGAAAAAAATGAATTGATCGAAAGTCTATACAGAGCAGACTTACCATTCGTATCTTGGCAAGAAGAAAGCCTGACAACTAGGCATCAACTCCCGAAGCCAAAAGCTAGAAGGTCTTCTCTAAAGAAATGAAATGATCCTGAAGAAAAGAACTCACTGCACTCTGGCCCCGAGAAACTATGCATCATACTGGTTGGTTCCCAACTCAACATCCCAAAGGGAAGCCTACCAATGAACAAATTTCCCCCTAAAACACAGAGTTTCATAGAGCTATTGATTGTCTTACTCTTAGACGTGAAGAGCCAACCAAGGATCACCGGAGAGCTGAAAAAATAAGGCGACATGAAAGACAACGACGAAAATAAATGGAAATAATCCCAGAGGAAACAGAATTTAGGGAACATAAAAGAAACTAAAACAAGCTAACAAAATAACTTTATCATTTGACAAGGGATGTGTCAAAAATAATTATATCCATAAATATAAAAAAGCAATCTTCCACACAAAGCTCTTAGAAATGAAAAATATGATTATTGAAATTAAAAATTTCACAGAATTGGAGAAAAATTGTGAAAAACTCTATATAGAATAGGAGGGTAAATATATAAAGATTTTTAAATGGAAGAGACATACAGTAATAAATCAGGAGGTCCACCATCTCACTCATAAGCATTCTAGAGACAGAACAGAGAAAATTAGAATAATTATCAAGGAAACATTTTCACAGAACTTAAGACCAGAAGCCCCCCACTCTTCCTCCTGTTATTGATTTCTAGTATCATGCCACTGTGAGCAAAGAAGATACTTTGTAGGATTTCAATATTTTTAAATCTGAGACTTGTTTTATGACCTAACATGGTCTGTCTTGGAATATTTTCTAATTAACTTGAGAAGAATGTGTATTCTGCTATTCTGAGGTGCAGTACTCTATCAATGCCTATTATATTTAGTTGATTTGTAGTGTTGTTCAAATCCTCTATTTCCTTCTTGATCTTCTGTCTAAATGTTTCATAAATTATTGAAAGTGGTATATTGAAGTCTCCATCATTGTAGTACTATTTCTATCTCCAGACCTGTCAACATTTGCTTTATATATTTGGGAGATCTGTTTTGTGAATATATAATCGTTATATCATCTTGATAAATTGACCCTTTTTTTAAATACAAAATGTCCTTTGTTTCTTGTAATAGTTTTTGACTTAGTTTTGTTTTTTTTTTTTGAACGATATTAGAATATCTTTTTCTATTATTTCAATTTCAACCTATTTGTATCTTTAGACTTAAAGCGAGTCACTTTTAGACAGTATACAGTTGGATTACATTTTTTTTAGACCATCGTTCCAATCTTTGTTTTTTGATTGTAGAGTTGAATCCATTTACGTTTAGCGTAGTTAATGAAAAAGAAGGGCTTACTTTTGCCGTTTTGCTATTCGTTTTCAGTCTGATACTTCTCCTTCCTCTTTTTCTTCATTACTGCTTTCTTTTGTGTTTAGTTGATTTTTTGTAGTGGTTTTGATCCTTTATCATTTCCTTTTGTGTATATATTTTCTTAGCGGTTACCATGGAGATGACAACTAACACCTTAAATTTATAACAGTCTAATTTTGGTTGACATCAGCGGAGCACCAATGGTGTACAAAAGCTTTGCTCTGTCCCCTCCTTTATGTTATAGTTGTCATAAATTATATTTTTTGTAGTGTGCCCAATAACATAAATTTATAATTTTTTGATGAATTTGTCCTTTAAATCATGTAAAAACTAGAAAAAATGGAGTAACAAACCAGAAACACATTAATACTGGCTCTTAAAATAGTTGCCTTTACTGGGGATTGTTATTTCTTCATTAAGCTTCATGTTACTGTCCAGCTTTCTTTCATTTCAACCTGAAGGACTCCCATTAGCATTTCTTGAAGGCCAAGCCTGTAGGTAATGAATGAAGTCTTTCTTCTTTTGTTATTCTAAGAATATCTTAATTTCCCCATTTTTGAAGGATAGTTTTGCTGCACACGGCAATTCTTGGCTGATGGAGGGGTTGTTTGTTTTAGCAGTTCAAATAAATATCATAATGCCTTCTGGCCTCCATGGTTTTTGATGAGAAATGTTATTAATTTCAAAGAAGATCCTTTATAGTCACTCCTCTCTTGTCATCTTCAAGATTCTTTGTTTTTGTCTTTCAACTGTTTGGTTATGTGTCTCAGTGTGGATCTCTTTAGAATTTATCTTACTTGGAGTATGTTGAGATTTTGGATTTGTAGATTCACGTTTTTCGTAAAAATTTGTAAGTTTCTACCATTATTTCTTCAAATATTCTCTCTGCCTCATTCTCTCCTCCCCTCCTGGGACTCACATAATGCACATGTTACCCACATGTCAGTGTCCCATGGGTCCCTTAGGCTCTCTCCACTTCATTTTTTTCCTTCTGCTCCTCAGACTCAATAATTTCAATTGTTCTATTTTCAAGTTCACTGATTCTTCTGCTTGCTCAAATTATCTGTTGAACCCCTCTAGTGATTTTTTTCAAATTTGTGTTTTGTACCTTTTTATAATTTCTCTTTATTAATATTTTCATTTTTTTCATACATCATTTTTCTGATTTCCTTTTGTTTTGTTCATGGTTTCTTTGAGCTCTTTGAGCATATTTAAGATGGTCGATTTAAAGTTTTTGTCCAATAAATCCAATGCCTGGGCTTTCTCAGTGATGGTTTTAATTTTTCCCTGTAACTATATTATACTCTGTTTCTTTGTGTTTGTTTTGTTGAAAAATAAAAATTTGAACATTATAATGTGAGAACTCAGGAAATCATATTCTCTCCATTCACCAGAGTTGGTTGCTCTTGATAATTGAAGGCTAGTGGCATCTATTTAGTGATTTTTCAAACAATTTTTTTTACAAAGACCATGTTCCTTGTCATGTTGGTCACTGACATTTCCGTTCCTTTAGCTTGTGTTCAATCAATGTTTTGACAGAGATTTTCTTGAATGCTAGAAGCTAACACACACACACACACACACACACCTAGTCTTAGCAAATTGTCTCTGTGCTGAACCTAGAAATCAGTCAAAGATGAAAGCTTAGAGTTTTACAGGCCTTTTCTGAGCAAGTCTCCCTCCCTGGGCATGTACGTGGCTTTCTATATTCCCTAGAATAGACAGGCACTTTTGAATGACCTACTTTCTCACAGAAACGCTGCCCTGTACTTCCTCCTTGGCTTAAGGTCATCTACTATATGCCTCGACTGTGAGTCTTCATTTGCCTTACAATATTTTCAAGCAATGCCTAGTATTTTCCACCCTAGTTAAGTTCCAAGTTAGATGAAACAGAGATAAGTGTCTTGTGTCAATCCTGCAAGTAGCCCAGACAGGTTTAAACAGAAACATATAATAATTTACATATCAGGTGTGTTCTGCTCCCTTTCTCCAGAACCAAGGACCAGGGTCACATACTGGGAACACAGGCAGCCTTCCAGACTGCCGCTGAGCTAGGAAGGAAATGGGCAAGGGCAAGGAAAAATGCTACAAAGCTTCCCTACGTCTTTTAATTTACCTTTTTCTTGATTCAGCATTTGCTTGGATGCTAGAAACCTGTTTTCCAGAGTTCTGAAAAAGATGGTTCTGAAAATTCCTGTTTTATGTTTGTTTGTTTGTTTGTTTTATGTATCTGTGGAGGGATGGGGTGTTTGAAGCTGTGTATTCAGCCATTTTCTTGATGTCACTTGAAATCCTAAAACTTATATAAAATGCAAAGAACCCAGAATAGATAAAATAATTTTGCCAAAGACCAAAGTTAGAGGGCTTACACTTCCTAATTTTAAAACATACTATAGAAATTTCCAGTCAAGATGGTGTAATAGGTAGATGCTTTGCTTACCACCTCTCATGATGACGTCATGACTAAACTACAGAACAACCATCATTGGGAGTCACCTCAGGATTGGCTGAACAGAAGTCTTACACCTGGGGACATACAGAAGAGGTCATCTCAAGACTGGTAAGAGGGGCGGTGATGCCAAATGGGCTAGTCCCACACCCATATATGGTGGTTGAGAATCAAGAGAAATATAGCAGCTATGGAAGTCCATCCAGGGGAGCGAAGGGTCCCCGCCCCCCACCAGGTTCCCCAGTGCCAGGAAGAGAAGCCCCACAACCTCTGGCTGTGAAAACCAGTGGAGATTGTGGCTGAGTGAGACAGAGAGGCTCAGGAGTCACAGGCATTCCTCTTAAAGGGCCTGCACACGGACTTACCATCGATGGACTCACTTGCTCTGAGTTCCAGCGCTGGGGCAGCAGTTCACAAAGTGCCAGGGACACATGGGGAGGAACTGAGCTGCTGGGCTTCAGGGAGAGGGCTGGAGGGGCAGCTTCCTCCCACACAGAAGTGCTGGTAGAAGCCATGGTTTCTTTGCTGAGCCCTCCCCGCCTGATGTACAGACCCAAGGAGCCGCCATATCTCAGTCTCCACCAACCTGCCTAACAGAGGTCGACCTGCCCAGGTAAGTCTCTGAAACCCCGCCCCTCCCAACTTGAGGGCCCACCCAAGCTGCCTGCAGTGGCTTTACCATACAAACAACCTGTCTTGGTTCATGCTGCAGACTTTCCTAAAATTTCTCAAAGGTTCTCAAATCCCAAACAAGCAGCATCAATGTGCCCTGTACCCCTTGTTAGCAACCCAAGCCCGGCACTAGCAGTAGCCGGATTTGGTTTCTGGTTTGGCCTCTCAAGACACCTGTAAGCCCAGCACAGGTGGCAGCCATCTGCACATTGCTTGGTGACTCTTGCCAGGTGGCTCCAGGCAGGGTACAGGCTGCGGCTTAACTTGGCCTGCAGCTGGACCCCTCCCAGGAAGCCCCGACCTGCACACTTGGTGGCCCACTTCGACTGAGCTGGAGCACCACCTGGGGCTGCATCCAACACACCCAAAAGGCAGACGAGGCAGGCACCAGAGCCCTGCTAAAGTGAATCCTGCTCTGTAGGGTCAGCCTCTCACTGGCCAGTCCTCACAACCAATTAGCCTGAGGGTCGATCCCTCCCACTGAGGTGCAAACAGCAACTGAGGCTCAACCACACACAACAGGAGGGCAAACACAACCCACACACCTGGAGCACCTAGAGCACCTGGCTGAGATGAACAGGGAAAACTGCCACCAGGCCCAACAGGACACTACATAAGGCCAATTTACTAAGACTGGAAGACTTAGGAGCCTTACCTAATACATAGAATCAAACACAGGGAGCCAGCCAAAATAGGGAGACAAAGAAACATGTTCCAAATGAAAGAATAGAACAAAGCTCCAGAAAAAGAACTCAACAAAATAAAGACAAGCAATCTACCAGATGCAGAGTTCAAAACACCTGGTTATAAAGATACTCAATGAAATGAGGGGAAGAGTAGATGAACTCAGTGAGAACTTTAATAAAGAGATAGAAAGCATAAAATGAAGAGATAGAAGACATAAAAGAACCAGTCAGAAATGCAGTATACAATAACTGAAATGAAGAATACCTCAGGAGATTAGATAAAGCAGAGTTTTGAATCAGCAATTTAGAAGATAAGGTAGCAGAAAACAACCAATCAGAACAACAACAAGAAAAAAGAATCCAAAAAATAAGAATAGTTTAAGGGGCCTCTGGGACAACATCAAGCGTACCAACATTTGCATCATAGGAATACCAGATTGAGAAGAGAGAGTGCAAGGGTTTGAATACCTATTTGAAGAAATAATGATGGAAAACTTCCCTAACCTGATGAAGGAATTAGACATACAAGCCCAGGAAGCACAGAGGGTCCCAAATGAGATGACTCCACACAGGTCCACACCAAGACACATCATACATTAAATACCAAAGGTGAAAGACAAAAGAGAGAATCTTAAAAGCAGCAATAGAAAGGTAGCTACATACAAGGGAGCTCTCATAAGAATGTCAGCTGATTTCTCAATAGAAACTTTGCAGGGCAGAAAAGATTGTCATGAAATGTTCAAAGTGATGTAAAACAAGGATTTACAAGATTACTCTACTCAGCAAAGCTATCATTTGGAATCGAAGGACAGATAAAGAGCTTCCCAGACAAGAAAAAGCTAAAATGTATCACCAACAAACCAGTATTACAAGAAATGTTACAGGAACTTCTTTAAGAAGAAAGAAACATAAAAAATATGAATCATAACATGGCAATAACTACATATCTATCAACAAATACTTCAAATAAAAAAGGATAAAAAGATTAAATGTTCTAATCAAAAGATAGTGTACCTGCATGGATAAAAAACAAAACCCTTATATATGCTGCCTACAAGAGACTCACTTCAGATCGAAAGACATAAACAGACTGAAAGTAAAGGAAGAAAAGACATATTTCATGAAAATGGAAATAAAAAAACGATCAAACAAACAAAAACTAGGTAGCAATACTTATACCAGACAAAATAGACTTTAGAACAAAGGCTATAATAAGAGACAAAGAAGGACCCAGTAATTCCACTTGTGAGTATTTTTCCAAATTAACCCAACATACTACTTTGAAGAGACATGTGCATTCATATGTTCATCGCAGCATTATTTACAATAGCCAAGATATGGAGGCCACTTGGGTGTCCATCAGTGGATGAATCAATAATAGATATTACTCAGCCATGAAAAAAAATTTAAAAAGAGAAAGAAATCTCGCCATATGTAACAACATGAACAGACCTAAAGAGTATTGTGCTGGGTGGAGTAAGTCAGACAGAGAAAGACAAATACCATATGATTTTATCTACCTTGGAATCTAAAGAACAAATAAACAAAACAAACTCAGATACAGAGAACATTTTGAGGATTGCTAAATGAGAGGGATATTGAGAGGGGAGTGAGAAAGGGAAGGGATTAAGAGATACAAAGCAATAGTTACAAAATACTCATGAAGATGTACAGTATAGCATAAGGAATAATATAGTCAATTATATTGTAATAACTGTGTAGGGTGTCAAATGGATAGTAGATTTATTGGGATGATCACTTTGTAAGTAACATGTCTAATTACTATGTTGTACACTTGAAACTAATAAAATATTATATGCCAACTATAGTTGGAAAATTAAAAAAATATATTTAAAAAAAATATGATAAAACTATAGTATCAAAACAGTGTGGTACACAAGGTCAGAGTTGACAAAACAGTTCAGCTGGGGAAAGAAGTCTTTTCAGCAAATGGCACTGGGATAATTAAATATTCACATGCAAGAAGATACATTTAGACCCCTTACCTCACACCATACACAAAAATGACCTCAAAATGGATCACAGGCCTAAATGTAAGAGTTAAATCCATTAAAAAATGAGAACAAAACGTAGAATATTTTTATGACCTTGGGTTAGGCAAAGATTTTTTAAACATGAGACAAAAGAACAACCTATAAAAGAAGAAAATCAATAAATTGGAATTGATCAAACTTTAAAACCCTTAGATACTGTGCTTTCATGGCTCGCTCCCTTTCCTTCAGGATCACCAGGTCACCTCTGGTGCCTGAAGGAGGAGACAGTGATAGACCTGGAGGCTGAGCTCCTGATCCCTCGCACAGCTCTTTCACCATGCCTGGGTCACATCCTTTGAACGCAGAAGCCTGCATTTGAGATTTATCTTCCTTCTCAATATGTTGATCAAGTAAAGTTAAAAAAAAAATACAATGGTGTAGATTCCGGAAAGTATATTCTTGGCTTGGACCAAGCCGAGATGGGCTTCTGCACAGATAGAGAAGATAACAACTCTCTTTGCATGACTGTAGTTCAGATTCTTATGGAGAGAAATAACCTTTCTTATGATTGTATTGGGCGACTGGAAGTTGGAACAGAGACAACCAATGACAAAATAAAGTCAGTGAAGACTAATTTGATGCAGCTCTTTGAGGAGTCTTGGAATACAGAGAGAGAAGTGATAGACACAATGAGGCACAGCTGCAGCCTTCAGTGCTGTTAACAGGATTGAGTCCAGCTCTTGGGATGAATGGTTCGCCCCGGTAGGTACAGGAGATAATTACTGTATATGCCACAGGAAATGCTAGAATGACAGGTGCAGTTGGAGCTGTTGCTCTGCTAATTGGGCCAAATGCTCCTTTAATTTTTGATTTACGACATCGTGGAACACATATGCAGCATGCCTATGACTTTTACAAGACTGGTAGGCTCTCTGAATATCCCACAGTAGATGGAAAACTCTCCATACAGTGCTACCTCAGTGCCTTAGACCGCTGCTATTCTGTCTACTACAGAAAGATCCATGCCCAGTGGCAGAAAGTGGAAAATGAGAAAGATTTTACCTTGAATGGTTTTGGCTTCATGCTCTTCCATTCGCCCTACTATAAACTAGTGCAGAAATCTCTAGCTCGGATGCTGCTGAGTGAGCTCCTTAATGACCAGAACAGAGATAAAAATAGTGTTTCTAGTGGCCCGGATGCCTTTGGGGATGTTAAATTAGAAGATACCAACTTTGAGAGAGATGTGGAAAAGGCATTTTTGAAGGCTAGTTCTGAACCCTTTAATCAGAAAACAAAGGCATCTTTGCTGGTATCAAATCAAAATGGAGATATGTACACATCATCAGTACATGGTTCCTTTGCTTCTGTGCTAGCGCGGTAGTCGCCTCAGCAGCCGGCAAGAAAGGACTGGAATGTTCTCTTGTGGTTCTGGTTTGGCCGCTGCCCTATACACCCTTACACAAGATGCCACACCAGGGTCTGCTCTTGATAAAACAACAGCAAGTTTATGTGATCTTGAATCAAGGCTTGACTCAAAAACTTGTGTGACACCAGATGTCTTTGCTGCAAACAAGAAGCTCAGAGAGGATACCCATCGCTTGGTCAACTATATTCCCCAGAGTTCAGTAGAGTCAGTCACTCTTTGAAGGAACATGGTAACTAGTTGGAGTGGATGGAATGCACAGAACATATGCCTGGAGCCCCTCTCCAAGTGATGACACTTTGGATGAAGGAGTAGGACACGTGCATTCAAGCACAGCAAATGAGCACATTCCAAGTCCTGCCAAGAAAGTGCCGAGACTCTCTGCAACAGCGGCAGAATCGGAAGCAGCTGTTACCAGTAACGGGGAGCATTAAGATCATTCTGTGAGGTGGATACTTCAATGTGGGTTGGGGTGTGTGAGTACATATGGGAACAGTTGGGAATGGGATCTCTGGGGACAATTTTAAAGGGTTAAATGTTAATTTTTTTCTCTCATTTTTTTAAATTTATTTTTTTTATGGTGACAATAATTAATGAAATCCAGTAAACTTCAGTTGTGCACTTTAACAGTAAGGCATATATATATTTACACTGTGTGTTCACCTCCCGTAGTTAGATTTCTTTCTGTCACCATATATTTTACCTCCTTTACCCCGTCTACCTCCCCTCTGGTAAACACTAGTCTATTGTCCATGTTCATGAGTCTCTGTTTGTTTGTTCTGTTCATTTGTTGCTTTTAGGTTTATATCCCACATATAAGTGACAACATGTGATTTTCAACTTTTTCTGTCTGGCTTATTTCACTTAGCATGATTATCTCGAGGTCCATCCATGTTGTCGCAAATGGCAGTGTTTCATCTCTTCTTATGACTAAGTAATATTCCATTGTATATATGTACCACAGCTTCTTTATCCAATCATCTGTCGTAGGACACTTCAGTTGCTTCCATGCCTTGGCCACTGTGAATAATGCTGCTATGAACATTGGTGTGAAAGTATCTTTTCGAATATGAGTTTTCAAGTCTTTGGGGTAAATACCCAGTAGAGGGATTTTTGGATCATACAGTAGATCAATTCTTAGTTTTTTGAGGAACCTCCAAACTGTTTTCCATTGTGGCTGTACCAATTTGCAGTCCCACCAGCAGTGTATGAGGGTTCCTTTTTCACCACATCCTCTCCAACATTTGTTATTACTTGTCCTGTTAATTACAACTATTCTAACAGGTGTGAGATGGTATCTTATTGTGGTTTCAGTTTGCATTTCCCTAATAGTTAGCGATGTTGAGCTCCTTTCCAGATATTTGTTGGCCATTTGTATGTCCTCTAGGGAGAAGTGTCTGTTCAGATCCTCTGCCCATTTTTTGATTAGATTTTTTTGTTGTTATTGAGTTATATGAGTTCTTTGTACATTTTGGATATTATGTGACTGACATGGAGCCTGGAAAACTATCTGGTTCTTGGGAAAGTCTCTGCTCCATTTGCTAATTTGCTTCCTACTGTGGTCTAGTCGATGCCTAATGTATTCAAATGATGTTAAGGTCTCTAAAACTTCATACCTCTGGCCACTTGTATGCATGAAGCTTAGTTTATAAATGTGATATGACATCGTGTGCTTCTGGTAGAAAAAAGCAGAGGTACTAGCCTCCAACTTTAATTTTTTTAAAACATTTAAGAATTTTATCCTTTGAACAAACAAGATTACTGAAAGTACGTTTAGTTTTTGAAAAAAAAGTTTCTAGTTTAGAGAATGTGGTCGTCAATGTGATAGGCATAAAATCCTGTTTGAAAATGGCAAGACAAACATGCTTTTTTCTAAAATGTATAAATCCTGAAAAGAGAAGGGTTGGGACAGTAACACTAGCTCTGGAAACTGGAATGTTGCTTTAAATCCAGGCTAGCAGCGATGATGAGTTATTGTAATGACCTCTGTGCATAGAGAGATGCTAGCATTGGGCAGACGTCCAGTGTAGACCACATGGCTCATCTGGGAGCTACGCGTGTAGCTCTGGGTCTGCACCTCAATCAGTTCAAGGTGGGTTATGCTCAACAACACTGAGATGTTGAAATGTGTGTATGAGGAAGTGTGTTACTGCGATCCTTATTTTGAAGAATAAATGAAACCTTTTTCTGGTTGCCTTTGAAAACTTTTAAATAAAAAGGAAGGATAGAGGCAGAGTTATTAAGTTACTTCTGATGTTTTGGTGTTATGAATTCAACTTAAAGACCAACAACTTAAATTCATAGTGTGAGTATTCTTTTGCACTTTTAAAAAAAATCTGTTCAATGAAACTAGAAAGGTAAAACCCAAGTTTTTACACAGCATGACCAGCCAAACCAAGTATCCTACTTGAGGATCTAGAAGGAGGATCTACATAGCGTTTTTCTCAGACTTTCACCTTAAACCAACTATCACATGGGATGAAGAAGACTGGTTAGAGTTCTGTAGATATTTTTGTTTCTGAACTATGACATGAGCCTTATAGATTGTAAAATATAGTTGAAACTAGTGTACAAAACTCAATTTAAAAAAATTTTTTTGCTTTAAATTCTGTTAAGTTTCACTTATCCAAAATAAACTTACACAAATATGAAAGAATGTTTCAAATTACAAGGCAATATGTAATGTAGTGTTTATAAAATGCTCTTATCTAATATTAACCAGTGGTATTTTTTTTTTAACCAGTGGTATTTTGACTTGTACAGTCACAATTTGTTAAAATGACTTTAACATCCACCAATGTAGATTAATAATGTAAATTCAGATTTAAAGGTTGATGAGAAAATGTGCATGTAATACTTTTGCAAGTATTAAGAGTTGGGTATGTTTTGAAGAGCAATTTGTTTTCATGTGATGTAATGTTTTGAGTGTCAGAAAATGGGTTTTCTCAAAGTCCAATGCTACCAGTGGGCAGGCCTCGTAATGCTGGTACAGAGAAATAACTGTACACCTTATTAGCAGTGAGGTGAATAACTTTGATTAAAGTTTTAGAGAAAAAAATTTTTTTGACCTTTTACATTTCAAAGACACCAACCACTAAGAAAATAACAAGCCACAGACAGGGAGAAAATATTTGCAAGTCATATATCTGATTAAAACAAAACAAAACAAAACAAAACACTTGTATCCAGAATATATAATGATCTCATAATTAAAAAAAACAAATAATCTAATTCAAAAATGGGCAAAATATTTGAATAGTCACGTCACCAAAGTTATACAAATAGCCATGAAAAGATGGTGGAACATCATTAGTCACAGTAGGAAAATGACTACACTTCACACCTGTTAGAATGGCTACAATCAAGACACACAATAAGGGGTATTTACAAGGATGTGGAGAAACAGGAGCCCTTATACCTTGCTGGTAAGTGTTAAGTGCAGTCAGTTTGAAAGTTTCTTTTAAAAATTAAATATAGTCTACGGCCATGCCACCCTGAATGTGCCCGATCTCATCTGATCTCAGAAGCTAAGCAGGGTCAGGCTTGGTTAGTACTCAGATGGGAGACCACCTAGGAGGACCAGGTGCTGTAGGTGTTTTAAAAAATAAATTTAATCACTTAATTAATTAATTTAAAAAATTAAATATAAATGTACAATATAATCCGGAAATTCCACTTAGGTATCTATTTAAGAGGAATGAAAAGATATGTTCATACAAAGACTCACACACGAATGCTCATAGCAGCATTTTTCATAAGAGCAAAAAGCTGAAAATAATTCGAACATCTGTCCATGAACAGATGAAGAAAATGTGGTATAGCCATAATGGAATACTCTTCAGCAGTAAAAAGGGATGAAGTACATGGTACAGCCTCAAAACATTGTGTTAAATGAAAACAGATATAAAAGAGCGCGTATTACAATTTCATTTATGTGAAATGTCCAGGAAAGACAATTCTATTGAGAAAGTAGATTTGTGAGGTTGGAGTGGGAATGGCAAGTAAGTGTAAATGGGCAGAAAGGATTTTTATGGGGTGATAGAAATGTTCTAAAATTGAATTATAGTGTTGGTTACACAATTTGGTAAATTTACTAAATCACCTAAATGTATTCTCAAAACAGGTGAATTTTGTGGTATATAAATTACACCTTAATAAAGCTGTTTAAATAAAAACCATAGTTAAGAGTCACTTTGATAAAAATAAAATCAGACCAAGAAGTCTCTGAGGAAGACAGATGGATTGATGCTGTGCATAAAGGTGATCCAAATCTTACTTTCTCAGGTAGATTCTATAAAGGTAGGTACTTTCCTAGATTAACATCTAGGCTAATGGTATATATTGGTGTTTCTAAAACCAAGCAAACAAACAAACAAACAAAAAACAAAAGAAAAAAAAACTGTTCTTTAACCTTTAGAGGAAAAAAAGTGGCAAACAACTTACGGAGCAAAGTCTCTCTTCCCCAAGATTCTGGAAGCATTTTCCAAACTGGCAATCTCTTAGCTTATATACTATGTGACTACAGAATCTAGGGAAAGCAGACTTTTTCTTCCTTCATCCGCAATCTCTGGCTTGTGTCACTGGGTGTTTATTCAGTGTTTCGGAAGAGCAAGGCTGTAAACTAATGCCAAATGCCAATATCTCAATCATTTTCCCCAGAGGTACACTGACCATGATGTATTATGTGGATTTTCGAAATGATTAATCACTGAATATTTTTTTTCAAGTGCGCTTGAAATAGCAATTTATTCTTAATAACTGCTAAAACTCATTTTAAAAAAATAATACTTAAGATTATTCTTTAAAAAAATCTAAATACAAAGATATATAAGGAAAACTTCAAGGTCATCTTCTAGTGACCAATGTTCATCGTTTGATATATTCCCTGACATAGTTTGTTCCTAGCTTATGACCAACATAAATGTTCTTCCTCCCTCCTCCTCAATGGTGCCATACTATAGAAAACTTCATGTTTATATGCCAACATATCAAAGTCATCTTTATAATCAATATTTATTGATCTAACTTTTTAAAGGTTTCATAGAAGACCATGGTATGCTATTAACGGACGTTCATGTACTTCCAGTAATACAATTAAATGTGAAATCGGGCTGCTTTTCCTTCTTTTTTTTTTTTTTTTGGTAGTGGAATTGCTGGTAGGTCAAAGAATTTGCAAATACAAACTGTAACAGAAATTGCCAAATTGCTTCCCCCCAAATTATAGTAATTCTACTCTTGCTAGCAATATATGAAAGTGTCTATTTCTCCATACCATTGGTGGCACAAGCTTTACTTTTGATATTTATCAATCTGAGAGATGAAAAGTGGTATCTCATTGTATTAACTTTGATCTTCCTGTCTATACAGGAAGGTGAATGCCTTTTTATGTTTTGGGCCATTTATTTTTCTGTGGATTGACTGATAGGTATCTATCGTATTGCCCAAATTTCTATTGTCCTGCTCTTTTTTGTGGCGATGCTTTGTGTTTTAGTGACATGTGTTGAAATATTTTATCCCAAGTTTTTATTCTCAGCTTTTTCTAAAACTTTGTTCTTAGCATTTTAAAAATGTTTAATCTGGGTCAAGTCTGTTCATTTTTCTTTAGGGCTTCTGAGTTTTTCTTTAGAAGCTTCTCCCTGAGATTATATATTTTCCTATATTACTCTCATGACTTAAAAATTCTATAATTTACATTTGTTATATAAAATTCATATTTTGTTGATTTTACTATCCTTCTTAATATACTCTTTTCCCAATAGAATAAAATGTCATCTTTAGCCTATATTTGGTTCCCATATATGGCACATCTATTTCTGGAATGTGTCTAGTCCATTTCCCTTATGTATTTGTTCTTTCCCATGACAATATCATACTTTGATTATAGTAGCTTTAACACATTCCATTTTCAAAAATATCAGAAATTCTTGCACATTCGTTTCCCACCTAAGCTTCAATATAATTCTGTCCAGTTACAAAGAACCCCATGGAAATTCTGGTTGGAATAGCATTACATTTATATACTCATCTGTAAGGCTGGCATTCTTATGCAGCTATAGTAATTAAATTTATATTAGAAATATACACTAAATATACACTAAGGTCCTCTCCCCATTGAAGTATCTCATTCTGCCATCCAGGTTCCCTTCTACTAAATTTTAAGATTTCCGTGCATGTTTTTTGTTTCAGCAATCTTTCTGTGCTCTATGCTTCCTTAAGGATATATATTTTGCCTAGGAGTCCTCTTCTTTCATACAAAACACGTTTTGGTTGTTTCGCTTAGTCTTCCTCCAATTTCTTGTTAACCTCATTGGACCCACTCACCAGCCCCTCAACTCATTTTGTTCAGTTGTTCCAACTTTTCAAACTCTTTCCAGCTTCTGGGTCTTTGCATATTGTCCCTGTGACTTAGTCATCCTTTTGGTCTTTAAAAGCTATTTCTACTAAAGGCCTCCTCTGACCCTTCCCAAATGTAGATGAGTTTATCCTTCACTGCACCTGCTGTCGCACGTAACATCACATCTCACAGAGTCGGCAACAGCAGTGCCCGCTTCCCCGTGGTTTCGTGTTCTGCAGTTTCTTAGCCATGGTCAACCGCAGTCTGAAAACATTAAATAGAAAACGCCAAACAATTCATAAATTTTAAATCACACGCCATTCTGCATAACAGGATGACAAACCTCTTATACTCCTGCTCCAGCCCACAAAATCAGCCCTTTGTCCAGCGTCTCCGCCTCACCTCGTCTAATCATGTAGGCTCCGCGTCATCTCGCCTCATCGTAAGAGTGAGTACAGCACAATAAGGTATTCTGAGATTACATTCACAGAACTTTTATTATAGTATGTTGTTTAAGTTATCCTCTTTTATTATTAATCTCTCTTGTGCCTCATTCACAAATCAGACTTTATCATTGGCATGCGTGCGTGTGCGTGTTATGTGTGTAGGAAAAAAGGTTGGTACCACCCACGCTGTGAGGTATCCACTAGGGGTCTTGGAATACATCCCCCCTGGATGAGGGGGGCCTACCGTATATACTTGTCCGATAAAGATTTATTACTTGAACAGTTATCTGTAATTTTTAAAGACTGATCTTCTCTTTTAACCAATTTAATCAGCAAACAGCTCATTCTTAAAGAGAAAAAGGAGAGCATCATTCAAACTGGTCAAAAATGAGTAAATGTCTATCAACAGCATTAGGAAAGTTGTCATATATATATATAATATATATATTTTTTTGGTAAAAAAAGAAGAGCACTCCTGATTTGGGGAATAGGTTTTTTCTATCTGCTTCTGCACCACTGCTAAAAATGTTTCAAATAAGACAATGCTTATAGCCAAGATAAGAATGTGGACTTTAAATGCTTACTTCTAATAGAGCTTTCGTCTCTGGGTAGCTAATCTAATTTGAAGTCCAAATTCAAAGATGAAAGAGGAGAAATAAAAGCCCATTCAATTTCTATTAGAATAAATAAAAAGTATTTCTTATTAAGTATAAATTATTATTTTTACACAAAGGTAAAAATTGACCAGTTGTGGGCTTGTAAGATCATCTGTACTATTCTTTTTATTAAATCCAACAAAGCTGATTCTATTTTAAAATTTTTCTCGAACTAAGTATTAATAAAATATATCTAGTGAAGATAAAAAGACAAAAAGATATTTGGATCCTTTCAAAGATTCCGTTTTTTTGACCTCTCCCTACTTTGTCCCCACGGACTGCAGGGATAAAGCTCCTTCTTACATATACTAGTATTACTATTACTTCTCTTATTCTCTTATCAGAACAAAAACACAATACGCAAAGCATACTAGAAATAGTTTGTTCTTTTTAATCGGCTATTGATGATATAATAAAATAAATTGAAGTGGCACCTAATTTAAACATTTAAAATAGTTTGCTGAAGGATAATCTGAAACACAATATGTTAAGCCTAATTGTTAATATAATACCTTTTTTTTCCCCCAAGAAAGGAGAAATAAAAGCATGACCAACAATTTGGGTTCATCTGGAGACTTACAGATAATTTTGTAGGCATATTGGCAGGCACGATGTTGAAAATCAATTCTCTAGATTTAGAAATAATGGTATGATAAAATAGAAAAGCTATACGGTTCAGTTAATCACTGAAAGAAAAATATCCACCAAATATCACAATAGATCTTTTAATGACTATTTTTTTTAACATTAAGATTGTTGTTTTAGGAAACACCTTTTCTCTTAGAACATATAATTAAATGTTCAATGTTTTAAATAATTTACAGAGAGAAATAAGTTTCGTATTCTGTACAAATTAAAGAGGACCCATGACTATATCACCCTCCCCCAGCCAAAGCTCAAATTTGCAATGGTCTCAGCAGAAAATAAACAGTTCACAATTTAAACAATTTATAGCATTACAAAAGTTTACAGAACTCTCTTATCATCATTTTTTTCTAACAGCAAAGATTACAATGACAGAACTGAATGATCAGAATGTAAAAATATTTGTGCAAAACTGCATTAATTGTTCTTACCATTTAATAGAAGCAAAACCTATGAACACACACGACGATGAAGAAAAACTACACAGAAAATAATTCTATCTTAGATTTCAAACGACATAGGTTATCTCATCACTAAAAGTTAAAAAAAAAATATGGCACCATGAGCAGCAGGAGCAACAAACGATTTCGGCAATTATGGCAGCTTAAGAAGCTGACACTGGAATAGGCCGAAAGTCATCTCCACATCAGCCAGCCGTCTTGTGAGACTGGGAACAACGGGAGGGCTTACAATGCAGGTCGATGTCTTGATTCTTGAAATCCGTAGGTCATAAATGAAATATTTAAGAAAGTCCTTCCCCCGCCTTTTCAAGGAGTGTTTCTTGCATCACTGGGAACCCTTAGAAGAGCTGAATCATGGACTCTCTGGATTTGCCTACACCGATCCACCTAACTGAAAGGGGAAGAAAGAAGTATAAGAATAGTACTAATTCATTTAAAATGTTCAAAAACTTTGGTTGAAAACCTATGTACCAAATAACAAAGCACAATATTCATAAAGCTGAAGTTACAGGAGATAAAGGTTAAAAACAGATAAAATAAATAGTAAGACACTTTAATTCACTTCTCTCAATCAATTATAGATGATCTGGAAAAAATAAATCGAAGTATAGATAAAAATATCATATTTAGAGAAGCAGACACAGGTTTATCCAAAAAAAAAAAAGTTCACACTTTGGGATTAACAGACCCCACCCCCCACTGTCACCAATGAACTTTGCCCTACGTGTCTTTTGTTACCTTTTTGTTCTATCCTAGTAGTTGTGCCAATTTCTAAACCATGAGACCCTACACTTGCAATTCAGCAAAGGGTGGTCTGCCTTACGGTTTCCTGTTTCAAGTACATGTTATTTTTATTTTCTCAATTCTTAATAATCATGATAGAAAAATATTGGCCCAAACCAGCAGAGATCTAAAGGACCAGTGGTCAAGTTCCTAATAACTAGAAAAGGTAAAGTACCTTTGACAAATGAAGGATGCTAAGAGGCTACTGAAGTGCATGGTAACTTCTCTATCTCAAAAAGGCAGAACAATCTGGAAGAGAATACTGCTGTACCTTGCACGGCCTTAGGAACTGCCTACTGCATCTCTAAGCACCTGAACCTCATGGGTAAGCCTTTATGGTATTTTACAGACGTCATTGTTAAATTCACTGTTGTTTATATTTCACAAACGCTGACTAAGAGGAGTGAGCAAACATGCTTACTGAATTTGACATCAAGCTAGAAGGGGCAACTATGAATACAGAAAACAAGATTCATGTTTGAGATGGACCACAAATTCAAATGAACCACAATACAAAATCAGAGTAAGTATATAATAGATTTTATATGGATGATACCTCCCACCCACTTCATTTTTTTGTGTCTCAAATCTCTATCAGTGCCAATAAAAAGAAAAGAGCAATTTGTTAAAAGAAAGATTTCATATAACTAGTGACAGCCACAACTTGGTTATGCCCAATCCCCTGACTAGCCTACATGTGTTTTTTAATAAAAAAGTATTATTCTTTATTCTTATTTTTTCAAACTAGATTTCCTATTTTCTGTACCTATTATTTCCTAGTATCTATTCATGAACTTCCCCAAACTCTCAAGGATGATTTAAACCCAAGTGAAACACACACACACACACACACAAACCACAAACCATTTTTGCTGGTAGAAAAACACAAAAGGATTTGTTATTAAGAGGGAGAAAGAAACAAGAACGAATGTCATAGGGTAAAAAACAAACAGAATTGAGAAAGGGTCAAAAAGGATGAGAGATAACCTACTGTCTTCAGGGATAAGAAGTTTTAAAGAAAGATGACTGATTATATTTAGGCAATAAAAGTCTTTTATATCGAACTGAGCATCTATGTAAATCATGAGCATTGTAAGAATAATGATCTCTCCTATTTCAAAGGCAGACAGTTAAGTTAAAAGTAGAAAAAGTAAAGATAGTTGTTCATAAAGTGTTTATATTTACCTGGAATTTGAAGCTCATCTTCAATAAATCGAACATAATTTTGTGCATTAACAGGTAGTTCTTTAAATGTCCTTGCATTTGATATGTCTGTGTTCCATCCTGGGAGAGTCTTATATTGAACTTCAACTTTATTTAGGACTTCTTGGTTTGCTGCAAGTCAGAGTAAATACAGTTATTCATGATGCACACCGCCCACTGTCAAACACCTTCCTGATACAGCGGAGGCTCACAATCTCTAATCAAAATCCTTGGAGCCAGATGCATTTTAGAATTTAGAAGTTTTCAGAGTTTAGAAAGGTAAAATAGTGCATATACCACCTGGCGTAGGATTTTATAATCAAACACATTTCTACAGCAACCCAGGATTACTCACTCTAAGCAGGCAGATTATCGGTTCTCACATCAGTTCAAGTCAGGTTTTGCTGCCAAGTGAGTTTTGGTGCCAAAATTAGAACTTCCCATTTCTAGAGCTTTTTCGAGCTCTGCATCATGGACTGGGGATTGTGAGTGTGGGAGTGTCAGCAGCTTCCCAGAAACGAGGAGGCACACTTGCTCTCGTCTTGGAAACCTGCTGTTTCTGTGACTGTGCACAAAAGCTTAAGGGGGACTTTCTTTCGTCATCCCACCTAACCGTTCCCTCTGCACGGTGGATGCACACTGTCCCCAGACGCCCCTCTGCAGGACCGAGACACGCACGCCCTGGCTGTGGGAGCGCAGGCCACCGCCTGTCAACGCCGGCTCAGATCTCCCCAGGGGCTGCCCTCCACTGAAGGAAGCCCCCTCCCCGCAGCGGCCCATGTCCGATGACTTGTTAGTGTGAGGGTGTGAAGGAGCCGGACAGTTACTTAATTCGAGACAACGCTGAAGGGCCGTTCTAGCCCAGAGCTCCCCATGGGGTCTGCTGAGGGCGGCGCATGAAGGGTCCTCGGCCTGTCCGACAAGCAGGGGCTCTTCTCTCCTCCCCACCTTTCCCGGGGGGCAGGGCGGGGGGAGAGGGAGGCCTGCACACAAGTTATTTTCACAACAATGAAACGGATTCAGGAGTAGCGTAGCTGGGCTCAGAGGCATCGTGTTACTACTTCCTTCCGATTTTTGAGTTTCCTTTCTGCCATTTACACTCAAATGCATGGCAGCTATGAAACTAGTGCCAGGAAGAGGTGAACATTCCTGCATTATTCACGAGGTGCATAGAGGCCTGTGGCTGTGTGCCGTGAACCATACAGGAGAGCGTCATGAAATTGCTCCAATACATTCACTTCGTAACATTCCTCATACATAACCTTAAAAAGTACCTGGGAAATGAGGTATGATTTCGCCATCCAACTTGTAAGCAACTCCAACTTTGATTTCTGTAAACATGTCCAAAATATCCAATTTGGTAAGCGCCAACCTAATTTTGGAAGAAAAGGCAAAGTTAAAACAGCAAACTTTTAAAGGATGTTTTAAAAACATGCCACGCATAAAACAAAAGAGAATAATATACTGATGTATTTTCCTTGTAATAAAAAAATGACTTAACTAACCTACAAGTGAGTTACTTCTCTAGTAACTGTAATAGGTTTTCACTGACTGATCCACACCCTCTTGCTTAGCTTTCTGACGACTGGCGCCCATCTGAGGGAGGGCCGCCTGGAGTGAAGATGCCCCATGGCTGTGGGACACAGCAGAGCTCACTGCTCCCCATGGGTGACCACAGGATACGTATGCATGTTTACATATACGCCGGCAACCCGCATTTCTTCACTCTGGTTATCATCACCTCTACCCTTTGGTCAGAAATTGTCAAAGGACAGTGAGGAACACACATCAAGGACCTTTTCACAATACATTAATATCTCCCAATAAACTGAGTGGAAAACAGAGCTTAAAGGGGAAAAGCTGGGGGAATTAGATAAAACACTAGGTTTAGGATTTTCATCCATAAATTATTTTTTAGCCTTTATTCTGTTATTCACTAGAAGTAAAGCCTAATTAATACAGACATAAACATATTTACTTATATGTTTATGTGTGTTAATCACTTTGAGCATTTTCAGCGAGCCAGGCAATATGCTACGTGCTCTCATTACATTTCTCAATTAATTTTCAAAACACCCCTACAGAGTAGGTAATACTACTACCTAGATTTTAAAGATGATTTTTTAAAAGGCACAGAAAGATTAACTTGCCCAAAGTCACATAGTGTAATGCATGGATCTGGGAATTGAATCTAGTAGTCAGACACCAACTAAGCCTGTCAAATGGCCTCCCTTCATATATATACTCTGCACTTACTTATCTACCTACCTATCGATCAGTCGATCAATCAATCAATCATCTACTTACCTACATACCCATCTTACTTCCCTCCATATTTATACATACATTTAAGAGTACCGTGATTCTTTTCTTCCAACCTTAGATGTCTACGAAGACAACCTGAGGTCCCTCCCCTTGTGTCCCCTTCTCCTATACCTTCACCCACTTCTATCTTGAACTGAAATTTCATTCAGAGGCTAAAGGGAGAAATTTTTCTCTTAGGGTACTTCTTCAAGTTGGCATTCTACAAAATGTATCCTGTGGTCAAGAATTTTCCTGTATTTCCTGAAGTAAATGTTTCTAAGAATACTCACGCAGTAAATCCATTAATCATATGAGCATATTTGAGCAAAACGAGGTCCAACCAGCCACACCTTCTTTTCCTTCCAGTAGTTACACCAAACTCTCCACCCCTTGTTTGTAATAATTCTCCAATTTCCTAGGAAATAGAAAATTGAAATTTAGGATTAGAATACCAATGATGTAAATCTAGCAGAATTATACTTAAGATCATATAACGAGTCAAAGTCTCTCTGACAGCAATATCTTTCAGAAAATAACTAAGTTAAACACAGAATTCCATAGAGATGACAGATTTTATGTGAGGGAAGCATTACTTGGAAAAGATCCACTTCTGGCTTCATATTTTTTTTTTTTTAGCATTTTGTTTGAAAGCAATATTTTTATGTTATCTAGATCACATCCTAAAATTTAGATTAACACATATAAATATAAATGCTGCATATTAAAAAAGTTGTTAGTAAATATTTATTAAAGTGGACAACTTGAGGCAATTTTCCAAGAACTGTAGTTTGAGGATTTCCTGAAAACCACAGGGCAAACGCACATCTGATAAGTACTTGCTGATACCACAATGCCCTTTTAAGCTATGGCCACTTCCTACACCCTAGTTTCCATCTATGATCTACCGATCCCCTAATTTAATTACTGATTAGAGCCATCATTTCCTTACCTCTGACATCACTACAATCACGAATTTTCTTTAATGTTGTTCTGTCAAGTTTGAATCCCGGCCTTATTTGTGTGGCCTTGGGCAAGTTACTTCGGCTCTCTGTGCCTCGGTTTCCTCACATACAGAATGGGGACAGTGACATGACCCAGCTCCCTGAGCAGTTGGGAGGACCCACGAGCTTGCAGGGTTATGGCGCTTACACAGTGCCAGGCTCCAGGCAGGCACCACGCCAGTGCTGGCTACGGTCAGACAACGTCTGGAGATGATTTTCACCACCCCTGGCTCCTCCCAAGCTCTTGGTGAAAGGTAGTTGTCATTTTTAACTTCTTTTTCCTCCATTATCATAATCCCCTTCCTAAACCCACCTTCCTTTAGCCTTGAAATGACAATGACCTCTAAGCACCCTCTAATCCCTCCCCTCTTGCTGCCGTCTGCTGCCACTGGCAATAAGGTGTGCGTACATTTTTAGATGTTGCTCAGATGGATCTTGCAAATTAAGTGAAATGCAGGAAAGAATTCATTAAGGAAAAAAAAGGCATGAATTTTTATTTTAAAACTTCTGAGTCATATTTACTGAGAAATAGGCTTACGTTGTCTTGCTCTGTAGGAAAGGCACCAATGCCAACTCTGGTTGTATACGCTTTCACGACACCATACACTTCTCCAACATTCTGAGGGGGCATACCCAGTCCAGTACAAACACCTCCAACTGTGCAGTTTGAAGAGGTTACAAAAGGATAAGTTCCTAAAAGTAGAAACAAATGTTAAAATATACACACACATACATATATACATTATTCAAAAACAGAATTACCATGAAAATTGCCCATTTGAGAATATTCTAGGTATCTGACAGACTTTAATAGAACTGTAACCACCGTCTCAAAGCCTCGGTGCTTTTCTTCTGGACTCTTCGTCTGCGCTGACGTGGTGAGAGCGACGACTGCAGTGCTTAAGGCAGGTGCAGGTCCCTGAGCGCACGCAGCGGCTACGCAGCCGCGGATGCAGGTGCGCACCTCCCGAAACGCTAAACGGTTCATGCAAAAACCTCGGTGTTCTTCCACCGTGTGGGTTTATAATCTATGTACTTTAACATCTCCTGTTGGTTTACAACAAATTTATTTCACTCCCTTGACATAAACAAGGTACAGCAGCAACCCAGAGTGACAACAGTATACTAAGAATTTTGTGGTATTGCAGCACTTGCCTCCCTTTTGATGTCTGTTTGTGGAATAATTCCAGAAATGACAAGAGGAGGCTGAGAGTGGTATACGCCCCATCCCCACACACGAGGTCGCCTTAAACTATTCTATATGCTAATTAGACACTCTGCTTTCTTTCCAGAAATCATTGTATCAAAAAAATACATATCTAGCAGATAGGAATATACGTTAATTGGTTTACTTGGAGTCATAAGCCAAGTGTGAAAAGTCGATAAGAGCTGAGAACAATCGGATTCATCCTGAAGAGATCACGTTTAGATGGGAAAGCCAACAAATTAATGGGGCAGAAGTTTGAAGATGTTAAGCATTAGTTTTTGAAGATGGAGGAAATGCTCTAAACCCACTCAGAATTTCATGCCCAGGGAGTTAAACAGACTGCCACAGATTTTAGAATATCCATGTTTAATAACAACGTATACTATTATTTCCTGATGTTTTCTTTTTAAAAAGCTGAATTAAAGATAAAGATTCTTCCATAGGATTCACCTACTCATTTTACAGAAATGAGGTCTGGAACTGAACAATGAACCAATAAAAATCAGTTTAGAGAATCCCAAACCCATTTTTCTAACGAACTATGAAACAACAAGTATATTGTATTTTCCATAATATTCCTTAAAAAATTAGTATAACAAACTTCAATCATTCTTAAATACATATACAAGCTAAAAGCTTTCTTTTAAAATCCCTAATGCTAATATTGATTATTTATATCTTAAGTACTTTAGGGCTCAGTTGAGAACTCCCCGTAAGTCATACCTCACTTACCAAAATCAATATCTAGCAGAGCTGCGTTTGCACCTTCTACCAAGATTTTCTTTGGTGGTCCGTGTAGGGCCTCGTAGAGGAAATAAACTCCATCCCTCACCATTGGTTTAATCCTTTCCATGTAACCCTATAGACGAAGACAAAAGCCTATTACAATGTACACTAATAAATTTACAATATAACCAGTATGAGTAAAAATTACCTGACTTTATGACAGTGAAAACTGACGAAAGTAAAGCAGAAAGGGGTAGATGATGGTGCTCCCCCTAGTGCAATACATGGATTACCTTTGGTCTTTCATCCTGATTCTCCAGAACCAGAAGAGACACACTAGCTCAAATAGAGACACAATGAAAATCAAAGGTATTAACCTCACTACAAATAATGGCGACAGCCTTACAAATAGCCAAGAACTCATACTTCATAAACCAACTTTCAAAAAAATAAAAGTAATTGAGTATATTACATTATGCGTGTATATTTTGTGAAGTATTTAAAAAGCTGCAATTTATAATCCATGTAACCGTGAGTTTTAAAAAATTTGCATCTCAAAATGTAATTCTCAAAATGCGGTAAGGACCACAGGGGACTTTGCTAAACATGCAAATATCAACAACTGATTATAATATTCTTTTGCCATTATATCGCCATAGTAAAATATGTCAGCAATATTACTAGCAGATATTGTCAAATACTATTTTACATAGCATTCTAAAACTTTCTCGACGCATGCTTAAAGTGTTAATACTAGTTAATTTTAGAATTCAATAAAAAAATGTAATATAACTAAGAGTTCTCCCAAGGCCTAGAGGATAATTGCATTAAAACCTAGTTGTGACTGTTTAAATATTCAGCCAGACTGTTATGGAAACTCCGAGTGCCGCTCACGCAGCCACCTCAGTGTGTTGATACCCACTGAGGAAGGTATGGTCCCCTCCTGGCCCTAGTCTCCAATATCATGCTTATTCCTGTTTTAGTCCTTTTTTTATGCCTGAAATGACCAAACCATTCACCACGACCCTTGTTCCTTCAAGTCCTGGTTCAACATCTATCATCTATTAAGACTCTTCTTGCCCAGTTCTGTTCATTAGTATTCATCTGCTTTGCCTTCACATAGAATATGCATAAAATAGAACTGGAAGCCCATATCCATACTTCAGTACATAAATATTTCCAAGTTGCCAGTGATAAATTTAAAATATTGGCTGCATGACAGAATGAAAAGAAAATGGCAGTCTATTCTAATCAACAATCAATACACTGAAATCCAATTTAGAATGTTCTTTGGAGGTCATTTTGTTTTTTTGTTTTTTTTAGGAATTTTGTAGGTGGCTAGACCTAAGGTCTGCCACCATTCCAGAATGGCATATGAGGTTTGTGAATATCTATTCAGTTCTGAAATTGACATTCAGACTTATTTATAGAAGAAGAGTGATAACCAGATACACAGGAAGCAGTCTGAAATTCACCGAAGCCTGTGGAGGAATAGGAGGGCGGAGAGGACAGGAGACCTGCACTGACCAACTCAGGCACCGCCAACACCTGAGAGCTGCTAACTATGGGCCTAACCATGGGCCAGCGACCTTGTCTGCCTCTTCAGGGTGCAGTGCCCAAGAGACTGACCCTATGGGCTATCGCTCCCAAAATGTGCTGGTTAGCTTTCAGAGTTATCGCCTCTCACTTGTCCCTTTGTTGACTACCTTCCACATTGCTATGAGTGATTTTTACATAATACAAATCTAATCTTTTTTCCATCCAAAATTATTCAAAAGGTTTTCATTATCTCCAAGATAAAAGCTAAACTCCCTATCATTGCAAATAAGACCAATATAAGACCTGTGATTTGGTCCCTACTTGTCTAATTTTATTTTCAGGTACTTTACTACCTGTTCCTTGCTCTCCACTCAATATTTTGTTTAAGCCACATCATGTGAAGTTACTTAACACACCATGTCCTTTTAGGTCTATATGCTTTTAGGATTTAAAAGGGGCAAGAAATTCGTTTACCAGTTCTTATCTATAGTATTTTACACATATCTGTGAGGTACTAATTATACTATAAACTATTTAATGCGTAACTTCTCAGACACAGTATAATTTCCATAAAGGAAATTAAAGACCATATGTTCTTCATTTTTATAGTTTCAGTTCCTAACACTAAGCCTGCATGAATGAAAGATCTAGATGCCAATTTGGCAAAGTAGTTTTTAAAAGGACATTAAAAAGGTAAAAAGCATTACCTTGAGTTTTTGTAATTCACCTTCGATGTCTATTTCCAAAGTGGGGTATATGGATTTGTACTGGTTAGCCAGAACTTTGAACCTGAAAAATACAGAAAAATCAAGATGTTAGCTCTGTTAAAAAATATTCTGAATATCATTTGATTCAAATAATTTCTATAGATATGTGATCTCAATAACAAATTAATCCCCAAACCTGGGTTACATCCTGATACATAAAATTTAATAAAGGAGATTAGTCATGGAGATAAATGATACACGAAGCACTCCACCCCTCCCCTGCCGGAAACATCTGCTTCTCAGCAAACCATTCCAAACTGCAATCCTTTCATATAATTTTGGCTTGCATATAATTCTTGGAGTGATGCTATGATAATACCATCATGTTACTTTTCATGAAGTTAACGTGTCCTGGGTTGTAAAAATTCAATAAATCCGTTTGCTCCTTCCATTCTGAAACACAACTGAGTTACCTCTCGGAGAAGCCATCGAAGTCAGAAACAAGGTCGCACATCCTGAGTCCACTCCGGGCAGCTTTGGAAGAATAAACTGGGCCAATGCCCTTTTTCGTGGTACCCAAACTTAAAAATAAATCAAAACAAGCTTTGAGTTAGACAAGAAAGATGCAGTTCTTGTGGTCAGAGAGCACCAAGAAGGACGTTACTATGACTATTTTCTATTTATGCTGTTATTTCCTTTAAGTTTACTTCTTTTACACGATCCTATTGATTTTCTCTGAAATCCAAACTGGATATTTTAATACTTATTTTTCTTCAACCTTGCCTAGAATTTAAACATAAGGGTCTAGATATGCTTCGACTGCACCAAAAACAGACAGACAGACAGACAAACGCCGTACTTTTTTCCTGCTTGTTCTTGTCTCTGTTGCTCCTGGATACCATCAGCTGCTTGATGAAAATCAAATACTGAGGGGAAAAAAACAATCACAGTTTCTGTTGAAACAGAGATAATATAAGAAAGCAAAACATACTGCAATTAAAATTACCGAAGTCATAAATCCCTTCAGTCTAATTCAAATGGATACATTTTAAAAAGTGACAATAATGATGGGAGTGAAAGTTACAGTGTCAACTGGTACATATGAAAATATGCCTGATTGTTCATTCCTGGTTTTTTTGCAAGCTAGTCTACTTTAAAAATGAGTCAGTAAGAGGGCAATTTTGGAAAACCCTGCCCAACAATTCTATAAAGCTCAGTTTACTAAATATCCTCTTTTCTTCAAAATTGGACTCCGGAAATCAAGGAATTATGTTCACATCTCTCTGTCCTTCACTAGTCCCAAGCTTCCATCATCCCTCACCAAAACTGCAGCCTCCTAACAAGTGGGCCTGATTTCCACTCTCGCACATTTCTTAATTCATAATTTTTAATGCAGCCAAAGCCATCTTTCCAAGACACAACTATGACGCCACCGCTCCTGTGCCTTTAAAACTCAATGGCTTTCTGTTGCTGAAAAGAACAAGACGAAACTCCGTCACTTGCCTCCCTACACAGCCGGCCCTTTCATCTCATTCTACGCTCTGCCCTGTCTGACCTCTGGTCATAAGGACATTTTTTTAAGTCCTTGGCTACAGGCATATGCTTGTCCTTTCTAAATATGCCCCTTCCTATGCCCGCCCCACGCACTCACACTCTCTCTGCTACCAATACTTTATGAGGACCGGGACCATGCCAGTTTACTTACTAGTTGACTTCCTATGCCTACGAGTTCTCAAAAACTTACTGACTGAATAAATAGCTACTTTATGGAACAGGTAGGCCTAGAATTTTGATCCCTAAACTTTTAACCAAGCCTTCTTTTATTGATTGTTTCTAAACAGCCTTATGGCAAATAATTTACATACTGTAAAAGTCACCCTTTGAAATGTGTAATTTAGGCAACAAAAGCAAAAATAAATAAATGAGACTCGATCAAACTAAGGAGCTTTTGCACAGTGAAGGAAACCACCAACAAAACAAAAAGGCAACCTACCAAATGGGAGAAGGAATTGCAAGTGATATGCATAAGAGATTAATGTCCAAAATATATAAAGGACTGCTACAACTCAACATCAAAAAAACAACCTGATTAAAAAATGGGCAGAAGACCTGAATAGACATTTCTCCAAAAAAGACACACAAATGGCCAACAGACATGAAAAGATGTTTAACATCACTTATCATCAGGAAAATGCAAATCAAAGCCAAGATGATAACACATCTGTCAGAATGGCTATCAATAAATCAAAACAAACAAAGAAACAAGTGTTGGAGAGGATGTGGAGAAAAGGAAACCTTTGTGCACTATTGGAGGCAATATAAATTGGTGCAGCCACTATGGAAAACAGTACAGAGGTTCCTCAAAAAATTAAAAATAAAATTACCATATGACCGAGTAATTCTATTTATGTGCATTTATACAAAAACAGTAATTTAAAAAGATATCTGCATCCTATGTTCACTGCAGCATTATTTACAACACCCAAGATACGGAAGCAATCTAGGTATCTATCAACAGATGAATGGATAAAGATAAGACATATACATATGTGTATTCACATACACACAATGGAATTCTTGCCATAAAAAAACAACATGAATGGACCTAAAGGGTATTATGCTAAATGAAATAAGTCAGAGAAAGACAAATACCATATAATTTCATTTATATGTTGAATCTGAAGGTCAAAACTAACAAGCAAGCAAAACCAAATAGAAACAGGCTCATAAATACAGACAACAAACTGATGCTTGCCAGAAGGGAGGGGTGAAAAGGTAAAGATTAAGAGGTATGAACTTCCAGTTACAAAATAAATAAATCACAGGGATGTAATGTACAGCACAGGTAATATAGTCAATAATATCATAATAACTGTATGGTGACAGGAGGTTACTAGGATTATTGTAGTGATCACTTCGTAGGGTACATTAGATGTTCAACCACTATGTTGTTTGTACACCTAAAACTAATGTCATAACTATACTCTAATTAAAAAATTACAAAACAAAACAAAAAATTAAATGTGCAATTTAATCATTTTTAGTATATTTATCCATAGCTTCTTTTCATTAATGGTTGCTACTATTTCCAAAAAAATAAGTTGAAATGTGTAAGTGTTAAACAGAATAACTGATATAAGTTTCTTGGAACGAGTAGTGTTCTCTGTAAAAGAACTATTTAGAAGTATTCTAAGACTAATATTGTAGTTACAGATGGTGAAGCTAGAAAAATTCTAGAAAACTTGACCTCGAACTACCCTCTGATTAACTCTAGCTCTCTGACAGATGTCAAGGAGCCTACTGCCTGTGTTTTTCTAGGAGTTTTATGGTTTCAGGTCTTACATTCAAGTCTTTCATCTCATTGAGTTACTTTTTATATATGGTGTAAGGGAGTGATCTAGTTGCAACCTTTTGCATGTGGCTGCCCAGTTTTCCCAACACCATTTATTGAACAGACTGTTCTTTCTCCATTGTATATTCTTGGCTCCTTAGTCATAAATTAATTGACTATATATGTGTGGGTTGATTTCAAACCTTTCTATTCCAATCCATTTATCTATGTGTCTGTTTTTGTACCAATACCATACTGTTTTGATTACTGAAGCTTTGTAACATGGTTTGAAATCAGGGACAATGATGCCTCCAGGTTTGTTCTTTTTCAAGATTGCTTTGGCTATTTGAGGTCTTCTGTAGTTCCATACAAATTTTTGGATTGTTCTATTTCTATGAAAAATGCCATTAGAATTTTGATTAGGATTACATTGATACTATAGACATTTTAATAATATTAATTCTTTCAATCCATGAGCACAGAATATCTTTCCATTTATTTGTGTCTTCTTTGATTTCTTTCATCAATGTCTCACAGTTTTTCAGTGCACTGGTCTCTTACCTACTTGGTTAACAGAGTAGCTTTTCAGGGTACTAGGAAGGCTCTATACAATAAGGTAGATAGATGGTGATTAAAGGGGTAAATGTATATCTTTTTGTGTACCTTGCTGTATAATGCAGTTTATTTAAAATGTATACTCGTTTCGAAGACATAGATTCTAGACCTTCACCAATAAATACCTACCACACATTATAGGGATGAGTTTACTATCATGCCCCTCTTTTGGTGCCCAGCTGATAGCCCTTCTTATCTACTTTTTCAGGGCCCGAAATAGTTCCTAAAAGATGTTTCATCAAACTTGGGACTTTGCAAATCAGTTATGACAAGACTGAGATCTTGGGAGTATGCCACTTATTTTGAATAAAAGAGCATTTGCATTTTAATGTTTTCTATGTTTAAAGAAGTTATAAAGGCAAGTGGCAAACCACAATAAATGGCTGATGGAAAGCAAATGAACCATATTTTTCAGAAATTAATTTAGCATCTTGATATAGAGCTAATGTTTTCTTAGGGTTTTCTAGACCTCAGGAAGCTATTAGTGTAATCAGATAATCACTTTTATAAAGCTTCATTGTGGCATGAAACCTTAATATCTCCACTATAACCATTTTTCAAAGAAGTCCTCGTCTGAAGTTGCTTTGAATATCTTTCCATTTTTCTCAGCCAAGATATTGAAGAAACAATATCTTGGGGATTTGGTCTAATTTTTAAAATTAGAGATAACTTTTCAGCTCCAGTAGTTTAGTTTTATTAATGCCATCTTATTACTTACTTTTTATTATTATAGCTAAGTTTTATTAACACTATTCATCTTGTGCTGCATCGTATCCAGTGCGAGCCTCGGTACATATAATACCCACTTTACCTGCTTCTCATATCTCCACCTCCTCCCTCGGTCTTTCTTTTCTTCAGTGCATTTTTTTTTTTTTTTAAATCATGGTCATGTAACATGAGATCTAGCCTCTTAACAGATTTTTAAGTCAAAATAAAGTGTTGTTTTCTATAGCCTCAATGTTGTACTCGAGGACTTATTCACCTTTGATCTCATTCCGGTCTTTATTCAAATGTCACCTTCTCAGGGAAACTTCCTTGAACACTTTATCTAAAATTATAGGTCCCAGCTACCTTCTCCACCTGCCTGAACACTACCTGGCTTCTTTGTCTGATTTACTTTTCCTCATCAGAACTTATCACAATATGCAGTGATGCATTTACTACATTTTTATCTTGTTTACTATTGTCATTTATACTATACTAAAAACCACATTAAGAGATTTTTATTTTTCTTTTCTGCTATTAAATTATCAGTGCCCAACACTGTACCTGGCACAGAGTAGACATTCAATATAAAGTAGATGAATCAAAGGACAGATACACTTAAAGTGGATTGCAAATGTTTAAAAAAGTTTTTTTAGGTCTCAGCCATTTTTCAGGTCTCTTTCCCTCGATAAGCGTCTCTTATATTACAAATTTTGTTGTGAGAGTTAACGGGCCAGGACACAATTATAGTGTAATACGCAGTTTCTTGCATCTTACTTAAATATGCTAATGTAAAGATCTGACCAACAACTAACTCATTTTTAAATTTCTTTTAAAGAAAATTGACTATTTAAAGCAAAAAATTTAACAATGTATTGTGGAATTTACAATAATAGACATAAAATGTATGATAATAATAACACAAAGGACAGAACAGGGAAATGAAAGCACTTTTTTGTTGTAGGGACCTTACAACAAAACGTTATACAGGCATCCCTTGTTTTATCGTGCTTTTCCTTTATGGAGCTTTACAAACATTGTATTTTTTTTTTAATTGAAGGCAAGACCCTCCACCAGCAAAAAGATTACAACTTGCTTTATTTCAACACTCGCTTTATTATGGTGGTCTGGAACTGAATCCACAAATATCCAAGGTGTGCCTGTATTATTTTAAGGTAGATTATGATAATTTGAAGATGCATATTATAAATCGTAGAGCAACTACAAAAATTCATAAAATAAAAGGCCTAGCTAGTAAGCTAATAGTAGAAATAATATTTAAAATATTAAATGTAAAAAGCCTAGCTGAACATATCACACATAATGGAAGATATGAAGATACCACAAGCAGACTGGTAGGAGGGATGGAGACCGCAAAAGGGGCTGGCCCCGCACCCGTGCGCGGTGGCTGAGCATGGGCAGGAAAAGTGCGGCTGCAGAGACCCCCGAAGGAGCGAGGGGCCCCGGCAGGCACAAAAGACATCTGGGAAAAGACAGAGTTGTGTGGCACTGGAGCGAGGGCCGGCGGGACTGCCGCGGCTGTCTCTTCCTCAGCCCCATCCGTTGCCGTCTACAGGCCGGCGCATCTCGCTTGTGTTGACCCCTCTGCCCACGCCACCAATTCTGAAGCTGCATTGGCCCGGTGAGACCAACCGGGTCAACCCAGGTCTCCCTGAGACCCCAACCATCCAGGTGGCGGCAGGTGGCGCATTTGACAGCCATTAACACTCTGCAGCTCGCACAGTTGCATCCAGTGACCCCAGAGAGACTTTTGGTGGTGGCAAAAAGCACCAGCCTGAGCTGCAGTGTCTCTTGAACAAATCTCTGGGGTCTGCAGGCCCCATGGGTAGCGGTTGGCTTCCTGTGATCTGAAACTTTTGGGAGGAGCCACAGACTCCACAGAGGCACCAAATCCAAATCTGCATGGGTCTGATATGATCATCTCACTCCACCCCTTGGCTCCTTGAGGCCCTGCCCCACCCAGCTCACTACCACCCAAAGGCTCTTTCAGCTGCTGGGCTCAGCAGGCAGCCTCAGGCCTTGGGGTGCTCTGAAACTTTTGAAAGCTGCCCCAGGCCCAGTACTGGGGTCAACCTGCCACAATTCACAGGTCTTTCCCGCTTGCCTCCAGATCCAGCCCAGGCAGTGAGCACCTGCATGTCGCTTTGAAGTTCCTACCAGATAGCCCTGAGCGGTCCAAGGCAGTGGCTAACCTTGGCCAGTAAAGGGGTCTCTCCCAAGGGGCCAAAAAACCAACACACACAGAGGCTGGTGTCAGACCATAACAGAGCAGAGTGCCAAACAAGAGGAATCCAAACAGACCCTCACCAAGACACACCATAATTAAAATGCCAAAGGTGAATGACAAAGAATCGTAAAAGTAACAAAAGAAAAGCAGTTAGTTACCTACACCCTTGTAGGTAGCGCCCATAAGAATGTCAGCTCACTGATTTCTCAACAGAAACTGCTGGCCAGAAGGGACTGACATGAAATAGACAAAGTGATGGAAAACCAGGACCTACAACCCACATTCAACCCAGCAAAGCTATCATTTCGAATTGCAGGACAGATTAAGAACTTCTCAGACAAGATAAAACTAAAGAAGTTCGTCACCACCAAGCCAGTATTACAAGAAATGTTAGAGGGACTTCTTTAAGGAGAGAAAAAAATTAAAAATATGAACAATAAAATGGCAATAAATATGTACCTACCCATAATCACCTTAAATGTAAATGGATTAAATGCTGCAACCAAAAGACATTGGGTAGCTGAATCGATAAGAAAATAACGCCCTACATATGCTGCCCACTTCAGATCAAATGACACACACAAAATGAAAAGTAAAGGAATAGAAATAATATTTCACGCAAATAGAAAAAAATAGCTGGGGTAGCAATATTTATTTATCACACATAATACACTTTAAAACAAAAGCCATGATAAGAGACAAAGAAGGGCATTGCATAATATTAAAGGTATCAATACAACAAGGAGACATAACCCTACATATATAAAGCAATTATTGACCAACAAAGGAAGAGATTAACAGTAATGCACTCATAGTAGGAGACTATAACACCCCATTGAAACCAATGGAAAGACCTTCCAGACAGAAAATCAACAACAAACAGTGGCCTTAAATGACACACTAAACCAGATGGATTTAATTAATTGATATTTTCAGAGCATTCCACCCCAAAGCAGCAGAATATATTCTTCTCAAGTGCACATGGAACATTCTCCAGGACAGATCACATGTTAGACCACAAACAAGTCTCAATAATTTTAAGACTGAAATAATATCAAGCGTCTTCTTTGACCACAATAGTATGAAACTAGAAATCATCTACAAGAAGAAAACTGGAAAATACACAAACATATAGAAGCTAAATAACATGCCACTAAACAATGAATTGGTTAACAATGAGATCAAGGAAGAGGTCAAAAGATACCTAGAGACAAATAAAAATGAAAACACAACAACTCAAAAATCTATGGTACAAAGGCAAAGCAGTCTTAAGAGGGAAATTCATAGCAATATATGCCTACCTCAAGAAACAAGAAAAATCTCAAATAAACAATCTAACCTTACACTTAAAAGAACTAAAAAACAGAAGAGCAAACAAAATGCAAAGAGTAGAAGAAAGGAAATAATAAAATCAGGGCAGAAATAAACGAAATAGAGTCTAGGAAAACAACACAGAAGATCAATGAAATCAAGAGCTGGTTCTTTGGAAGAATAAACCTTCAACCAGACTCATCAGAAAAAAAGAGAGGACTCAAAGAGAAGTAACTACGGACTCCACAGAAATACAAAAAATTGTAAGAAAACACTACGAGCAATTATATGCCAACAAATTGGACAATGTGGAAGAAATGGATACATGCCTAGAAACATACAATCTCCCAAGGAAGAAACAGAAAATCTGAATCAACCGATTACCACCAACAAAATCGAACCAGTAATTAAAAAAAAAAACTTCCAAAAAACAAAGTCCTGGCCTGAATCTTACAGAACTGTCCCTCCGGTCCTACCATAGGAGAATCCCCGAAATATGAAGTAGTTTCACAGCAATGATTCTCAGCAACTTTCCAGTCAGTTTTTTTTTTTTTAATGACATTATTTACTTCCTTTCATTTCGGAATTGATTGTACTAAAAATGCACGTTTCTTATAAACTTTTAATAACACATATTGCAAAGCATACATATACCATTATACATATTACTACTAACATCTAAATTTTAGTGCAAGCTATCCTCTTTGGGCTTAGTCCTCCAACAGAAAAACTTTCCTTTAAGGATATAAATTTATTTAAAAAAGGAAAAAACATTAATATAATAAAACTATTAAATAAAATTATAAAATTAATTCACATTTGTTATGGTTTAAACCATATTACTTTCTGATTACTCTGGTCCTCTGACCCCTCTACATCACTATTTTCTTTAGTTTTTGTAGTCTAAAGTAGTTAAGTAACTTGCTGAACCACTATGCTATGCCCGAGGAGGCAAACTGTCAAGTGACAAACCCAAACCACCGTAATGAAGAAAGGTGGGGGAATCCAGACAGTCTCAGCGCTACGTTCTTCTCAACAGCTGATATCGCCAGCATATGTTTATATCTGCGGCCAAACTATCTGAATATGTGTATTAAGTGATAAGCTAATAAAAGGGTACATGCTAGGTATTATCCTATTGTGCAATCCTAAATTGTGGTGCTCAGATTAAGATACTGAATTTCATATAGCAGGTGACAAAGGACGATGATAAAGTTCTGAAGATAAGCAGTGGCTTTCATCACCTAACAGTGCTGCATTTTATCCACAAGACAGAAGCAGTGAATACCAAAAGGCCATATATAAAAGCCATGAAGGGTAAAGAAGTTAAAGATGACTCATGCTATCAGAATATAATATATATAAGGTTAATAATTAGTGTAAGCAGATAAAAATACTATAAAAGTAATGCACAAAAATTTATTTCATTACTACGTAAGACTGTAAGAAAAAATATCAACAACACTGTATTGCTTTCTATATTAACACTAGAATGATGATGTATGAAAGTTTAAAATGAAAGTACTCAGATAATATGTGACCAGCTGAGAATACGATATTTTTTTTTAAATCAGAAACTTAAAAGAGCCAACAAAGATGTCAGATTTACAACCTCTTTGCTTCCTTCCAAAGGGTTTCAATTTGCTTACTTGGCTGACACTTTCGGAACTTTGATGTGGCTGCTTCTTAATGAAGGTCAATGTTAAAACTGGAGCAGCTATTGCCTCAGGAGACACACATATTTAAGTAGAACATAAAGGTTTGACCAATCATATAGGTGTTTCTTATGTGGTTTGTAGTTCTTTCTTTTCTGGTTATTGTCTCTTAATCATGTCACTTGTAATTAACAATTCTATCACTTCGGAGACAGTATAGTAACAGAGAGGCTCAGATTTATTAGTGGCAGCTAAAATTAATTTTAGAATTCAGTTTGCTCTAAATAATGAATAAGGCTAATCTGAATAAAGTCTGAATCATTTAAAAACCAGTATTATTACATTTTAGGCATAAAGAGTCACTCTAAAGATCTGCCAGAAAGATCTACTTTTATATGAATATTAACATGTGGAAATAAATGCTCTCTGTATTTCAACACAGCTTATTTTTTAGAATTACAGACATCCTGTGAAATACTGCTTATATTATTCATTTCAGTAGCTAATTCTTCCTTCAGAAATAAGTAAATTTTAGCCTAGCCCTTATTAAAAAAAATAGAGAGAGAGAGATTTTATGCATTTGAAACCCAATCACTACAACCCACCGCCCTTAGTTTTCACTATAATTCAAGACAAAATTGGCTACAAAATGCTTTCATTTTTTAAGTTTCTGATAAAATGAGTTATAAATAAATGCATTATGCCCCCCTTACCAATATGAGCTCTGTCGGATATGATAAGCCTTTTTTCCCAGCCTTCCAGACCTAGAGAGAAGGGGCGAGGAAGATACATTTAATTGAACATTTTGTATAATAATTTCTAAATATTAATTTCTTTAGAAATACAGTGTTTACAAGCATTTTTCACTTAAGTAATCACTTTTATATATTTTCTTCTGCATAGGAAACTTTTAATAAGAATTTTCTCAACTGTCATTCATTACATATACAAACTCATTCACAAATTCTATCTTTCTAAATGTTTTGCTCTAAAAAGCTTCAAACTCACGTCAGCTGTAGCCACATAAAATACTTCTAGGAATCAAAAAAAGCAAATGGCAGGAAAATAATATTTTTGTTGGAGGTGGAGGGAAGAGAAGTTAGATACAGAGAAGGGGGAGAATTTCAAGAAAAGGGAGTTAATTTTGGGACTAGCACCCTTTCCCAAAATACAAGTGTAAAAAGTGTGATTAAACAAAGTAATATAGAAATGTTCTCACTAATTCCTGTAAAGTACTATCAATTACTGTAGTTAGCAGACTGAATTGTAACCACACACACATAATCTCCCCATTTCTCTGTCAATGCCTGAGAGCAGAGACCATGAGTTTCATAGCATAGGCAGTCACCCAATAAATGTTCAAAAAAAATTAAATGAGAAGATAATTGAAGCTAAATAGGTATTTTTTAAAGACAGTACATCTTAGTAAGCTATATGCGTTCTAAGAATAAGTCACCATGCTCCAAACATTTTCAAAATTAATTTCAGATATTAAAAATTAGTTAATTTTGATAATAACCAAAGATTTATTATGAAAACTATTTCTTCTAGATTAAAGAGAACCTCCTCCATAATGTGCTAAAAGATAAACCAGAATATTAAGCCTTCCCCTCTATAGCCCTTTTTGACATATAAATATACATTCTGAAGTTAGTTTAGGGAATATTATAAAGAAAATACCACGAAGAAACACAGTAGAGTGGATTCAGCTGGATTAGATAGGCCAGAAGGAGAAAGAGTAGAACAGAGTTTTTAGAGAGGATAAAGGGGAGCAGAGAGCAGCAATGGGAACCTCAAGCTGACCAATTAGAAAAGCTGACACGTAAAAATGCAGGGAGGACAACAGAGATGCTAGTGAGAAAGAATTCTGTGAAGTCAGATTCAGTCATCAGAAATACTTGAGGACGGTGGCTACTTTTAAACCAGAATAATAAACTTTAATAACGTAATAGAATTGAGTATTCTAAATATGAGCTAAGCTAAGAGAAAACTACACTAATGATTTTCCTCAATTGTGTATTATTTACATTGCTATATTCTCCTCAAACCTTAGCAAGTGAGCCAAATTGAACAGACTTCCAAAAATCTGAAAGAGGTAAGGAAGGGCAGGAAATCTAGAATTGTTTTTTAAGGAGATGGAAGACAACACTGCACAGAAGGCATTACTCTCCTTTGGACAGGGACCCAAACAACCCTCTTTTATCCATGGGTTGTATGTAGCCACCCACGAAACGCCACGTCCTCAAAGAAATAAGACTGACAGTGTGCAAAATGGGCTTCTGTGTCCCCCTGACTGCACTAGGCTAATTTTTGGTTTGGGCAGAAGGGCATGCTAATTTGAGCACAAATGACAAGATGAATTCATAAATTTCCTAGTTCTGCCACCAAGATTTAGTAATTCTAGCTCCCTCAAGATGAAGTTTATAGATGGCCAATGTGTAAAAGAGCCAAGACTTATACAATGACCTCGTTATGTTTGTCTTTCATTTAAATACTGATGGTAATAAATAAAATTTAATAACTGACATTTAAAATCTTGTCCTACCTACAATAACCAGCAATTTTAAAGTATAAGACAAAAATGTCAAGTTTGTCTGGCATGAGATCCCAATAAAACTTTACAAAAAGTAACTGGTTACTGGGCAAAGCAGATTCATTTTTTCATACCTTTTCCTTTTTGAACATTTTTCTCTGCTTCTTCAAATAATCCAGGTAGGTGAATTACCACACCATTTCCTAAAGGAAAACAAATAAATCCCAACCTTAAACATCTATACTTACAGACATATATAATGGTATTTAGAGAAACAGAGACATCTACAATAATCCTTTATCTAGAATAGTAGAGAGTGAGGGACTTTAATTAATAGGACAGTCTGATTTATCAGGGAGTTACCATAGAAAGGATCCCAAGTTTTAAATACACAGTAGTATAATGTAAATGCACAATATAACATAATACATAGAATATAAAACATTAAAATTACAATGAATATTTATATAATATTTTAATATAAATAATACTTAATAATTTTATACAATAATTTTAAAGCTCTTTGAAACAAAGCGAAACTCATTTTGAAAGAAACTAGTTATGTAGTTTTAGGCAAACTGAACCAGGTCACAGTAGACTCTAGATCAATGTCTTTCAAATTGGGGGATCACACCTTATTAATAGTCATAAAATAAATTTAGTGGGTAGTGATTAGAATTTAAAAAAAGAAACAAGAGCAGAAAATATCAGATTGCATCATATGTTACAAAGGTTCAGAATCAATTTATAAAACATAGACTTCTTGTTTTTCTTACTGTGCATCAGTGTTTGGAAAACTGATTTGATGATCTAATATTTCTTTATAGAATTCAGATTGCCAATGATCACAAACAGATGCAAAGCAATCGTTCCAAAATGTATTAGTGTTAAAAGGTCTAAAAGAGTTGAAAAATAGCCAAAGTTAGGTATATTTCAGAAGGTGCCAAGGTCAAGATTGATCATTTGATTAGTGAGAGATGAAATCAGTTTAGATAATGAAAAATGAACACTACTATCAATGGGGGAGAAAAATTCCCAGGTGGTTCAGTACATACTCACCAATGAATGCAGTAACATTTGGGTTAATTATCCCACTGGGTAAAAGATGGAAATCATATTCCACAGAATCTACCACAACTGTATGGCCGGCATTATTTCCTCCCTGAAATATAAGACGGGAAAATTGAACCTGACAATAGGAAACATATCTCCTTCCAAAGTGAATTAATGATTTCCTGCTAAAAGGTCAATGTAACTTAAGGAAACCTAAGTATTTGCCACGAATACTTATGCTTTACAGACTTCACAGCAGGGCGGCTCTCCTCTCCTGTCTCATCTAGACTGCACCTGATTATCCCTGACGGGATCTGGAAATTGGAGAATCAGGTTTCTGGAAGATATATCCCTTATTAAAAGAGAAAAAATAAAAGTGAAAAAGTACAGGGAACAAATAGTTTGTTATTCTGTTTTTGGTACTACGTAGGCTATGAAGCAATCTAATGAATTACCCATGATATTTTATCTAAGCAACAACAAAATCTCTAAAATAGAAAATAATAATCCTTCCAGTTACTCTAACGTAAATATTCACACTTTGTGCCTTGAAATTTGTATTCTCACATGGACTTATCAACTAGAAAATCTCCCACGTAACTCCCTCAAAGACTAGTTATCTTGAGACTCTGTTTTTTAAATTTACAAATTTATAATAAGTCTTGTGAGTTTGGTTAGTGACAGCTTCCTTGAATCTGCTCACCTCTGGATAAAGTAAAACACTGGGTCAAGGAATTTCTAAAGCTGAGGATCATATTATGAATCCACAGTGAAACATCCACTATGTGAAGCTCATGACTAAATGATCGATTAGAGCAAAATGTGAAGTCAAGTGATAAAAGTTAGGTCCAAAGGAGACTGAATATTAAGTGATGAAATATTTTTTTCTAATTTCTAAGCTTAAAAAGAATGGGAGAAAACACAAATTAATTATAGGTTTAAACTCCTATACAATATTCACAAAAATTTTAATGTAAACCACAAAATAGGAAAATATTTACAACAAATTAAAAGTTTAACAACATTCTGGTCGGACATTTAAAAATACCAATAGAAATGACATCTCCTGAGAATGACTAGTTTAACGTGATCACAAGGCTATTTTTGACAAACGAATGTTACCAAATCATCACCAATAATAAATTCACAAAAATGTTAGAAAAATAGATTATTCCAAAAAAGCAACACCTTTTTACACTGCGTTTTGCCCTGTACAGAGTAAAGAACTTCTTGTTTGAAAACTAGTGTATGTCATTTATGCTTTAAAAAAAAAACATTTGACAGTGGTGGCCTGTAATCTGCAAGATGACAGCTGGGTGGCAAGACACAGAAAGACAGAAGCGAGAATGGTAAGCGATACCTCCTTGGCTTGATACCACCAAGGGAACAAGTGTATATTTTTACTATTTGTTTTTAACAGGAAACGTACGCATAGGCTACAAAGGCACAGGGGATGCACAGTAAAAAACGAAGCCTTTCTTACACTCCATCTCCCACCGTGCCCCAGTTCCCTGCTACGAGGCAACCAGTTACCACCAGTTTTTTGGGTCCTTCCTGAGGTGATTTTGCATATACAAACACATATTTATATATTGTTTTATTCTAGGTATACAAATGTTAACAAAATGTGTATACACCTGGGCAGCCTGCCTTTTTACTTAACAAATCTTAGAGCTCATTCCATAACCTTATAAACAGAACCATCTCCATTTTAATAGCTGCTTCACCTCTCCATATTTTTTTATACGGGCACGCAATTTATTAAACTGGTCCCATAAGAGAGGCATTTGGTTGTTTCCAATCTTTTATCGTTATGAACAATGTTACAACACACTTCCTGGTAATTTATTATCATTTTGTACTTGGGCAAATTTATTACCAATTCTGATAGAATCTGAATATATATATATACATGTATGTATCGAAAGAACATACTGGTCTTAGGTGTTTTTTAAATAATTCACAGGACAAATCTCGCTTGATTTTGTTTTTCTTTATCCCTCTGACCAATATTAGCCCTTTTTATCACGACTTTTTTATAATTTAGGAACTCTTCCTCAAACTTTAAAGAAAAATCTTTTCTGAGTTTGAAGCTCATTAAAATTTCTTTAGATCCTAGGAAAATGCTAATTTGCTATTATAATTATTTAATTCTAAATTGTTATAAATCACTATAAATCACATTGGTAACTTCGAGACAAACAACCAATAAAGCATTATTATTTAAACAGAACTAGTTTTAAAAAAATCAATCATTTGTTTAATATTAAAAAAAAGCTATCTACTCTGTAATTTTTGGAGTAGACCTTTAAAGTAAGTCAATTCACCCAATCATTTTTCTAGATACATTAACATAACCATTTGATGAAATAATGATTAACTCCGTGGTACAGAACAATGTCCCTGCCATATGACTAAAGCCTGCTCTCCTGGATAATATTTCACCAAGACAGGCAATAATGACGACAGGGACCACAACGAAGATGATGGCTGATGTGTTTGCTTGAGGAGGGAGGTAGTGATCGGTCCTGAGAGATGACTTTAGGGGGATAAACTGGTATAATTCTTTAAGTTCCTCCAAGTTCATCCGGGGTGGGTTAGGCTAGAAAATTTCAGCTGCAAAAGGCTTGAACTGTTATTTGAATCAACAGCTTGCTCACTCAAACATTAACCAACATTTTTTAATAACCTTATCGTATTAAGGTTAACTAAATAGTTTAAATCTCATCTAAATTGTTTGATTATGAAAATATGGCCAGATATACCCAGAATAACCCTCGATTATCCTGTTAAGGAACCGGGATGAGAAAGTGAGCGCTTATCAGGACATTTGGTCTGCAGTGCCTGAGGGAGGGGTGGGGTATGAAACCGTCTAATCTCCAGCCTCCAGAGGAGGCTGAGGACGAGCTGTGCACTGGGAGCTTCCTGACAAGGAAATCTGTTCAGGAAACAAGTTTTAGTCCGGGGCCATATTTCCCAAAATGCGACAGATGAAACTTCACACTTGAAGTATTTGTACAAATTGTGTGGAACATACAAAATTCACCTTGGGAGCTTGGGATATAGATTATACTGATCCCAGGAGAGGTCATATGAATTAGTAGAGGGCAAAACAAATATGGATGGCACTGCACTGCCTGCAGCACCTCACCCTTGGCCCACGCCCACCAAGGAACTCCGAGCAGAGGCTCTGAACTGCGCATGGCCTTCCACACTCGTGACAACTGCTTCTCACATGGGCAAGTCCATGTGCTGGGCACCAGGATATGCAGCGAGGACACAAACTGACGGCAACACAGCATGTATACAGCTGGCTCCCTAAATTCACATCCTACACTAGTTTAATCAAGTTTAATAATTCTTAGTTAGCGCTGGGAAGCCAGATAGGACTATATCAATGATGAGAGATTGATATTTCTTCGTTCTACTTTTAACAGAGGTATACTATTCCCTTCTCATTCCAAAATTTCCTCCAAACAAAGCCTGGTACATTATACCACCAGATATAGTATTAATCACATATTCATATTAATAGTTACATGTAGCTACCTACCTCTTGCTTTTTTCTAAATTCCCGTAACACTTAAGATCACAGTCACTCTGGTGGCATTTAACAAATATTTTTAATTACCAAAGTTGTGCTTTATATTACTTAAAAAGGAAAAACAGAATGTGTTTGATCAATTGGTAGACCAACAAAGAACTGTAAAATAGCAAGTCAGTTGAATCCTTCTCCTCCCCACCCTTCCCCTTACTTTGCAAATCATAGGAATCACCCCCTCTGGCCATGGTAATTTGATCCAGCAGGGAAACCTAATCCAAGCCCGATCCAATCAAGCTCCTCTGTCTTGGGAATTTGATTTTGAATAGAGAGGAAGGCAGTGAGGAGTCAGAGAAGCCTGTCCCTTAAGGGAGCATCCTAAAATGAAAGGCTGCCGGTTCCGGCTGTTGAGTCCCTGGGGCGGCCTTTGTCTCCTGCCACTCTGAGGCCTGGCCATGCCGCTCTTCCCTCAAACAAGTCCCCATTTTGCATAAGACTGTCTCCGTCCTTTGCTTGCAAACAAAGAATCCAAATGAGTCACAAAACAAACTCACTGTGACATAGTATGTATACAGCTGGCCCCCCAAATTCACATCCTGCACTAGTGATAACTAAATATAAAAACGATTAACTTCTAAATTTTAACATTTATGCTCTCAAGAACAAAACTCTAAAACACAGTACTGTAAGATACAGGTATGATATAATAGTATTTAGCCATTTTGTAACTATTCTCAGTTTTTCCATGTATGCTTTTGCTTCCCAATCTGATTTTAAGCTTAAAAAATTCAGAAGACAAGTGTCTTAATTTTTTTTCCCCCACAGCTCCAAAGAACCAGAGGCTATCAATATCAAGCCCAACTCTAGAATTAAAGCGTGGCTCAGGAAGGTGTAAGTTTCTAACTAAGAAGCTCCGAAGGTCCAGGGGATATTAAAAAAAAAAAGTTTAGAAGGAAATGAAATGACATTTGTCTGCAAAAGTCACTTCTAATCCTTAACTTGTAAGTTTGCTATTAGGTCTTCCTTCTCTCAAAATCACTCCCCCAACTAAGTGAGTTCCTGCTGTGACAAGTGTTGTAAACCGGAACCTACGCTGTGTCTCTTTTCCGGCAATAGTGGAGGCTTCAAGTGTAGAGGTTTGGCAACTTCATGCACACAGCCCAGAGGCATTTCTCAAGCCACTGAGGCCTCTAAAATAGTCTATGTATCTTCTCTTTGCCCTTTTTGCTCTGAATACATACATGAACATTGTACTGTAATCATGCAGCTCAAAATGAACACAGTCACAAGGTCAAGAGATTTTCGTACCATCCACTATGAATTAGAGCGGAGGGCAGCAATGCCTCAGTCCCCATGCCTTGGAACTATTCCAGCAACCAATAAAAGGGTTCCTATTTCTCGTTTAGAGTCTTCAAGCTTCGTAGAAACCCAACAGTCTTTTGAGTCGATGCTGATTACCTGTGCCACTCTCTTGGTAAAAAGACTGTAAGACCCATATCTCTCTCTCATTTCACTATTGCCCAAACTAAGACACTTGTCAATCCATGGCAATAAATTATGAACAGGGATGACTGTTCTTTTGTGAAAACTGCAGGTAGCTTATGATTTCAAAGCAGACCAGGTTAAGTTACTACTAGTAAGTTGATCAAATGAAACTATTCAACAGTAACCAGACACACTAGATAGGAAGAGAAAACATATACAGGGTGTCTGAATTTCTTTTTAGCAAAGACATCCAAGCACACTGCTCAGTTATCTTTTAAAGGCTTAAGATATCCCCTTTACCTTATGTGATTATGGTGACCTTTCAGTTTCATATAAGTGATAAACATCTCAGGTACCTTGTATTTTATACCTTAAATTACCTTTATGAAACGACTTCTCACAATGAAGGGGGAAGCGGCATTGCCTTGGAGGGTCTTAGGGTCCTAATTAAGATGCTTTAGACCCTAATATACACACTGAATGAGGGTCAGAGATGATCAGGGTCACAGATGGGAGGACCAGACATGCAAACAAAAATACACAACCCAGTGATGCTATGCAGTCTTTGTAAACGCTTGATAAGAACTCACTTAATCATTACGTTTATGAATATTTTCTTAAAAATACACTGAAATTGAACCGCAGATGTCAAGTCAAAAAAGTCTTCTCTCACAAATAAAATCCTTTCTTGAAAAAGATTTTTAAAGGCTTGACACAGACAAAAACACTGTTTTTGAAAATTTCATGAGAACTCCTGTTTTTAGAGAACAAATTTATCATATTGAATTAAACATAATTAAAAGTTGGTTCAATCTAAAGAACCATCCCATCTTGGAGCCAGAGTAGTCATGGGACCTGTTCTCTATTTACTGTGTTTCAATCACTTTCACTAGGCAATACTGAAAACTTCCACATCTCCTTTTCCGCTGATGAAAGTATTCTAATAGTCCCCAATCTTTACTTGTTAGCATGTAGCTCATCCACACTGATATTTGGTGTCAAAATGTGACATAGTACCCAAGGGATAATATAGCTACATTTGTATCTAGTTACAGTGAGCAAGCTACTAAGTATATACCAATTTACTTTTTATTCTAGATTTGTTCTAGGCAACAGTTTTTTCCTAGAGATATTTGAAACTATCCAACTAGCCCACTTGTTCCTACCAAAATTTAAAAAACAATAATATTCGCCAGACACCGCTGAGATGATCTCATATGATTTAAAAATTAATTTCTCAAAAGTAGAGATGATGGCATTATATATACTAATAAAATAGGCTTAAATAATGGACAGCTTGGGACATTCTCATTGACCAAACTGTAAGATCTACTGCCCACAGCAGAGAAAAACTGTTTGCTAGAAGTGCATGGCATTTAACTGAAATGTGCTGAGGAATATTTACAATGAAAGATACAAATATCAGTTATCTTATTTTCTCATAGATACAACTTATTAAAGCCTTTGAACATAATGGTACAATGTGAAAAATACTAAGTGACAAATGTTAATCCAAGAAATGCTGAAGACTCCGCCTTAAACTAATGCCAAGTCAATGATATATCGTCCAAGCGGGGGGGGGGGGGTGTTAAAAATAATTTACAGGAAAGGGTTTAAACTAGTGACTTTAAATAAATTTCTAGGGGTGATCAAGTCACCCAATAAATATTATTATTTCCTTCCTCTCTGCTTCACATAGTACTATTTGCTCTGGAAGGAAAAAAAAAGCACAAGTCCTCTTTTTCAGAAAATGTATATACTAGTAGGGGAAGCACAGTAATCCAAGAAAGCAAGACTTAACCAAGTTATACCACACAGCTATGGACACTTAATACTTGGGAAATACTATAAACTACGCATCTAAAAAGCAATCCTGATAGTAGACACAGAAATAGTAGTTGTTATAAACTGGAAGAATGGTTTACTTAAATGTTGATTCTCTACCATCTCCAAAACAATGGGTAGTGGTTTGGGAGATAATCATTTAGCTGTATAAGGTCAGGACATTAAATAACACTTAAGTCATTCCCCTTTTTCAATTTTTTCTGATGATTTCAAAGAGAAAGCCTCAGTTTGCTGCCACATCTCTTTACACTTCTTTATAACTTACTACTTCGCTGGTTTCAAAGCCTTCAACAGATACTAGCCTCTAGCTACAAATTAACATGTTTTCCATTGAGTTTATTTTGATGGCAAGCTTTTATACATAGCAAGTGACAGGATATACTTTCCCTTTATACTTAATTTTAGTTAATATTTTCTCTTTAACTTTAAAATCCTGGAGGTTGGGGGGACACAAAGAAAGGGAATACTGTTCAGAGGCAACTTCATGCCTGTCATTGTAACCAAGACTACCAAGCTTGCTTTCCCCAAGAACAATAAACAAGCCCTTGCTTAAGGTCCGGTACAAACTGCAATAGTTAAAACCTCTGTAGTTTCTACTCAACGAAATAAGGAAATAAAGTATAATAGTTTACTCTGAGAGGATTGGGCGGGGGGGACAGTAACAGGCTTCCTAACAAAACTACTTTTGTACTGCCAGAAAGGGGCCTTCCTATGCCCACACTTCGATCTTTGGAAAAACCTGCACTAATACCCCTCTCTGTCCCAACTCTGGCAAGTTATCCACTAGACTATAAGCTCCTTGTGGGCACAATCCCTGTCTTTTTCAGCTTTTTATCTCTGGGGCTAAGTGGTCCCCTGTAGATACTCATTATGTGATCTTGGGATGAATGAACTGGGCTGGGAGCTGGTCCTATACACAATTCTTCTCTCTTTTTCTTAAAAGACATATTGATTTAAAATTAAGGCATCAGTAGCAGTTGTCTTTTGATGCAGGTCCTACACACTTATTTATGGATCTAAAGTATCTATCAAGTTATAAATAACTACCTATAAATCCTGCATTTGAAATATAGCCCTTAAGTGCTATGGTGATAAAAATGCTACTATGCATCTAGTCTTTCCAAAAAGGCATTTTATATATTAAAAATATATAGTTAAAGCAATGCCAGTTTTTCTTTTTAAAACTGTACTTTATATTGGAAAAAATTCCATATTTTATGATTCCACTGTTGAAACATGGATACATTATGTATATACCACTTCTAGAGAAACAATCTGTATAAAATTTGAGTTTATGGCATAAATGCTACAAAAAAATATTAGACTCTAACAAAATACATGTTTTCAATAATACACAAAACTTGGATTGTCAAACAAGGCACCTGAAGCTCAAATGTTGACTTTTCCCAGCTCTCTATACACATCGTTCCATATTCTTCAGTTTTGTAAGCCAGAAGAACTTCATTAAGTGGATGTCAACTTGCTAGGACTGACCAAATGGTATAAATTCACCAAAGTGCATCAAAGGAGATATGCTTAAATCTATTCATTACTCAACTACTTTAACAAGACCAAGAAGAATCCTTCTAATGCTGAGCTCTTAAAAGGCATTGGAATATAAAGATTTTAGAATTATAGAAGGAAGGTAGTAAGACAAAAGTTTACAGGTAAGGTAAGCCGAACAAGTCTGCTCATCTTTCTCCTATACTTTCAGCTAACATTTTAAAGCCAAACTTGGTTCCTTCTCAATCACTTCTCTCTAGACTTTCCAAGGGCATCGGAGCAGACTGGTCCAAGACCTCATTCAAGACTGCTTTCGCAGTAACATAGCAATACATCCAACCTACAAACTCATTCCACTATTTTTCAAAGGGCTATTAAAATTGAGGAACTTTCCTAATAAATGCTATAATGATTACATCCCCAAACCTTCTCATAACCTATAATGTAGCTCAGCGTGAGCACTACTATCTCCAGGCAAGGAAGATAGTCAGGAATGACACAGTGAAGTAAACAAAGAGGCCTCAGCCTCTCTCCCCTTCTGCTAGGGAAGAGTCATGTCTTCTCAGACTTCTCTGCCCACAGCATGGCCAGATCTGATGTGAAGACAAAAGGAAGGTGAAGGCTGGCTTCCGGAGCATCTCCTAAGGCGTGTGGGGCAGCAGTTCAATGGCAATTAAGTAAGGAATGTTTGTTGCCAGACAGGTGGGGGAATAGAAAGTCAGCATGGAGGGAGAGGTGGCGATGCTGGTGGTGGTGCTAGTACTAAGAGCCAATGAGGCACCGGCTGGCTATCTTAGCTGAGGAATGGGCAGGGTGGATTTCGACATGCAAAAAAAAAGCAAGATAAGTCAGAATAGCTGCGTTTATCTTTTTATATACCTTGTTTCTGCACGCTCAAGTGTTTCTTATTCAATTTTAGGTAGAATGTTTCCAATCAAGTGGGCCTACCAACTTGTTAGAACACAAAACAGCACAGCATCATCATATCGTGCCATGTATGTTTCATGGAAGAAATATCCTGCGACCTAAACAGGCAGCGGTTGACTTGAAATATTACAGTACGATTTGTTTTGAAAGTGGTTACTGCTCAACTATTTCAAATTTTGAAATTGGTAGTAGCTATCTAGGTGCCTTTACAAAGGCCTAGCCTCTAGGCTGCTTCGAAGCAAACGACAAATAGGAAGATTACACTGAAAACCACGTGTCTCCCGGTAGGAAGTACATTACTATTCTATTTCCCGAAAGTTCACTTTCGATGTGAGCGTAACAACGTAAATATTTCTAAATACCAGATTTGATCCATGTATTTACTTGCCTCATTTGTAAAATAACTGGAATTGCGTCCTCTAGGACTAACAAGTAAAAATAACCTCCTCTTGATATTAATATATAGGAAACGGAGTAAAAAACCGGGGCCAGGAAGCAGTCTAAAGCCCAGAGGTGGGCTCTCGTGTCAACAAAGTGGACCGGAGGCGAAGGTTGCAAGCTCGGGGCCTGCAGGTGGGGGAACGGTGAGCCTGGATCTCGGGTCTTTCGGAACAGTCCACTCCCTCTTGGTTTCCCAGGGTGGGGGGAGGGGGTGATGGGAAGGAGGATGCCGCCGGGTTGGTCTCCGCCCGGAGTCGGGAGCAGGCCTCGGGCGGTACCTCCTCAAACTCGGACCGTATCCCATCCCCACCCCGGCCCCAATCCTGGGGCTGAGCACTGGTCCTCAGACCGAAAACTGCCGGTCCCCAGGCGCCGCGCATCTCTCCAAGGCTCCCGCGGAACCCGCATTTTCCTCCAGAGCCACTCAAACCCCGCAAGCCAAGATCCCAGGTCAGGGGTCTCTGACCTCCCACCATTTCTCCACGTCGCCGCAGCTGATAGCAGGAGGAAAGCAGCTCAAGGTGACACCTTATTTTGGACGGAGGATCCGGGTTCTGGGCCCGAGATGCCGGGCCCGGCTTCCCGTCATAGCTCACCTGGCAGCGGCACACGATGTCGGCGTCCTGCGCCAGCAGATCCACCACCTTGCCTTTGCCTTCGTCGCCCCACTGCGCGCCGAGCACCACCGTTACCCGGTTCCCTCCGGGCCGCGCCCTGGGGCGGCCGCAGTCGCCGTTGGGCAGGGATGATGCCGCTGGGTTGGTCTCGGCAAACGCCATGGCTCCAGTGACGAGAAGAGAGCCCGAAGCAGACGCAGCGAGCAGTGCGCGAACTGAGCCGCTCTGCGGCCGCCAGCCACATGCAGAGGAAGAAGGAGCCAGAGGCGGCCCGCCCCCGCCCCCGCCGGGCCACCACCCTCCAGCCAGGCCCCGCCCCCTCCCCGCCACGGCCCCCTCAAGGGGGGACCATGACTGCCCCGCGCAGGCCGGCCTCGGCAGCACCCCCCCGAGGCCGAGGCCCTGGTGGCGGCAACTGCCGCCCCCCGGGACCAAGGCCACGCCCCTTCCGCGGCCTGGCGCGCCACTCCCATGCGAACCCCGAGAGCGGAAGGGGACAGGGGCGGGGCTCCGAGCGCGCTGCAGCCTCGACGCCCCGCCCACCCGCCCTTCTCCGCTTTTCAAACTGGAGAGGCGCGGAGGTACGTGCTCCAGCATCGGACTACAACTCCCGGCATGCAACGCTCTGGGCTGAAGCGAAGTATTCTGGTGCCATAGTGGGCGCCGTAGGAGTGTCTGCCGTCTGCAGGTTCCAGTCTCTGACAACGTTCATTTTAAAATTAATTTTTAATGATTTGTTTTTTGTTAACGGGTGATAGAGTGTATAAAAATACAAAGGGTGGAATTTCGTAATACAGTGGGATGGAATTGAAAAGCAAAGGTCTAGAAGAACAGAGATGAGGACAGGGATCAGTAAAGGCAATAAGGTAGAGGACATTCAACCCGAAAATCTGGAAATCAAATAGAATCCTAACTCTTCTTATTTTACACATTAGTAACAGACTCAGGGAGGAAGGCCGAAATACGATGTCATATAGCAAATGCCAGATCCTATGGTGCACTTAGTTCTTTCAATTCCCACAACCACATGACGTAGCTAATACTATCCTGTCCTCATTTTACAGGATTTGAGAGTGGATTTGCGCTAGTGAGGGTTGAATTGGTATCTAGGCAGTCTGAGTCAGAGCTGAAGCCCCTTCCTGTATATTCCACGCCTCTTGGTGTTTCAGTTGCCACTGGATTCCGGAGTATATACTGACTAATGCCCTTCCAACCGCAACACATTAACTATGACGTCTCACGCTGATATAAAGTTACTTCAGAAAAAAAGTGGGACTAGAATCGCATTAAATGTAGTGTCTCCCAAATCGTGTCTATGCATTCACGTTCTCTAATGGTCCTTAGAGCGTATTTTAGTATTTTATTTCTATTCAACGGTTCGTTAAGTCAGTAAGCATTGAAAAGCTACAAAGAAACAGACTGAGCCGTGCACTGCTGACATTAGAAGGAATAAAGATGCAATCGCAGCACTCAAGGGTTCAGATTATTTGGTCTACCGACAAGTAAACAGATAAATTATACTACTGGACAACTTCTGTGTTTGTTTATCTTGGCATTACCTCGGGATTACAACCCTCTTTGTAAACCAGAATGCTAGCCTATTTGTTTGTACTCAACTGCACGAGGTAGTGTTGGGCATGCAGTAGTTGTTCAATAAGCACACGTTACTGTTCATTTCTGTTCAATTTAAAAATCATCTATGAGTGCCTGTTCCCTGGAAAGCACGGCCAGATACTTATTTGCTATTGCCGAGGCCGTACATAAAGATGATTTGGGGTAAAAGATACACTAATTTAAAAGTTTCGCCTTCATTCCGCCAACTCAGATTTTCCAAAGTGGTTTTGCTATTTTACTCCAAAAAAAAAAAAAAAAAAAAAAAAAGCACAGTCTGCCTTTCCTAAAATCTAGTTTAGATTTTCGACTCCAGCAACTAACTTGCAGGCACCTGAGGAGCGCAGGGCGCAGCGCGCTGGGACGCACGCGCACTTGCCGTCGCCGGTGAGCGGGCTCGACCCCGGCCACCCGCGCCCACCCCGCAGCGCCTCCGCCGCGGGCGCCGCAGGCGCACCCCCGGCAGCGCGAGTCCAGCGCCAGCGCGGCCTGGGCGGTTGAGCCGAGGGTCCGCGGCGCCATGTCAGCCCAGGGAGTGGCAGTGCTGCTGTCGTGGATGAGCTGCTGCGGCTCAGCTCTGTGGAGGTAGACACCAGTCGCGGACAAGGCCACCGGGGCGGGGGGCGGGGCGCGGGGGAAGGGAGGGCTCCCCTTGGGCCGAGCAGGTGGGGCCCCGTACCGGCACCTCAGTGTCCGGAGACCACTCGCCGGTACAGACCACGGTCTTGTCCCCGAGCTCCCCGAACCCGGCCACCGACAGCCCCAGTCCGAGAGTTTTCAATGAATGAGGGAAGAAAATGAGGGGACGCTGTTAGGACTCTGTTGGTAACATCACGTCGCTGTCCTCTTGGACAGCTGAGCCCATAGGATTCCATAAACTCGTGTCCTCCTACTGCATTGCTTTTGCGAGAGAGGAGAAGCGCAAATGAGAACCAAAAAGTTGCCACCAGAGATTGGAGATTGGTGGGGAGGGGGTCCGGGGCATTTCACTTGGATAACTAGGTACTGGGTGGTTTATATTAGGTAGTTGTGGTTGAATGATTTGTGGAAAAGTGCATTATGAAATGCTAACACTGTACAATTGTGAGCAGATGTGATTCCCGAACGAAGTGAGTTGATTTGGGAAATGAAAACTTTTAAGTTCTGCGAGATCTTTAATACAAGTTTGATTTTTGTTCCATATTCGGTAACTGCTGCTGGATTGGAAAGTGTATCAAAATATTTTAGAAAGATTTTCAACCTAAGTTAGAAAGATTTTTCAACCTAGGTAAAAATACGGATGATTAACCAGCAAAATCACATTCTGCAAATATTCAGCTTAGTGGAGGTTTTGCTAGAACAATTATTACCCTCTAACATTAAAACGTAAGAATATCGACAATAAATCACACCATTATAGAGGTTTCGGAAGGGATCCAGGGCACGTCACTGAACGGGTGGAGAGGTCAAATAGTTAAGAGTCGCCATTGGAAAGGTCAGTGAAATAGTGAGAAAGAACAAAAACGTAGCATTCTGACAGAACTTGGTAAGCCTTCATTTTCTTTTCTATGAAGTGAAGATAAGAAAATTTATCTCATGTGGTGGTTGTGAGGCTTGAACGCAATTATATATTTAAAGCTCTCAGCTCATACTTGGCAAACAATGGATCAACAAATCATGGTAGCTGATAATAAGGATGGTCTGTGAACTCAGGGAGCTTGGAAAGTTTGTTATGTTGTACTCCAGTCACCAAACTTTTCTGTAAAGGACCAGATAGTAAATATTTTAGGAGATGAATTTCATTTGTAGAGTTTTCTAATAAGATCATCTCTGCATATATAGGATAAATCTAACTCGGTCATGGTTTATTACCTCTTTATACCCTGCGGTATTCAATTTACAAATATTTTCTTTAGGATTTTTATATCTACATTTTTCTTTTTCAAAATGTCTTGGTTTGCTTTTGATAACAGTGTTACAGTAGATTTACAAAATGAGTTGAAGAGTATTATCTCTTTTTTAGTTCTTTGAAAGAGTTTGTATAGGATTAAGATAATTTGTTCTTTGAAACCTGTGAGGAAGGTATAGAGTTATTTAGGCCTTTTATTTCTTCTGGAGTTAGTTTTGATAGTATATATTAAAATGTCTATTTCATGTAATTTTTCAAAATTGTCACATAATTGAAAATATTTCCTTATCTTTTTACTCTTTGCTTTTTCTGTAATTTATGGCCCCTTGTCATTAATATTATTTGTCTCACCTCTTTTTTGTCTCGCTCAGTCTTGTCATAAGCTTGCCCGTTTTACTCATCTTTGTATTTTTTGTTTTATATTGATTTCTGCTATCATTTTTACCTTTCTTCTATTTCCTTTGGCTTATTCTGACACTTTTTCTAACATTTTAAGCCAGACATTTAGTTTACAGTTTTTGGTCTTTATCTTTTCTGATGACATTTAAAGGTATTAACATTCCATAGTATCCCATAAAAAAAGATGCATAATCTTTTATCATTCACTTCTAGATAGTTTTCACTTTCACCATGATTTCTCCTATAACCCTTGAAATATTGATCACTTTGACTAAGTCCAAGTATGTAAAGATTTATCTTTTTGTCGACAATGTCTCCATTAATTGTACTATAATCAGAGAGCAGGATCCGCATGATAACTGTTCTTTGAAATTTGTTGAGACGCGCTTTATGACCTAATAGATGATCGGTTTTTATAAATGTTCCATCTGTTTTCTCATGCTCCACTAGTTCAATTGGGTCATACTTTTCATGGAGTGATCTTCGTTGTCCTTGAAAATACTTTTTGTCTCGAAGTCTTTTTTGTCTTATGGTAATGGGACTTGGACTTTCTGTGGAAAGCATACCGTGCTTCCTGCAATATAACGGTTTCGCATGTGTTTCTGTCAGATGCCCAAAGACCAATTCGTGAGTATGTACAGTAGGCTGAATAGGGAATTTGAGAGAAAATGGTTTACCCAAAGAATATATTCATTAGTTTAGAAAGAAAGACAAAAAAGTGAAATTAGGAAAGGACTTACCTCTTGGGAGATGAAGGAAGGAGTAAAGGTCAAGAATTTTTTTCGATTTTGAAGAACTGGTAGAATGGGAACACACTAGAGAGAACAGGAAGAATAGGCTCTCATGGTCCAAGAGTGAGATGACAGTGCCCTTTTTGTTAAAAAACAAAAACAAAAACAAAACAAAAAAAATACAGTCTCAGGACATGATCCATCTGCACACCCCCTACCTGTGGTCCTCCCAGGCCTATTTCCAACAACACATTAAATATTTGACATAATTAAGAAAGCAAGGATGAGAAGGTGTTATCATAGCTGTCTGTGATGAAATTAATAAATTAAGTATGAATCCTTTAACTACTGTTGCCTCTATAACTTGTCCCCAGCTCTAGTAGGAAGCTGATGAAAGAGCAGCTGGGCTTTCCAGGAGAAATAGTTTTGTCATTTAGCTACCAGGTTTTATTCACAAATTAAATTGCATACTTTAAGGTTGTAAATTAAAATACAAAATCTGCCACTTTTATTTTTCTTTCTCTTGAAGTTTCTGTCTTTCTTACTGTGAAGAAAGGGGTCTTGTATTATATTTATAGGAAGCAGGAAATGCTTCACACTTACTTGAAAAAAGAGCCTTTGATAAAAATATATCTCATTTTATGGCATCACCGCCTCAGCTCCACTTCAGATCACCAGGCATTAGATTCTCAAAGGAGCACCGGTCCCTGGGGCCAAAAAGGTTGGGGACCGCTGCTTTACAGGGATGTATAAAAATACATGAACATGTTTTCATATTTGATCTGTGTATCTATAAAACGCATTTTGTTATACCGGTGACCGATATCTGTTAATAAGAATTTAAAATGCTATTAAGGCTTGTATAATTCTGCTGAAAGACTTATGTAGTGATATTCTAGCAATCACACACACACACACACACACACACACACACACACACACACACACACAGACTTGCCTCTGACTTAAGATTTCAGGGACGGAGCAATTCCAATGGCAACGGGTATGTAATGTAGACGTGGAATAGATTATTGAAGGAAAGGGAAGGTGAAGGAATTTTAAGATGATGCTTCACAATAGCCACTGGCCACATATGGCTTTTGAACACTAGAAATGTGGCTAGTCCAAATTGAGATCTTTTGTTAGTATAGTATACACACTGGATTTCAAAAACAGTACAAAAAAAAGTGTAAAATGTCTCAATAATTGTTTTATATTGATTACATATTGAATAAATTATATTCGTAAAATCAATTTCACTTGTTTCTTCTAGCTTTTTAAATGTGTCTACTAGAAAAAATTTAATTACATAAGTGGCTCACATTATATTTCTTTTGGACAGCACAGCTTTCGATAGATCATGTAGACAGAAATTAAAGTACCCCGAATACTGGAGAGAAATGATAATGAACAAGGACTCACAGAAATTTGTTCTTCAGTGTTTCAAACAAGAAATACTGTTTTATCGATTTTCAATCTTTATTCGTTTTCTTTTAACTCAGTTTGTAAGTGAAGGAATTAGAGTCAGTATTCTTCAACAGTTTTCATCCTAAAACAAAAGCAAAGATGTAAAAGTATTTACAGAGTCCCTGACTTACAATGGCTCAACTGCATGACTTTTTGACTTATGACTTTTCTGCTTTATGATAGTGTGAGAGTAATGTGCCTAATAAATTACACGGAATAATCAACACTTTGCTATAAAATAGGCTTTGAGTTGAATGATTTTGCCCAGCTGGAGGCTAACGTCAGTACTCTGACCACATTTGGAGGAGTCAGGTCAAGCTGGGTGTTCGGTAGGCTAGGTGTGTTAAATGCATTTGTGACTTAGGATATATTCAATTTACGATAAGTCTGTCAAGACATAACACGATTGTAAATCGGGCAGCATCTGTAAGTCTCATTCCAGTGTCTTCAGATACAGGGCAAACACGAACACCCCTGGAGTGGCGGGTAGAGTTCACTGACATCCTCAGCTCTACCCCTGACTACTCTTTCCAGTAGTGTTTGGGCAGAAACTCACAGTGTGCTCTGACCATGTATAGAACCCCTCTTATTTGGGGGAGAAATTAGTTTTAATATTTGTCTTTGATCTTTTCCTCCACAGATATTACACAAACAGCCCAAACTACCACATTTTTAGTACCAGAAGTACTGTAAGTGATTAATTTTTTAAAATTATAGTTAAGTATTAATTTCTTTTACCTTAGAGCAGAGGTGAGAAGTAACTATACTCTGTTGTATAGCACAGTGTCATTCTTCGATTTTTATTTCGTTTCCTTCATTTCATTTATCTTCTTAATGTAGATCCCCTCTCCAATAAATGTCCTTAAATATGTATGTAGCAAAAATAGGTAGTGTCTTGAGTGTTTTTGTGATTTAATATTCACAAAATTGTGTCATGATAGGGCTAGGATGACCGTTTCTCATTCATCTTTTTTTTTTATCCTCAGAACTTACTAGAGTACCAGTAACCTCCTGAATACTTAATAGATTTTTTGAACTAAAATAAAAATCTTATAGTTTTTTGGGGAGACTACCAAAAGGTCCCAGAAAAGTTACTCTTCCTTCGTCATATTACTTTGTATAATTTCAAAGAAATCATTTTTCTATTCTTTCTTTAAATAATAAGGACCCAGAAAATCGAACCCTATATTTGAACACTGAGGTGAAAATTTTATAGACTTTTTGTTTGAACTATTTTACCTTCTTTTTCAGATTAAGTTAGAGTACGAAGGAACATCATTTTCTGAGTGGAGTGTGCCAGCAACTTGTTCTGTGAAAAATAAAACGTAAGATTTTTGGCATGATTATCAATATATATGTGTATTTACATGTAACAAAGCATTCATCTAGTGGACATTCAGATTCAAAACTGTGATTTAATGTAACTTTCTTCCCATTAAATAGATGTGAAAAGAAAAACAAAATCACTTTGAAAATGGATAGAAGTAAAATGTTGCTATATAAATATTTTTTCTTAATAGCATACAGTCAAAGTCTTTAGGCTTAAAAAGTAGTAGGGAAATTTTTATTCATCTCTCATACGTCTTTACTTATTTCTCCCTTCTTGTTCTTTTTAAATACTAGATCACCCAAGACAGAACTGCGATGCTGGTCTCCTGGTATTCACGTGATAAAGCCAATTGTTACAGGCTCAGTAAGTTGAGTTTAATACCTTATTAAAACTTGAATAATCATCTGTTACATTTTATTTTGCCTTTTTTTTTAGCTTTCGACCTAACTGAACCTGTTTTAAATAGTGACAAAGTACTGGCCACAAACCTCACAGCTAATGTTCCCACAGAAATATCTAGAGGCTCCACGTTATTAATCCTGCCTTTACTTTGGGGCTTATGCCTTCTTTTTAATTCATAATCTTTATTTTCAGGGAACAAGTAGATAGGATCATCTGGGAGAGGCCAGATGAATATAGATTGAAAAATATTTGATTTTGGCTTCTTGAGTTTGTAAGTATTTGCCAGTTTCATGAACACAATTCGTTAGGAAATAAAGGACCTTTTCTCTTTCCTTGTATATTGGAAGCCCAAATAAGTATGTGATGTTATGTAAAAATACATATATAAATACCTGCATATATAAGATTATTTTTGTTATTGATGTATAGTGTCATCAGACCTTACATCCTCTAAGGAAGTACATGTGACTTTTGAAATACACTCAAAAACTCGCAGTTTTAACAACCAAAAATGTCACCAGACATTGCCAAATGTCCCCTGGCAAGCAAAAATCACCTCTGGTTGAGAACCATTAAACAAGAAAATTAATTGAATTGTATTACAGTAAGGAAGACTGGCTAGGAAAACTGTTTTCCTTTACACACTCATAGAGAACTCTTCTGTGACCAGATTTTTTTTTTGATCACTAATTCTCCGGCATCAGCTGGGTGTCGTACAATCCAAAGTTCTGATACAGTCCAGCTACGTGAGGTTAACATCACATCCCACAAGTTAAGGGCTTACTCCTATGAGACTGTCCTCATTGCAGATGCCCATCGCACATCCCAAGCTGTGCAGTACTTCTGTACAGTACCTGGACCTCTGGCAGACTGGCTCTAAATCCAAGTTCCCACAAGCTTCCCCTCAGGTTCAAAACTTTACTAGAACAGCTCACAGAAGTCTGAGAAACACTTGCATTTACCAGTTCTAATAAAGTGTATGATAAAGGATACAGAAGAACAGCCCGGTGAAGTGGTACATAGGGCAAGATCTGGAAGGGTCCCCGTGGAGTTGGGGGCGCATCACCCTGCCTGCAGGTGGGTGTGTTCACCACCCTGGAACCTCTGGAATCCCATACTTCAGGGATTTTTGTGGAGGCTTCATCACGCAAGCATGAGAGATTACTGACTCATTTTTCAGCCCCTCGCCTCTCTCCGGCAGATGCAAAGTCAATCTGAAAGTTCAAAGCTTGTAAGCATGGCTTGGTGTTTCTAGTGACGACTTCCCATCCAGGAGCTTGTGTCAGGCGCTCCTGTCCCTCAGGAAATAACAAGGATTTTAGGAGCTCTGTGACAGGAACTGGGGTCAAACACAAAACATTACTAGGAGCATAGGGCAAAGACACATATATTTTGTATTATTTCACAAAGATGAATGTATTGGAAACAGTAAGCCATCCAAATTTGTCGCTCATGATAGTAAATTCTCGATTACAGAGAATAACCAAAGAATTAAACTAGTATTATATGAAAATGTATTCTCTTCTGAAATTTATTTATTGTTCTTTCTCTAATCTTAGATAATTAACTTATGTGATTTTTATGCCTGTATCCAAATTTGTATTTAAAGTTGATTTAATATATCTTAGTTTTTTCTGCGATTTATTTTAGGATCCAGAAGAAGAACGCAATTTATCTGTGGACAGTTCTCATACTTGCTTTCTGTGGTATTATAAAGTTAAGTAAGTAACGCAGTATTGAATACAGAAGTAATTAATGCTTTTTAATAGTATTTAGCTTTAAATTTTAATTAACCACAAATGGATTATCTGTGTTATAGTTTCCATATAATCTTTCATTCACCAATCAAGATATCCTCAAATATACTGCCAAACTAATATTACAGAACAAATAATAATAATAGCAACCACTATTTAAACATATACTGGCTTCTACATGTTCATACTTTATGTAAATTATCTCTCAATTTTCATAATCATCAAACAAATATAAGTATTATTATCCTTATTTTATAAATGAGGAAATGTAAGCTTGGATGGATTAAATAGTTTGGACAAAAACACACAGCCACTAAAAGATAACATTGGGATTTGACTCTGGTTTTTCAGACCACAAGGCTCTGTTATTCCCATTATATATATTATATTCCTGAAGGACTCTCTTTGTCCTGGATAGCTCTTCAGACCCATTGTAACCTGAGATTGAATGAACATAACCAAGAAAGGAAAATTGGTAGGAGAAAAAAATAATTAACTGCATTATAAAATCATTTGATAAGTAAAAAAGTCAATGTTCAAACATTTTTAATATCATGATTGAGGCAGTATCCTAAGCACTATATAGGCTACAAAGCCCTGTCTTTTGTGGCCCCTGATCTCGAGCTGACTGTAACGTACCTGTTTCTTTTTATATACTAGCATCCCTTCCTTTGGGAGAACTATCCGTCATTCTGTGACGATATCGTTAATTTTTTGTGATTTATATGGTACTAACTCTACAACCCCACATTTCACGGGCCATAGTGATTAGGTGAGGACTGGCACATGACCCAGGGAGAACCGATCAGAATACTGATGTCGTCAATAAAGCATGGTTGTTACTGATAGTTTCATTGTCCTGGTTCACATGGTCCCTTAAAGTCATGTGACCCTCAGTTTGTTTATCCATTCTTCTTTTGTTGCACATTTGAGTTTTCCTAGTTTGGGGCTTTTATGAAGACAACTGCTATATATATTTTAGAACAGGTCTTTTTGCAGACATAGATTTTCATTTCTCTTAGTTTGTAAATATTTGGGGTAAGATTTCTGGATCATGAGATAGGCAAATATTAAACTTTGTAGAAAAATAATCATTTTCCAAAGCAATTGATTACTGGCAGTGTATGAGCATTTCAATTACTCCATATTTTTGCAAATGTTTATATTGTCATAATAGGAATCAAATGGTATGTCGTGTGGTTTTAATTTGCATCTCCTTAATGATGAATGATATTGAGTACTTTTTCATGAACTCATTGACCACTCCTATATAGTGTTTTGTAAAGTATCTGTTCAAGTTTTTTTTACCTAGTTTTTAATTGGATTGTTTGTCTTTTTACTATTGATTTAAAGTATTTCTTTGAACAAGTCTTATATCAGATATATATATTGTGAATATTGTCATTCAGTGTATGGCTTAGCTTTTCATTTTCTTAATGGTGTTTTTTTAATAAACAGAAGCTTTAATTTTCAATGAAAATCTTCTTATATATTTTACCTTTTATGGTTAATACTTTTTAAGTCTTATCTAAGAAATCTTTGCCTACTTGAAAGATATGAAAATATTCTCCTGTGTTTCCTTATAGAAGCTTTGTCACTTTAGCTTATACATTTAGATTTATTGACTGTTGGAGTGACTTAGCTTCGTGAACTTGGATGTCCAAATCCCTCCCCAGATTTGAGAAGTTCTCAGCCATTTTATTTTTAATTAGGTTTCTTCCTATTTCCTCCTCTCTTCTTCTTCTGTGACTCCAATGATGCATAGATTGTTTCTCTTAATGGTTTCCCGTAAGTCCTTAGGCTTTTGTCATATCTTTTTATTCCTTTTCTTTTTTCTTTCTTTTTTTTTTTTTTGCTTTTCTGACTGGATCTTTTCAAATAGCTGTCTTTGAGTTCACTGATTGTTTCTTTTGCTTGGTCCAGTCTGATGTTGAAGCTCTCTTATAAATTCTTAAGTAGAGTCATTTTATTCCTCAGCTCCAAAATTTCTGTTTGTTTCTTTTTTGTGTTTTCTTTTTGTTAATGTTCTCATCTTGTTCTTGTATTGTTTTCCTGATTTTCTTAAATTATTTACTTTCGTTCTCTTGTAGCTCTCTGAGCATCTGAAGAACTGTCATTTTGAATTCTTTGTCAGGCTATTCATGTCTCTTTTCTTTGGGGTCCATTACTGGAAGTTTACTGTGTTCCTTCTGTGGTGTCATGTTACCCTGATACTTCATGGTCCCTGTAGCCTTGGTGAGTACCTGCACATTTGAAGAAGCAGTCACCTCTTTCAGACTTCATAGACTCATTTCACTAGAGAAAGACCTTCATCTAAGTGGGGGCATGCTGGAGCATGCTATGACCCCAGGTCTACTGGTATAGGGTACCAACTGCAGGGGCATGTGGTGGCTCTGTACCCAGGGGAACATGATGTCTTGTCAGCTTAGGCCACTGGAGTCCACAATATGGACAACTGCATGGTTTTTGATGAGTGCTGTGCAGTGTCCACAGTGATGGCAAAGGCAGTGCCTCCAGCTCCAGTGGCTAGGGACCACAGCAGGCAGCAGTGGCCCAAGCCAGTGGTGTGCACATACTGAGCAGTGGGGGCCAGCTGTAGGTGCCTGTGTACTGGCAGGGGAGGGTTGCAGACAATCACATAGTGGTGAGGGCCTGGGCCAGTAGCAAGAGACAGGACAACTGCAGGCACACCAGCAGCTGAGGAAACCCTTGGATGTTGGCGTGCACTCCTGTGGCTGCAGGGTCTCATTATGGGTACGTATATAGCAGTGGAAGCCAGTGGTCCGAGTTGAGCCTGAGGAGTGCAGCAGCAAAGCTGGTGGGGCTAATTGTAGGTAACCCCAGGAGTGCAAGCCAGTGACAGGAGATAAGGCTGGATCTGGGCCCCCAAGCCATAAGCCACGGGCCCTGATGGTCCAGTGCACTCCTGTGGCTGCAGGATTTCACCATGGGTGTGGGCACAGCCATGGAGGCCACTGACAGGACTTAGCCGATGGTGCACGAGTGCACAGCTGGAATGACTGGCTGCAGATGAGGGCAGAAGTGCAGACCAGTAACCAGAGGCTGGGTCAAATCCACCTTTGACAGTCTCTGGGCAGGGTGAAACCAACGCAGATCCTTTGTGCAGGATCCTGAAAGCCTGAGGAAGCTGGTCACTCACCTCGCTCTCCTTTTCCCAGCAAGAGGAACTCGTTTTCGCCAGGGAGTTCCTTCTTGGCACTGAGCAATGCCAGGGTGGTGGGTAGGGTGATGCACGCAGATCGAAGCTGTTCTCCCTTGCCCTTTTGTGTGGTTAGTCTCAGGTTTTTTTGTTCCACTGTGTTGCTGACATTTCTCAAGTGTTTTTGTTCATGAATAGCTGTCTAATTGTTGGTCTTTGTTGCAGGGACAGAGGCTGGGGTCTCCTCCTCCACTGTCTTGGTGACATCAGCCTGTTCTATCTCGATAATGATTCCTTCCCAGTCTTTTTCCTTTGCTTTTTCTAATCTGTCCTTACCTTTAATGTCGGCTCAATCCAGGTTTCTCTCCTTGACCCTTTTGTCTTTCTACACTTCAGTCTGTGCACCAACTCAGGAAAGCCAAGCTAAATGATGAAGACCCAGCAAAATGCTGCTAATATTATTTTAACGTGGAAATCAGGTTGTCGCTTTAACATCAACTGATACTGTCTCTTTACAAGGTTACTTTTAATAACCTTTTCACTATTAATACATCGACTTCTTTCCTGTGCTTCTGACAAGTAGGGTAACATAAGGTGGTACATATCGGCCCCAGAGCCAGAGATCTGAACTTTGGACACATTTGCCTATCAAGATTTATAGTATTTGTTTTTGGCAGCTTTCTAATATGAGATTAAATATATGAAAGCCTATGTTCATTACATGGTTTCAGAAACTCACTTCATAAATGATTTGGAAATCATTTACTGATTTCCAAAATACTTTCATTTTGTTTTATATCTAATAATGTACAAGGCCCTGTGCAGTAATCTGCAAATCAAAGGACATAGTCCTAAAGCATTGGCTTTTAGAGATTATACAATTTAAAAATTCAGATATCTTTAAAGTGAAAAAAATCACTTTCTACAACACAGACAACTAAACATACAAATGAATGTTGTCCTTTCATAAAATTTACATTGAAAGGTTGGTAAATAAAGGATTTTCAGTATTAATTGACTAATTTGTTTTTGACATAAGTTACAACATGTAAACACTCTTGATTTTTCACGTGGAATGATAATGTCAGCTTTTTAAAGGTTAATCATGCATCTTTGGCAATGTTAAATTTGTAGTATGTTAAGGAAGCATGCAGATTCAAGCTTCTCATCCTTCTGTGATGACACAGGAGAATCAATAATTATATTTAATCATAGACATGTAGATTTTATTAATCAGATTTTTATCTGTAATAGAACATAAAGAGAATATTCCAAGATTTAAAGACATACATATTGAAAGTAGAATATCCAAACTAATATTTAGCATGCTGTTCACTAAAATATGATTCTTCTTTTTCCCAACAGAAATGTCATTCACAATTTAACCCAGGTAAAACATTTTTAAAATTCTTGTATATCCTTCATATATCACTACTATATTATTTCTCTTTTATCGTCTATATTTACCAGAAGAGGAATTTTCCAAACTAATTTTTCAACAAAATTCACTTAGAGCAGTGGTACTCAGGGTATGGCGTGAGGACCCACAGGGATCCACAGACCTTTTCAGGAGGCCTGTGCGAGGTCTACACTTTCCCAGCCTCATATCTGTGTGAGGACAGATTCTCCCCATAAACTCCAGCAAAACAACATATACCAGCACCTTGAATGCAGAAACACAGATGGTAATTCAGCTGTCTTCTGTTAAGCCAAGTATTAAAAAGATTCTGTAATGTAAGATGTGAAACAGCTATTCTTCTTCCTATTATTTTGGTTTGGAAAATCATTATTTTTTCATAAAAGTATATTAGTTACGTTAATATATAATGAGTGTATCATAGCTTTTAAAATAAATTAATAAATACATTTACATATTCTCAATTTTAATTTGTTATATAGTAAATATTGATAGATCTAACCCACATAAAACAAAGCTCTGTGGAATTTTCAATAATTTTTAAGACTATGAAGGGATCTTGAGATCAAAAGTCTTTAACATTTGGATTAGAGGATAATTAGAAATACAGTAGATATAATCAAAAATTTTTAAATTAAAATAAGGTGATAATATTTGGAAATTAAAGCTCTATAGATAATTTAATTTTCTAAAAGTGGTGATTTACTAGAAATAAGAGGCAATAAAATAATAACAATAATAATAATAATTAATAAATAAATAAACTTCTTATATTGGATCAAGATGATTGAATGAGCCCATGTGTCTATATGTACTCTTAGTCCAAATCCAACTGACATAGAATTTCTTATTAAGGCTATAACTATAACAGTGGGGAAAAAAAGCAAGAAAGAGAATTATTTATGGTTAAGGAATTTTAATATAGAAAATAGAGGGAAACTTCCAGAGATAGAATACATATTACAGACCCAAATAATGCAGAAAAACCTCCATCTCACTCAAAACATACAGAAATGCCTTTAGAAAATATGTGTATGTTTAATGCTAGTACCGACTTTTACATTAATATAGGTGCATGTGTGTATAGAATTTATAAGGAAGTAAAAGAATTTTCCATTTGTCAGAAATAATTAAAGAAGTGAAAGCCAAAGTTATAAGATTGAATTCTGAACTGAGTATTAGGCAGAATATAGTCCCTAGTAGACAAGGGGTGATGTTTTTATGTGTGTATGCAGATAGAAAGTGAAGCCTCCAAGCTGTGGAAGAGGGCAGAGCTGAAACTAATTTCCCTACATGACACTAGAATTTACAGAAGTTCTGTAAAATGGGAACAAAGCTCCATTCACTGGCTTGGAATGATTGAAAAGAAATGATATATCATTTGGGGGCTGTAAATGCACGAGGAGTTACCTACATGAAGTTTAAGGTGAAAATCCAAGATTAACAGCCCAAGAGGTTGGAGAACTTAGTGCCAAGTAATAAACACAAAAAGGCAGTGAAACACATACTCTATAACTCAACAATTCCACTTTTAGGAATACTCCAAGGTACAAAATGATATACATACAAAGATGCTCATTAGAGCATTGATTATAATGTTAAAGGATTGGAAACATGTTTATCAGTAGGTTACTGAATAAATTGGAATAAAATGCAGCGGAAAAATTAATAACTGTAAAATCGCTAAGATATAAGTTGAAGTGGGTAATATAATGTTTGAAAAAATGTGTATAGCATGCTCGCATTTATATAAAAAGGAGAAAGAGAATAACATCTTTATTGTGGGGTGCAGTAGATGGACTTGTGGAAACTGAGTGACGGAGTACAGAATGAGAGATAATTTTCGGTGTTTTTAATATAATTTGTTTTAACGATATGAATAAATTGTCTAGTCAAAAAATAAATAAATAAACAAGAAAGAAAACAATTAGATCTACATCTATTGAAATGGCCATGGTGTATCAAGTGACAAAAGCCAGTTACAATTAACATGTAGTGTGCAATTGCATTTTTATAAAATGTTGTGAGTGTTTGTGGGCTGCGTGCTACGTCTATTTGTGGGCTGCGTGCTATGTCTATTTTGTGAGCGTAAAGAAAGATAAATAAGTGTTCCTATAAAGTTTTAACATTAGTTACCTCAGGAGTGTACAGGGAAGTTATTAACTCTTCCTTCATATATCTTTGGATTGTTTCACTTGCTAAAAACAACACATATTGCTTTGATTTTTTAAAACGGGATAATCAAAATTTTAAAGATAAATAAAAGCATTTTTATGGTTATGTTTGCCACAACTAAAAATCAAATTTGTCCAAAATGTAAATAAATGCAAACACATTTTATTTTGTAGATTGTCACTATATGGATATACGATCCAGAAAATGCAGACCCAAATGAGTTGCTATGGAATGCAAATGAACCTTCACTAGTAGGTGGAAACGTTATTATCATACATAAAAGTAATATGCTACCTTTCCTTTTTAAAGGCTGTGAGTAATTTGAGTGGCCCAGAACTAACTAAATACAGTTTAATTATCCATTAAATTTAGTTTACCCATCATAGTAATTTTGAATTTGTGCTCAAGCTTTACAATTATAAATCTTTCTTTAGAATCCCTTCATGAGCATTCTCTGAATTTTCTATGGACCTTAGTATTCATGTAGAGGCTGACCTTTAAAATGCTTTACAGATGTTCCTTGAGTATCTCTTTTGAAGTCATCTTTCAAAATCTGTCCAGTGTCTTACTGAGTCCTTTGCCACTTAGAGACTAATGAATTTCCTAAAGGTGCAACACAATCCTTTATTTGTTACAAATTAACCTCTTTCAAGATTTTCGTCTTCTGTTACAATTAAAATGTATTGAAGAGAAATATAAAATGAGCAGTTTCTATTTCTCATGGGACTATTAATGAGTCAAGATGTCTGATTTTTTAATGACACGTTATCGTGACTGATAATCAAATTCACAAGAGGTGCACTAAAACAGAATGGCAGCCAATCAATTAATTGTTTCATTTGGCAATAAACTTTAGAGGGGATAAAATAAATTAATGGTAATTAAATAGCTTAAGCATTACTGTTACTTAATTTCCAATCTTCTTAAGTGAAAATATGCACATTTTAACATGATTTGGTCCGTGTGTACCTGATACTGTTTTTTTTTTTTCATTTCCATATTTATTCATCACCATGTCAATTTCCTTAAAACCTTTCTGTTTCTCCATTAACAACAGCATAGACTCTTGACTGTTAATAGGGCACCCGAAACCCTGGATATTCTGTCTGCCACTCTTCTGTGGCCTAAGTGCCCCCATGTGTCCTGCCTTCAGCTGCAGTACTCTGCTGGCTGCCTGCGCTCACCTGCTGTTCCGTGCTTCTGTGTCTTTGCTGATGCTGTTCCCTGTATAGCAATTGCTCATTCTCTTTCTTCATCTACTCACGTTTTAGGTCTCAAGTGAGATATCACTGCCTCTAAGATGCCTGCCATGACCAAATCAGGACTTTTTTCACATGCATACTTTGAGGGGATTATTTTAATGCTACAGTTTTGATATATCATCTACCAAATTGCTCTGAGAAAATGTAAATTGTCTGGGTTTTTATCAGCCAAGGTGTAATCTGCCTCACAGACACCCAAATCCTAATTCTAGCCTGACTTTTTATTCTTCATTCTCTTCCTTAACCATCCCTGACATTATATAAGATTTAACACATATAAGATTTTATCTAAACAATCCCTTATCTTAATCCCTTATTTCATCTTTGAACTTCAACCCACCCTTATCGCTTATCACATTAACTCCCTCTCTGAGCCATACTCTGTGCCCAACAGCCACACCAGGGAGGACCAGCAGCAGGCATGGGGAACTGGGTAACGTATTTGTACAATTCGCTTTAAAAATATCAAAAAATTTAGAGTTTTATTTTCTTCAAAGTGTTTTTTTTCTTTACCATTTTAACTGTGAATTACATTATAAAGAAAAAGAGCATAAAAGCTAAGAACACAATTTAATGAATAATATAAATAGCCATATAACCACTCTCAAGAAATAAAACACTAATGATAGTACAGAAGGTCCACATATGTCCCACCTGCGTGAACATAATTTCTCCCTCCACCTTAGAGGTGCTTGTGTGAACATCATTTTTTCCTTGCCCCTAGAGATAACCATTATTCTGAATTTCATGGTAGTAATTGCTCCACTTTTTCCTTTAGTTTACCACACGATTTCTAAACAGTGCAGTTTAGTAGGTTTAGGTTTTATTTTTGTTTTTGTTATATAAATGAAATCTTGTTTTATATACATGATGCATATTGCTTTTTTTAGCAAGGGGTCAGCATTTTATAAGATTTATCCATGTTGTATATACCTATAGTTTGTTCATTTTCATTGCTTATAATATCCCATTGTTTTAGCATACCATACATTTTTTGTTCTTTCTACGGTTAATAAATTTGGGGTTGGTTTTGTTTTGAATGAGTGTTGGTTTCTCTTTTTTCCAGCTTTATTGACCTAGAAATGATATATAATATTGTGTAAGTTTAAGATGTACGCATGTTAATTTGATACACTTGCACATCGTGAAATGATTACCACAGTGACATTTTTAACACCTCCATCACCTCACATAATTATCATTTCCTTTTTGTGATAAGATCATTAGAAATTTATCTTCTTAGCAGCTTTCTAGTATTTAGTTTGTACCTTTGACCAATATGTCCCCATTTCACCTACCCCCTCAGACTCTTGGAACCACCATTCTGCTCTCTGTTTCTGAGTCTGGCTTTTTAGAATCCACATAAAAGTGTGATCAGACAGTATTTGACTTTCTCTGACTTATTTGATTCAGCATAAGGTGCTCAAGTTACATCTCTGTTGTCACAAATGGCAGGATTTCCTTCTTTCTGATGGCTGAATAGTATTCCACTGTATACCACATTTCTTTATCCTCTCATCCATTGAATGAACACTTAGGTTGTTTCTATATCTTGCCTATTGTGAATGATGCTGCACTAAATATGGGAGTGCCATATCTCTTCAAAATACCGATTTCGTTTTCTTTGGATATATACCCAGAAGTGGGATTGCTGAATCACATGGTATTTTTAATTTTTTCAGGAACTTCCATACTGTTTTCCATAATGGCTATATCAATTTACATTCCCACCAAGAGTGCACAAGAGTTCCTTTTTCTCCATGTTCTTGCCAACAATTATCTTTTATCTTTTTGATGACAGCCATTTCAACAGATATGAGGTGATATCTCCTTATGATTTTGATTCGAATTTCCCTATGATTAGTGATCTTGAGCACCTTTGCATGTTGGCCATCTGTATGTCTTCTTTGGAGAAATGTCTATTCAGGTCCTTTGCTCATTTTTTAATCAAAACATTTTCTTACTGTTGAGTTGTTTGAGTTATTTATACTTGGAATGCTTTTAATCTTCTTAAATTTGTAAGACTCGTTTTATGACCTAACATGTGATCTCTCATGGAGAATATGCACTTGAGAAAAATGTGTATTTTTCTGCTGTTGGGTGGAAAGTTCTGTATATGTCATTTAGGCCCATGTGGACTATAACATTGTTTAAGTCATCTGTTTTTTGTCATTTTTCTATCTGAATGTTTTATCCATTATTGTAAGTGCAATATTGAAAACTCCTACTATTATTTTGCTGTCAATATCTCCCTTCCAATCTGTCAATATTTGCTTTAAATATTTAGGTGCTCTGATTTTGGGTGCATATACATTTATAATTGTTATATTGTCCTGTTGAATAACCCTTTTATCAACATATAATGACCTTCCTGTCTTTAGAGGCAAGACTTAACATCTGTTTCTTGTGCTATAAGTATAATCACTACCGCTTTCTTTTAGTTATCATTCGAATGGAATATCTTTTCCATTCCTTCACTTTCAGCATATATGTGTCTTTAAATCTAAAGCGAGTGTCTTGTAGACAGCACATTGCTAGATCTTGTTTTTTGTAATACATTCAGCTATTCTATGCAAGGTTTAATCCATTTACATTTAAGTAATTATTGATAGGTGAGGACTTAATGTTGACATTTTCTTGATTGTTTTCTCTCTGATTTACGCTGTTTTTCTTCTCTTCCTCTCGCTGTCTTCTTTTGCTATTTGATGATTTTTATAGTCCTTTGCTTTGATTCTTTTCTTTAAATCTTTTGTACATCTATTGTAGATTTCTTCCTTGCAATTTCCTTGAAGCTTGCATGAGATATCTTATTAAACTATTTTAAGTTGATAGCAACTTAACTTAAATCACATGTAAAAACTCTATACTTTTACTGCTTCCCTTTTTGTTCTTGTAGTCGATGTTTACTTATTTTTATTTCATGCATTTATTAATAAATGTTTCTCTTTTAACTTTTTATATTAGGGTTAAAAGTAATTGATACACCATCATTTCAGTGTCAGATTGTTCTGGTTTTGTCTCCATTGTTACCTTTACCAGTGAGATTTATACTTTCAGGTGCATAGATCCTCATTGGTAAAGACTGTGGGGGTCCTCACAGAGATGGCTGTCGAGGTCCATGGTGGCAGCCAGGGCTGCTGGGTGGGGTCCCCCTGCTCTTCTTCCCCCCCATCCGAAGTTGTAACCAAGGGGATTTCTCTCTGTAAAGAGCCATGCCGGCCTGAGGCTTACAGTAACACAGGTACAATGCTTTCTGTTTGCCAGACTCAGTTTTGTGCTCCACTGGGTCACTGCAGCTTAGTTGTACTGACAAAAACAGAGCTGTTTTTGTCAAAGGACCATTGTTAAATTATTGTGTATGTGGGAGGACTTTTTAGTCAGTCATCTTTCTGGTACTACTCTTTTTTAAATTTTGTTCCCACTTTTATTGAGATACAATTGACATATACTTACCGTATAACTTTAGTATAGCAAATGGTTTGGCTTAATATATTGCGAAATAATGACCTCAATAATTTTCGTTAATATCCATCATTTCATGTGAATACAATAAAAAGAAAAAGCGAAAAAAAAAGGAAAAATATTTTTCTCCCTGTGATAAGAATCTAGGATTTACTCTTTTAACAACGTTTGTGTTTATCATGCGGCACTGTTAACTATGAGCGCTGTGTCGTGCGTTGCATCCCTAGTGCTTACTTACCTTATAACTGGAAGTTTGCACCTTTCCTGACCACCTTCCTTCAATTCTGCCTCCCACCACCTCCCACTTCTGGTAACCGCAAGTCTGATCTCTTTTCCTGTGGATTAGGTATGTTTTTCTTCTTGTTTTTGTTTAGATTCCTTACATAAGTGAGCTCATCCAGCATTTGTCTTCCTCTGTCTGACTTATTTCACTTAGCATAATGCCCTCAAGGTCCATCCATATTGTCACAAATGGCAGGATTTTCTTTCTTCTATTATCATTTTTTTTATGGCTGATTGATATTCCATTTTTTATACACCACAACTTCTTTATCTATTCATTTGTCAGTGGACACTTAGGTTGTTTCCCTGTCTTGGCTGTTGTAAATAATGCTTCTGGGAACATGGAGCGTACATATCTTTTCAAGTTAATGTTTTCATTTTCTTTGGATATGTTCCCAGTACTGGAACGGCTGATTATATGGCAGTTCTATATTTTATTAGGATTCTCCATAGTGGCTGTATTACTTTACAACTCCACCAACAGTGCACAAGGGTTCTCTTTTCTTCACAACCTCTCCAGCAGTTATTTCTTGTCTTTGGTGATGGCCGTTCTCACATACATGAGGTCTTATCTCATTGTGGTTCTGATTGTGTTTCCCTAGTGAGTCATGATGCTGAGCATCTTTTCATGTACCTGTTGGCCATTCATATATTCTTTGGAGAAAAAATATCTATTCAGGTTCTTTGCCCATTTTTAAATTGGATTGTTTGTGGTTTTTTGCTATTAAGTTGTATGAGTGCTTTATATATTTTGGATATTATCAGATATATGCTTGCAAATATTTTTCCCATTTCATACATTGTCTTTTCATGTTGTTGGTTCTTTGTTTGTTTGTTTTTGCTGTGCAGAAACTCTTTAATTTCATGTAGTCCCACTTACTTATGTTTTATTTTATTGCTTGTGCTTTAGGTATCATATCCAAAATATTATTGCTAAGACCAATGTCAAGGAGATTTTTTACCACGTTTTTTTCTCGGAGTTTGATGGTTTTAGGTCTTACATTTGAGTCTTTGATTCATTTTTGTGGATGGTGTAAGATATGGGTCTAGTTTCATTCTTTTACATGTGACTATCCCATTTTCTCAACATCATTTATTGTAGAGATTACCTTTTCTCCATTGAGTATTCTTGGCTCTCTTGTCAAATATTAGTTGGCCATATATGCTTGGATTTATTTTGGGGCTCTCAATTCTGTTCCAACGATCTATTTGTCTGTTTTTATGCCAATACCAAACTGTATTGATTCCTGTAGCTTTATAGGATAGCTTGGAATCAGAAAGAGTGATGCCTCTCCCTTTGTTCTTCTTCTCAGGATTTCTTTGGCTGTTTGAAGTCATTTGTGGTTTCACATAAATTTTAGGATTTTTTTTTTCTACTTTTATAAAAAATTGTCATTGGAATATTGATAAGGATTACATTAAAACTATAGTTGGCTTTGGTAATATTGACATTTTAACAATATTAATTTTTCTAATCCATGAACACAATATATCCTTCCATTTATTTGTGTCTTCCTCAATTTCTTATATCAGTGTTGTCTTTAGAGTAGAGATATGTCACCTCCTTGATTAAGTTTATTCCTGAGTATTTTATTGTTTTTGATGCTATTGTGAATGAAATTATTTTCTTCTTCAGATAACTTGTGGTTGGTGTATAGAGACACTGCCGAATTTTGTATGTTAATTTTGTACCCGGCAACTTTACTGAATTTGTTGCTAACAGGTTTTTGGTTGGAATCTTTAGGATTTTCCATATATAAAATCACATCATCTTCAACAGCAAATACAATTTTACTCTTTCTTTCCAAATTGTATGTCATTTTTTTTTTCCTTGTCTGATTGCTCTGGCTAGAACTTTCAGTACTATGTTGAATAAGAGCGGTGAGAGTGGGCACCCTTGTCTCGTTCCTGATCTTTGAAGAAAAGCTTTCATCCTTCACTATTGAGTATGATGTTAGCTGTTAGTGTGTCATATATGGCCTCTATTACGATGAAGTGTATTGCTTCTACACTTAATTTGTGAAGAGTTTTTATTATAAATAAATGTTAAAGTTTGTCAAATACTTTTACTGCATCTATTGAGAGGATCATATGATTTTTGTCTTTCCTTCCTTTAATGTCATGTATCTCATTTATTGATTTGTGTATGTAGGGCCACCCTTGCATTTATCCCAGGGATAAATGCCATTTGATGATCACGTACGATCTTTTTGATGCGCTGTTGGGTTGCTAGTATGTTGTCGAAAATTTTTGCATCTTTACTCATCATATTGGTCTGTCGTTTTTGTTACTGGTAGTATTCTTTTCTGGCATTGGTATCAGGATAAGGCTGGCCTCACAAAATGTGTTTAGGAGTGTTCCCTCAATTCAATTTTTTGGAAGATTTTGAGAAGGATTGGCATTAACTCTTCTTTAAATGTTTGGTAAAATTCTCCAGTGAAACCATATGTTTGTTTGTTCATTAGTCATTCTGATGAGTGTGTAAAGTGGTTGGTTCCTCACAGTTTTGATCTGCATTTTTCTAATGATTAGTAATGTTGAGCATCTTTTCATGTGCTTATTTGTTTAATCTTCTCTGGATAATTGTGACTCAAGTTCTTTGCCTCGTGTTTAATTGGGTTGTTTATGTTGTTGTTGAATTTTAGTGGGTCTCACTATATTCTGTATATGAATCCCTTATCATATATATAATTTGCAATTTGATGCACAAAAGTTCTTAATTTTGATCAAGTTCAATTTGTCTATTTTCCCTTCAGTTGCCTATGCCTTTGGAGTCACATCTAAGAAATCATTGTTATCCAATATTGTGAAGTTTTTCCCCTGTTTTCTTCTAAGTATTTTATAGTTTTAGTTCTTATGTTTAAAGAATGAACTATTAATATGGCCGGCAACCTAGATGGATACTGAGTTAAAATACCAATTTTAAGATGTTAAATACCATATGATTACATTTGTATAACATTTCGAAGATGACAAGATTTTAGTCACTGAAAGCAGATAAGCAGTTGCCAGAAGTTAGAGTTAACAGGCACTTCAGACTCTTAAGGAGTAACATGAAGGAGTTTCTTCTTGGTGATAGAATTGTTCTATATCATGATTATGGTGGTAGTTATGTGATTCTACACACGTAATACATTTTTCAGAGCTATACAAAAAAAATATGAGTGCCTATAAAAAAAGATGAAATCTTAATAACGTTATTAGTGTATAACATCAATTCCAGGTTTTGACAATGCACTAAGATTATGTAAGCTATTGTCATGGGGGAAAGCTGACTCACCTTCCCTATGAGTCAAACTATTTCAAAATGAAATGGTTAAAATTACATTTTAAAATTCCTTCAACATTTGCCCAGTGTACCAAGAATAAAGTCTAAACTATTTCCCAAGACCTACAGTGCTTAGCATGATGTGGCCCTGGACTACATTTCTCTAGCCTTTTCCTGTTAATCTCCCCCTTACTCACTACTCTCTAGCCATTATCTGTTTGTTTTTTTTTCCCTAGTTTCTCACTCATAATGATCCTCTCCCACCTCACGGCCTTTGTAACTGTTGTTCATTCTGTCTGAAATGCTCCTCTCACAGCAGCACTGTGAGAGAGCTATATACTCCTCTGGATTGTTAGATATTTTTTTCTTCTTTATTCATTCAACAAAATATTTTATAAATAAAGTTTGGGAGGCAGAGCCATAAGGCACCAGTTCAGTTTTGGGCATAATGGTTTGAAGTGCTATTAAGACTACCAGAATCAAGGTTAAGAATCTAATTAAATACATGATTTTGAATTAGACATAAAATTTGGTGTCTGGATGATACAATTTGAGGAGTTGTATAGGAATTGGATGATACTTGGATCCATGTGATTGAATGAAATTACCCAAGGAAGAGCATGTACTATGTATGAGAAGAACACTAGGCAAAGAGAGTCTAGGACCAAGCTCTGGGGGTGTCCAAAAGAGCAGGTGAGTGGTAACATGGAAGTCAAGTAAGAGCATCTTTCAAAAGGGGAGATTAGTCCAATTTATCAAATGCTGCTAAAAAATCAAGTAAGATAAACAGAAAGGTGTTTATTAAATTTAACAACATGTACAACCATATATCGATGTCACAACTAGAAATAATGATATAAAGTTTGGCACTAGCATAGTGAAATTTCTTCTGTTATAGTAATAAAGCAAATTGTTTATTAATGATTCATTTTAGAAATAATTTTGGTAATATGTATTAAGAATTTTTAAAGTATTTGTAAGTTTTTACCTCTAATCACACTTCCAAGAATATAATCCAAAGGGAAATAGTCTTAACTGTGGAAACAACTGTACATCTGAAGATGTCCATGGCAGTAATATTTATAATGTTGAAACAATAAAACTACCTGGATGTCCAATAGGGCATTGTTAAGCCAATGATGATAATTCACTCATGCTGTCATTAAAAATCATATTTATATAGACTTCTGGTTATATAATATGAATATGTAACAGTAGCCTACATTTGGTAAATCCTAAGAAAATACCTTGAATGCATTTTTTATATTTTTGGTAATTTCTTTGTAGTCCTATAGTCTCACCCTTACTAACACTCATCATAGCCATCTCAAAGGCTCCTTTGTGGATGGCTGGCATATTTCTAGGAAATTAAAAAGGAGCACTACTGGATGATTAGGGCAGAACAGAGCTATAAAATTCTAGACTGGTCCTCATCTGATTTTTTAATTCTAAGGATTCCCCATAATGAAACTACAGTCTCTTACCTGAAAATACCTTCTGGGGAATAATTCCTGTCAATTCAACTTTTTAAATCTCATGAGACTTTTTTGTTAAAGCCTCAAGATATCATTTGAAACCTGCCTTGCAAGAATATGTTATTTTGAAGGCAGGCTTATATAAAAATAATTCTAACAGATTAGTTTTAGAAATCCCATATGTAGTTTATTGATATTAAACTAAGGGTATTTATTTAAGGGTCCTCCTAGTCTTAGTTTATTCAAGATTCTGATTGTGCATGGTATTTTCTACATGTTAGAAATTATATTATGACTTATGTAAAATTCATAAAGTTCTAATGGGGAGAAGGCCAAATGGTAGGAAAAAAACAATCCTGAATCTTGAAAATGTGGTAAATTTATAAATGTAAATAGTATCTTAACTAAAATAATAAATTCAATATGTCATGATACAATTTTCAAATAATTTTGGCTATAAAAAGAGTAAAAAGGTTTTTTGTTTGTTTGTTTGTTTGTTTGTTTGTTTTACAGAATTCTATTGTACTTAGCAAGCAGTTGGCCACTTTGGGACAGAGGCCTGCCATACATACATTTCTGAAGAGAAAAGTTTATTATCCACATGTAAAAGTGAATGGGTAATTTTTAAATTTCAAATATAAAGTCGCCTTTATAATTCAGTAAAGTAACTATCAGATACTTAAAGAGATTTGTAAACCCTAGGGGAATTTCATGGAATATCTTATATGTAATTTCCAAGTAGCTTCTTTTATGATACACACAAAAAAATCATGATGAGAACTAGTTACTAATTCAGAAAATGCCAGACTCCTGGCTTATAGTTTCACATTTTGTATTAATACAAATTAATAATTCAAGAGCCTTATTCAAGATGGCGGCAAATCTTAAAATGTTTCCTGCTGGTTCATAAAAGTGTGATACAGTGGTGTGACTGATGACACAATCATTACCACCATAAGTGCCTGTGCGCACGTGCACACCCCGCCCCCACACACAAATTTCACCTGAGAAGTAAAATCTGTTAATGTTGAAGTAAGCAGGATATCATTAGGTTTACACAGCCTTTCTTAACCTGTTGAGCACCTCGGCTCATAACTAAAAGATAAAGTTCCTGCTCTCAATGATCTTACAGTTGATGTGGGAGACAAGTAAACAAACAGATGTTATGACAGAGGTGACTGCTGGGAGAAGTGAAATACATACAGGGCAGACCAGCTAAGGCCTGGAGGGAATCACAGAGGATTTTCCTGAAGAGGTGATATCTACATTATTGACGAGGAATAAAAGTTAGCAAATTGAGAAAGCATTCCAAACAGAGGAGCAATATACACAAAATGTGGTAAATTTATAAATGTAAATTTATAATGTAAATTTATCTATGTGCCTTCAAACATAGACCTGAGGAAGCAGATGCATTCTAAATGATGCAATGAAATTCAATTCATGGGTAGACAAAAGGATGCCATTCAGAGAGAGCAAATATTTTTGAAACACGAATAATAATCTGGAGCTAAAATTCTTGCTGATTTTATAAAAGTGTGGGAGGTAAGGAAGAGAGCACTAGCATGAAGATAATTCTAATCCTAAGCAGCAAAATGAAGTTTGCATACCCAAATTCAAGCCAGGAATATGTGAGAAAGGAAAATTATAAGCTAATCTCATTCGCGAACTTTGTTGGAAAATACAAAATAAAATTTTTGCAAGCTAAATCTAGCAGTATGTGAAAAAAAATATGACATGTGATCAAGTTGGCTTATACTAGAAGTGCAAGGTTAATATAATATTTTCCAATGTTTTAACGTAATTTACAACACAAATAGATTAAAGAAATAAAACTACATGGCCATTTTAATAGGGACAATAAAGCTTTACTTAAAAATGAAATTGTTCTTTACCTCATATCATATATATAAAATAATCTCATACGAATAATAATGTAGTAATCTCAGAAAGCGTACAAATGAAGGGTTAAAATGAAAAATTTTTAGAAAAAATATAACAATAAAAAAAACATTGTTTTAGAATATTATTATCGCCTAAGGATAGAAAATAATTTCTTTAATAAACCAAAAGGTAAAGGTGTGATAAAGTAAATATTTGATAAACTCAGCTCATTAATAAATGCATGAAATGATGTTCAACCTTATTAGTAATCAAAGAATTAATATTAATTAATATTAACATTAATATTGTTTTAGAAGGTTGTTGGTGAAAATTTCTCAGTTTTTTCAGGCTGCTATAGCAAAATGCTATTAACCGAGTGGCTTTTAAACAACGGAAATTTATATCTCACAGATGTGGAGGCCGGAAGTCTGAGATCAGGGTGCCGGCATGGCTGGGTGAGGGCCCTCCTCCGGGTGGCAGATTTCTGGTTGTATTCTCACTGGTGGAAAAGGCGAGGGGGCCTCTTTTATAAGGGCATAAACCCCATTCATTAGGACTCTACCCATGACTTAAGCACCTCCCTTAAAGTTTACCTGCTAATACCATCACATTGAGCATTAGGACATCAACATATAAATTTGGGGGAGAAGGAATCAATCAAACCATAGAAATATGCAGCAATGGGGACATTTATATACATTGCTAGTAGAAGTGTAAATTGGCACAACCAATTTAAAAGATAATTTTACATTATCAGGCAAAGTTGAAGATGCACATACCAATGGTTTAGTGATTTAATACCAATATACACCTTAGCGAAACCCAGGCACAGGGCACCAGGAGATGTGTAAAAGTATATTTGTAACAGCATTGTTTATAATAGCAAAAAAGATCAAAATTCTAATTTTTATTCATAGACAGATGGATAAACATTCTGTGATATGATCACACTATAGAAAAAGTATAATACATAGCAGTGAAAAATGAATCAAACACAGAACACAAATCAACATGAATGAATAAACATACTATTGAATGAAAAGACAAGTCATTGAAGAAAATACAGTATGATTCCATTTTTATGAAGTGCAAAAATGTGAAAATTAAACACTATATAGTTTAATTCTATATATGCAAATGTATATATGACTGTATGTACGTGGTAAACTAGTTTTTTAAAGTGCGGGGATTGACTTGACATATTAACCTTGTATCCTAAAACCTTGCTACAATTGCTTATTAGTTTTGGGATTTTTTTGTCTGTCCTTTGCAATTTTCTACGTGGATAATGATGTCATCTGCAACAAAGAACATTTTATTACTTCCTTCCCAGTCTCGTATGCCTTTTGTTTTCTTGTTGCGTTAGCTAGCGGTCCCAGTATGACGGTGAATTGGAGTGGCAAGAGGAGACACGTTTGCTGCTGGTTCCTGTCCTTGGAGGAAAGCATCTAGTTTCTCACTATTAAGTTTTTTGTATGTTTTTTGTAGGTGCTCCTTTATCAAGTTGAGGAAGTTCCCTGCTTTTGCTAATTCGCTGAGAGTTTTTATTGTGAATGAGTGTTGGCTTTAGTCAACTGCTTTTTCTACATTTATTGATATGATTATATGCTTTTTCTTTGTTAGCCTGTTGAAATGATGGATTGCATCAATTGATTTTTTAATGTTGAACCAGACTTGAATACCTGGAATAAGTCTCATTTGGTCACAGTAAATAATTATTTTCACACTTTGTTGGATTTAAAAGGTCTGTAGCTTCATCTGTAATGTGTGCATCGGGTTTTGGTATTAGGGTAATGTTGGCTTCATAAAACGAGTTGGGAAATGTTCCCTCTGCTTCTGCTTTCTGGAAGAGATTCTAGAGATTGACATCATTTGCTCCTTAAATGTTAGAAGTCACCAGTGAACTCATCTGGGCTTCGTGTTTTTTGTTTTGGAGGTTATTAATTATTCATCCAATTTCTTCGTAGGTATATTCCTATTCACATTATTTCTCCTTATGTGAATTTTGATGGATTATGTCTTTTGATTGGCTCATTTCATCTAAGTTATCAAATTTAGGGGCATAGAATTATTCATAGTATTATTTTATTATCCTTTAGTGTCCATGAAATCAGTGGTGGTAACCTTTCTTTTATTTCTGGTATTAATATATTGTGTCCCTTCTCTTTTTTTCTAAGTTAACCCATCTGGAAAATTTATCAATTTTATTAAACTTCTCAGAGAACCAGCTTTCAGTCCTAACAATTTTCTCTATTTTTTTTGTTTTGTTTTCAATTTATTGATTTCTCCTCTAATTTTTATTATTTTTTCTTCTTCTTTCTTTAAGTTTATATTGCTTGTTTTTCTCTAGTTTCCTAAGATGGAAATTTAGATAATTGATTTTAGATCTTTTTTTTTTCTAACATATGCATTTAATGCTAGAAATTTCCGTCTAAGCACTTCTTTCACTTCATCCCCCAAATTTTGGTAAGTTGCATTTTCATTTTTGTTTAGTTTGAACTATTTTTAAATTTCACATAAAATTTCTTTCTTGGCTAATATGTTATTCAGAAATGCGTTGTTTAATCTCCAAATAGTTGGGGGTGGGATTTTTCCAGCTAACTTTCTGTTATTGACTTCTAGTTTAATTATATTGTATTTTGAGAGCATACTTTGTAAGATTTCTATTTTTAAAATTTCCTTAAGGTGTGTCTTATGACCCAGCATGTGGTATTTCTTAGCGAATGTTCAGCCCTGCTCCCTGAATTGAAAAGAGTGTATTCTTCTGTTGTTGGACAAAGTATTCTTTAAATGTCCATTAGATATAGTTGATTGACAGTGCTGTTCAGTTTGACTGTGTCCTTCCTGATTTCTGCCTGCTGGGTCTGTCAGTTACCAATAGAGGGATTTTGAAGTCTGCAACCATGCTAATGGGTTTTTCTATTTCTCCTTGCATTCTTCATTGTTTAGTAAGACATACATGTGGAAAAACTGGTTTTTAAAAGCAAAGGAATGTGAACACAAACACAAACACTCAATCAGGCCAGGGATTTCCTGTAAGCAGAGGGGGAGCAGGGAGGGAGAGACATACAGTAAATTTCCAAGGTATTGGTAACATTCTGATTTTTGATCTGGGTGACTAGTATACAGGTATTTATTTTAGCATTATTCTTTAAATCGTGTATGTGTATCATATATTCTTTTGTATACATTATACATTAATAAAATTATTCAATAAATGATATTTTAAAAAATATGAAGAAATATACATATATGTAGAGAATATCAGAGGTCCATTTTAAAAACATGGCCTTGGATAAGCCATAAAATACTGGCCACATGATTGACTAATCTGGTTTATTTTAATCTGATATATTTTGTGGTAAAACAAGAAAGTGAAGTAGAAGATATGGTTCTTGAGCAGGACCTGAAGGACAAGTGGAATACAGAGATGAAGAAAAGAGAATAGGTGGTCCAAGAGAGGGGAAGAGTACGAAGAGGTTTGGAAGGCAAAAAGAAGGAACACAACTAAAATATAATAGGGCAAGTAAGATTGAATAAGAATAAATAGTGGAAAATTCTTGAAAATCATTTAGAATAGTTTGAATTCTTTTCTAGATATAATTAAGGGGCCCCTGAAGTTTCTGAGCAGAACATGACTTAATGAAAATCAGTTTAAAGGAGATAAATTAAAATATGGCAGATAAAATACATTTATTTATCTCTGTTCTCTCCAAGGTCTCACTAAAATAACAGGGAGAAAAGTTTTTAAAGTTTCAGAACTATGAAGACAAACAATGGGAAGGAAAGCAAGAACAAAAGATAGAAAGCAGAGATAGAAGTGGTAACCAACTTAGTAGAGCACAGAAATTCTGTTAATTAACAGCTTGCAGAAGGGAAATGTAATGTGAGGGGAACACCCCAGCGTGCCTTCCATCCTGTTCTCCAGTCCTGCCCCCTGAATATGGAAACCTAGCATCTATCTTCCTGGCAAGACAGAAAAGAATTGTTCTTTAGAGTAACTGATCAAACCTACTTAATAAAACTTAAGTTTGGGGTTGGGAGGGAAGAAGCAGAGTGAGGCACAGGAGAATGAAGGATGTATCCTTTACATCTGATTCACAGCTTGTTATTGCTTCTCTTCTCTTTTAAATATTAATGGGCAACCAAGGACCACTAGGCAATTACAGAAAGCCTCCAGCATGAATGTCAGAGACCTGACTCAATAAAAAGAACAATGGAACTCATAGGAGACAGCACAGAGTGGGGAGCAAAAAAAAAAATTCACAAAAAGATATAAATAGCATCTTTATAGAAATAGAAGATGTTATATATGTAAATGAAGATTAAGATGCTATGAAATGGAAAACAAGTAAGAACAACATGAAAAGTAAACAGTCACAATTTAGAAACTCAAAAGTTTGAAAACAAAAATGGTAGACATGAAAAACTGAAAAGCTCAGTATGTGCTTGGCCAGACCTTGAGTGTTGGGTCCTTCCTAGGCCTTTTAGATAAACAATGAGTCATTCAAACAAAATACATAGTCATCAATACCTAGTTGTAATGTGGCTGCATAGATGAGATTATTATACAGCCAGTGGACAATGTAACAAAATGGTACTGATTTTTTTTTTAATTGTCCTTGAAACCAATGTTAGAGTCGGTAGTGTGGCTCGCAAAAAGTGGTGATTGAACTGAATCATGGCGGCATGGTTTAGTGCGTAGAGATTTGGTGACAACCCTACAATTGCCCCAACGTGGGGTCAGTGTTTTCACAAATTCCTCTATGCATCCACTTCAAAAGATAGATTCAGCCCTGTCAAATTTTAGAATATCAAGGAAAAAAGGGAAGATTCTAAAAGCATATGGAAAGGCAACCCATTTAAATAATAACAAGAATGAGTGTGTCATCTGACTTCTCATTATTAGTAAACCTAAATACAAAAAGACTGGAGAAAATGACCTCAAAGTTCTGAAGCTTCTACCTAGCCAAATTATCAAACGAGTGTGTTAAAGATATTTTTGCATATTCAGGGTCTCAAAAAATTTATGTTCATACATCCTTTAAAAGAGAGCTACTGAAGAATGTGCTTTAGCAAAACAAGAATGATCAAAGCATTGGATCTAGTAAATAGTAGATTCAACCAAGGGAGAGTAATGACAGGAAGTCCTGGGACACTATTACTAGGTTACCTCTGCATTTACCACATGGAAAATATTATGGAGTGCCATTTCAGCTACGTTTTCTAAACATAGAAAAATAAACAAATATTCAAAGAAAATAATTATTAACTCTAGGAGAAATACTGTAAATGAATAAATGTATATATATTTAGAAAAGATATGTATATTTATAAAAGCACAGTACAGTAACTGGCTCAGTAGTAAACAATATTTACATAGTAATAACAATCTAAACATTATAGACTTAGCTAAACGCTGTGAAATTAATTTGAGAGAAAAGATGTATCAGTAGGTATATGAGAGATACATCTTTATCTGTCATCTAAAGCCAACAGATAATGTATAAAAATTATATATTAAGACAGCAGTATACGAGTATTTATTTGAGAGTATAAAGACACGTTGCAAAGAGCATTAAAAGTCGAGATTGTTTTCTTTTGGGAACAAGAATAAAGAATGAGGCAGTGGTAGCTTTTTAATACTATTTTATTTATTATACCCAGACTTATGTCGATAAATGTAAAAAAATAAATAAATTAAAGATGATAAATGTCAGCACTGTGCAAGGTAGATGAAAGAAGAAAAAAAGACCATTTTATATTTATATTTTCTATTTTTCTCTTCTTAGGACCTGGCATATCTCAATACCATTGGTCGCAGATGATGCACTAAAGGAAATTAAAGGAAATAAAGTGGCCTTTCAGGATTGCTTTATTGAAGATTATCTTTTCCTGCTGACTTTTCCTTTGCTGACAATACCTGAGATTCCAGGATTTTTACCAATTACTTCACCTAAAGGTAGTCAATTAATGGCAGACTGGGATGCTTGTTTTCCTTCAGCTGTTGTTTTAGTAGCCGATATGGAGACCTTTCAAACAAACGATTCATTTCGTACTTGGACCAAAATCAGAGTGCCTCCAAACATTCTGACTGATGATGAAAGACACAATGTGTCTGATGTGAACCTATCCTTGAATAGAATATTTTTTCTAATAAATGGTATTGTTTACTTAAGAAGTTTAACAGCATTTACAAGGCTGGGAAAGAATGAAAACCTTCCTGAAGGTGGAATTATTGGCCTTGCATCAAGAAAATGGTGTTGGAGCAAATATAGATTGGAGGTTAGTAAAATATTACATGTATGTATATTACACCTACACATGTAGATATATTTACAATACCACTTAATTCAGTGATATATTAGAGACTCTATTATGCAGCTTTTTGCAGAGTTATTTTAATTATGGTTGTAAATAGCTCTGTCTTCCTGACCTGACTTCTCAGAGGCCTCTTTACGGAGATGCACCTCCAACAACAGAATAAAATGAATCTTGTATATTATTACACAGAATCATTTAGTCATATTATGGGAGTTTTGTTTTACCTTGACATAGGCAAAGGTCAAAAAAATTATTTTCCTTAAGGTGATCTTAGTGAGAACTTCAACAAAGAGATAGTAAGCATAAAAAAGGACATAGAAACCATAAAAAAGAACCAGTCAGAAGTGAAGAATACAATAACCGAAATGAAAAACACACTACAAGGAATTAACGGTAGGTTAGATGAAGCAGAAAATCGAATCAGTGAGTTGAAAGATAAGGAAGCAGAAGACACCCAATCGGAACAGCAACGAGAGAAAAGATTTTCTGAAAAATAAGGATAGTTTAAGAGACCTCTGGGACAACATCATGTGTACCAACATCTGCATCATAGGGTTACCAGAAAGAGAAGAGATAGAGCAAGGGATTGAGAACCTATTTAAAGAAATAATGACTGAAAACTTCCCTAATCTGGTAAAGAAATTAGACATACAAATCCAGAAAGCACAAAGAGTCCCAAACAAGAGGAACCCAAACAGACCCTCACCAAGACATATTATAATTAAAATGCCAAAGGCAAAAGACAAAGAGAGAATCTTAAAAGCAGCAATAGAAAGGCAGCAGGTTACTTACAAGGGTACTCCCATAAGAATGTCAGCTGATTTTTCAGCAGAAACTCTGCAGGCCTGAAGGGACTGGCAAGAAAATTCAAAGTAATGAAAAACAAGAATCTATAACCAAGAATACTCTACCCAGCAAGGCTATCAATTAAAATGGAAGGTGAGATAGTGAGCTTCCCAGACAGGAAAAAGCTAAAGAAATTCATCACCAATAAGCCAGCATTACAAGAAAGATTAAAGGGACTTTTTAAAGAAGAGGGTGAGGGAAAACAAACAAAAAACATAAATATGAATAATAAAATGGCAATAAACATGTACCTATCTGTAATCACTTTAAATGTAAATGGATTAAATGCTACAACCAAAAGACATAGGGTAGCTGAATGGTTAAAAAACAAAACCCATACATATACTGTCTACAAGAGACCCGCTTCAGATCAAATGACACAGACTGAAAATAAGGGGATGAAAAAAGATATTTCATGCAAATGAAAATGAAAGAAAAGCTTGGTTAGCAATTCTTAAATCATGCAAATACACTTTAAAACAAAGTCAATAGTAAGAGACAAAGAAGAGCATTACATAATGATAAAGGGATCAATACAATAAGAGAACATAACCCTAGGAAACATATACGCACCCAACAGAGGAGTGCCTACATACATGAAGCAATTATTGACCAACATAAAGGGTAATATTGACAGTAATATAGTAATATCTCATAGTAGGAGACTTTTACACCCCATTGCACCAATGGACAGATCTTCCAGACAGAAATCAACAAGGAAACAGTAGCCTTAAATGACACACTGGATGAGATGAATTTAATTGATATTTTCAGAGCATTTCACCCCAAAGCAGCAGAATATGCATTCTTCTCAAGTGCACATGAAGCATTCTTCAGGATAGACCACATGTTAGGCCACAAACAAGATTCAATAAATTTAAGAAGATTGAAGTCATATCAAGCGTCTTCTCTGACCACGATGCTATGAAACTAGAAATCAACTACAAGAAAAAAACTGGAAAATACACAAGCGTATGGAGCCTAAATAATACGCTACTAAACAATGAATCGGTTAATGATAAGATCAAGGAAGAAATCAAAAGATACCTAGAGACAAATGAAAATGAAAACACAATGACTCAAAATCTATGGTACACAGGCAAAGTGGTCCTAAGAGAGAAATTCATAGCAATACAGGCCTACATCAAGAAACAAGAAAAATGTCAAATAAATTATCTAACATTACACTTAAAAGAACTAAAAAAAGGAGAGCAATCAAAACCCAAAGTGAGTAGAAGTACAGAAATAATAAAGATCAGAGCAGAAGTAAACACAATAAAGTCTAGGAAAGCAATGCAAAAGATCGATGAAACCAAGAACTGATTCTTTGAAAGGATAAACCTTTAACCAGACTCATCAAGAAAAAAAAAAGAGAGTACTCAAATAAACAAAATCAGAAATGAAAAAAGGAGAAGTAACTATGGACTCCACAGAAATACAAAAAAAAAAATTGTAAGAAAATACTACAAGCAATTATGCCAACAAATTTGATGATCTGGAAGAAATGGATACATTTATACAATCTCCCAAGATTCAATCAAGAAGAAATAGAATATCTAACCGACCGATTACCACCACCGAGATCAAATCAGTAACCAAAAAACTCTCAAAAAACAAAAGTCTTGGACCAGATGGCTTCATAAGTAAATTTTACCAAACATTCCAAGAAGAATTAACACTTATTCTTCTCAAATTATTCCAAAACGTTCAATAGGAGGAAATTTTCCTAATTATTTTTATGAGTCCATCATTAACCTGATTCCAAAACGAGACAAGGGCATTACAAAAAAGAAGACTATAGGTTGATATCCCTGATGAACATTGATGCAAAAATCCTCAACAAAATATTAGCAAACCAAATTTAGTAGTACATTAAAAATATCATACACCAAAGTCAAGTTATATTTATTCTTAGGATGCAAGATTAGTTCAATATCTGCAAACCAATTAATGTGATTTCCCCACATTAACCAATTGAAAGATAGATAAAAATCATATGATCATATCCGTAGATGTAGAAAAAGCATTCAACAAAATCCAGCATCCATTTATAATAAAAACTCCCAGCAAAGTGAGAATACAGGGAACATATCTCAACTTAATAAAGGCCATATATGACAAACCTACAGCTAACATCATACTCAATGAGGAAAAAGTAAAAGCGTTGTCCTTAAGATCAGGAACGAGACATGGATGTCTACTTTCACCACTTTATTGTATGAATATTGTAATTAACAATGTATTGAAAGTCCTAGCTTCACCAATCAGACAAGAAAGAGAAGCATCTAACTTGGAAAGGAAGAAATCACTTATTATTTGCAGATGATATGATACTATATATAGGGAACCTTAAATTTCCACCAAAAAATTGTTAGAACTGGTCAATGAATTCTGTAAAGTAGCAGGATACAAAATTAATATTCAGAAGTTGGTTGCATTTTTATACACCAATGACAAACTACCAGAAAGAGAAATTAAGAAAACAGTTCATTTACAATTTCATCAAAAACAATAAAATGCCTAGGAATCAATTTAAAAGAGGTAAAAGACCTGTACTTGGAAAATTATAAGTCATTTCAGAAAGAAATTGAAGACAATACAAACAAATGGCAGCATATGCCGTGCTCCTGGGTAGGAAGAATCAACATCATTAAAATGACCATACTACCCAAAGCAATCCATAGATTCAGTGCAATCCCTATCAAAATACCAATGGCATTTTTCACAGAACTAGAAAGAATAAACCAAAAATTTATAGGGAACCATGAAAGACCCCAATAGCCACGGCAATCTTAGAAAGAACAAAATAGGAGGTATCACACTACCTGATATCAAACTATATTTAAAGGCTATAGTAATCAAAACAGAATGGTATTGGCATAAAAACAGATACATTGATCAATAGAACAGAATAGAGAGCCCAGAAATAAATCCACAGCTATAAGCTCACTTAATATATGACAAAGGAGACAAAAATATGCAACAAGGTAAAGACAGTCTCTTCAATAAATGGTGCTGGAAAAATTGGACAGATAAATGCAAAAAAAGAAAGAAAAAGAAAGAAAAAGAAAGAAAGAAAGAAAGAAAGAAAGAAAGAAAGAAAGAAAGAAAAAGAAAGAAAGAAAGAAAGAGAAAGAAAGAAAGAGAGAGAGAGAGAGAGAGAGAGAGAGAGAGAGAGAGAAAGAAAGAAAGAAAGAGAAAGAAAGAAAGAAAGAAAGAAAAAGAAAGAAAGAAAGAAAGAAAGAAAGAAAGAAAGAAAGAAAGAAA
>CM053516.1:10876130-10891196 GCA_028627145.1 Eidolon dupreanum | reverse complement strand
GAGCATGTCTCAGAAGGAAAGTTTCTCTCAGCTCTCTCATCTCACTCCCAGCCTGTGGTACCTGAGAATCCACAATACTTTGCTGCCTTGCTGTCTACGCCATCCCTGTCTTCAGAAGGTTACTGCTTTATATTTGAGAGAGAGCCTGAATGCCTCAGAGAGCTCTCCCAGTTCCCCTCTCTTGCCCCAAGATCTTTGGTTTACACCCACATGCTCCAGGTGAAGATCTCTGGAAAAGAGTTTGTGGATGAGTGAAAACTCATTCTATTGCTAAGGCTCCGTGGAATTCCCATCCACCATGTCATGGTGGATTCCTCTTCCCATTCCTCTGCTGAGAATGAGAATATCTATGGGTCATTTTATGTGTAACCTGTTTACCCTTTGAAGATTCTTTCACACTAATTTAAGCAACATAAGCTCTAGATTTTAAATTGAATCTTCATTTGGTAAAAATACTTTTAACACAAATAGTCTCTTCGCTTATCAGTTTGGTATCTGCCTACATCCTATTTGGGTATAGACTCAATATTTTTAAATTAAGTAAAGTTAGGGAGACAAGATGTGCCCAAAAGACTTCTTTTAATGGTCATGGATATAGAAGTTACATTTTAAATAAAAATCTCTAAGATTAGAACCAGCTGTGGAAGGGAGACTGGGAGAAGGGGAGCCTTGGCTCTCTAAATGAAATTAAGTCTATTAAATTTCAGACATAACAGTCTTTGAATAGCCTTTTTCTCTAATAGATGGTGTTCATAGAAGGGTAATATTGATTTGTTTAAGATTTTAAGTTTTCTCTTCTCTTTATCTGATGTTCAAAGAAGGTAGAATTCTCAAAATGACTTAACTTTTGAGGTATTCTTATATCTTGACTTTAGTAAACGTTAAGGTTAAAGGGTCACTCTTGGACATAGTGAACGAATATATAAGAAAAGAGAAGGCTGATGCTCTTTGGGGAATAAATTATTTCTACTGATAGAAACAATATGTAAAAGAATAAAATTACTGAGATAATTTACTTATATGGTTATACATAACATGACACATTTCTATCTTATGTGTTTCTATGTCTGAAGCATTATTCAGAAACATACTAGAAATTAAACCTTCGTAGTTACTATGTTTTATTTTTAAATATTAGAAGATGAAAACTGTTAGGACTATCCCTAGAATTGAAGATTTTCTAATTATTTTCAATTTTGTCACAGGCCAATATAAAAAGTATCATGGCAATCTGGACAAGTGATGAAATTTATCTCGGATATCTTTCTCTTAAATTTGTCAAAATAATGACTACTAAAACCCTGAGAAAAATTCTGAATATGCCAGCAGCTGCTGTTGTGACCATTCACAGTGTTGAGTATACAGGACACCCTTTGGAACTTGCTTTGCTATTAAATTACTGTGTTACATGTACCACCTTTAAAAAAATGTACATAGTGACCTATAGCGAAGTTACAAAAGAGTGGGTGTTCCAAGACTTCGTGTTAGACGTCACAATCGACAGTGTTATAACTTCACGTTTTCTATATGCAGCACTATCAGAATTAATACTATGGGACAAACATAGGGTCTACTATTGTTATCACAATTTCACTGTTACTGGAGTTTTACAAACACCTACAGAATTTGGAAATCTATCAAGATTATCACATGACAGCGTTATCAATACTGTTTTTACAGGTGAGATAGTCTCATTCCACAAAAGTTATTCTAGGTTTCATAATAGATACCTTTCTTATGAGGACGTAACAATTTTAAATGCACTAATATATGGTGTTTTGATAGGTAAAGGTGCACTTTTTACCACCTAAAAATGCATATCAAATTCTACTGACGTTAACTGTGATTTCACACAGCAGAATGCCAAACTCGAGACCTTTTTCTCAGAAGTTCATTTCAATAAATCAGCAGATACTAACTAAGCAGCTTAGATATGCATTTTCAGGGTAGAAGGTGATGTTGTGTTGTATTAGTTTCCTAGGGCTCCCATAATAAGGTACCAAAAAGTGGGTGCTTTAAAACAGCAGATACGTATTGTCTCACAGATCTGGAAGCTGGAAGTCTGCATTCAAGGGGTAGACAGTGCTGTGCCCCCTCAGAAACCTGCAGAGGAATCTCCCCTCACATCTTCCTAGCTTCCGGTGGCTTCTGGCAAACCTTGTCATTCCTTGGCCTGCAGTTGCATCGTTCCCATCTCTGCCTTTGTCGTCACACAGCATTCTCCCTCTCCTCACATGCCATCTTGTTATGAGGACATCAGGGCCCAACCTGTCTTAACTATGACCATAACTATCTTCAGTATGACCTTATCTTAACTAATGGCATGCGTAATGACCCTATTTTTAAATAAGGTCACATTCTGAAGTAGTATCGGAGTTAGAACTTTGACCTATCTGTTTTCAAGAGACACAACTCAACCTGTAACAGGTGTTGTAGAGTTAAATAGCCCTGTATTGAAATCCATGAAGAAGTCATTTTACCTTTGAAAGCCTCAGTTTCTGGGGCCAGAATATAAGACTGCTGTGTTCATTAGATAAGGGATTGAATATAAAATGCTCAGGCTAATACTTGACAGGTAGTAAACCTTCAATTAATAGAACAGACATACCTCATTTTATGGTGCTTAGCTTTATCATGCTTTACAGATACTGTGTTTTTTACAAATCAAAGGTAAAACCAGCAAAATGTCGCAGCTCTCCAAAGTCTCGGATGATGGTTAGCATTTTTTAGCAATAAAATATTTTTGAATTAAGATATGTATGATTTTTAGATATAATTCTATTGCACCTTTAATAAACTACAGTATAACGTAAAGATAACTTTTTTCAATTATAGTGACATACAATAATATTGTATTAGTTTGAGATGTATAACATAGTGATTAGACATTTATGTACCTTACAAAGTGATCACTACAAGACTATTACCAATCTGGCACCATGTGTAGTTATTACAATATTACTGTCCATATTTTTTATACTGTACTTTACATCCCCCTATTTTTATAACTAGCAATTTGTACTTCTTAATCCTTTTCACCTTTTTCACCCATCCCTCCAACATCCCTCCCATCCCAGAACCATCAGTTTGTTCTCTGTATCTATGAGTTTATTGCTGTTTTGTTTGCTCTTTTATGTTGTTGTTTTTTTTTTTTTTTTTAGATTCCATGTGTAAGTAAAATTATACGGTATTTGTCTTTCTCTGTCTGACCTATTTCACTTAGCATAATATCTTCTAGGTCCATCCATGTTGTCACAAATAGCAAGATTTCATTCTGTTTTATGGCTGAGTAATATTCCATTGTATATACGTACCACAACTTCTTTATCTTTTCATCTATTGATGTACACCAGGTTGCCTCCATATCTTGGCTATTGTAAATAATGCTGCAATGAACATAGGGATGCATATATCTTTTCAAATTAGTGTTTTTGATTTATTTGAAAAAAAATATCCAGAAGTGAAATTGCTGGGTCGTAAGATAACTCTACTCTTAACTTTTTAAGGAACCTCCACACTGTTTTCTATATCGGCTGTACCAGTTCACAATTCTACTAACAGTATATGAGGCTTTCCTTTTTTCCACATTCTTGCCAGGACTTGATAGACAGTCTGACAAGTGTGAGGTGATATCTCATCATGGTTTTGATGTGTATTTCCCTCATGATTCGTGATGTTGAGCATCTTTTCATGTGTCTGTTGGCCATCTGTATGTCCTCTTTGGAGAAATTTCTATCCATGGCCTTTGACCATTTTTTTTTTTTGTATATTGAGCTATATGACTTCTTTATATTTTTTAGATATTAATCCCTTATAAGAGATATCATTTGACTTTCATCTTAACTTCATATTTAATCCAAAGTTCATTTAATAACGTTTTAAATGAATAGTATGAATGGCGAAAGAGAGCGTGACAGAAAGCATATCAAAGGGACATGTACTCCAGATTATGAGACTGGAAAAATCAGCATGAATTAAATGACTTCTAAACTGAAATCAGGAGGAGAGAATATATCAGAAAAAATTAGATCACTAGTTGGGATTGCGGGATGAGGTAGCAAAGACCTGGAAGTGGGAGAGAACGTGGCCAGTTTGTGAAACTGAAATTGGTTCAGTATGACTAGCCAGCAGAGTGTGCGACAAAAAGTAGTAAGAGATACGACTGGCTGACAAAACGGGGACTGTCTCATGAAATGACTTAGACATTATATAAAATCCAAAAATGATATATTTTTGGTGAGGTTTTATGTTGTATGTATTATCATACTATGTATCCTACACTTTTTTATTTGACGAAGGCATATTTTATCATGTCATCCATCCACATTTTTCTTTCCTTACACCTTGTGAGGTTTCTAGAAACACACATGGCACAACAGGCTAAGAATTTGGTAAGCTTGGATGAATTTATTGCCAAAAGCAAACAAAACAAAATTAAACATATAAAGAAATCTAAGTTATGAAAAAATTACTTAGTCACTAAAAAATCATATCGATAAAGATATTTGCCCACCAATGTTCATAGCAACATTATTCACAGTGGCCAGGATATGCAAGCAACCGAAGTGTCCTACAATAGTTGATTGGCTAAAGAAGCTGTGGTACGTATATACAATGGAATATTACTCAGCCATAAGAAGAGATGAAACGCTGCCATTTGCGACAACATGGATGGACCTCGAGATAATCATGCTAAGCGAAATAAGCCAGAAAGTGAAAGTTGAAAATCACATGATATCACTTATATGTGAGATATAAACCTAAAAGCAACAAAGGAACAAGACAGAGACTCATGGACATGGACAATAGACTAGTGGTTACCAGAGGGTAAGGGGTGGGGGAGAAGATGGGAGGCAGATGGGGTAAAGAGGATCAAATAGAGGGGGATGGGGGGGGCCGAAGTGGGTAAAGGGGATCAAATATATGGTAGCTGAAGGAAAGTGGGCTTTGGGTGGTAAACACACAATAGGATATACAGATGTCAAATGATAACGTACACCTGAAAATTATATAATTGTACTAACCAATGTTACCCCAATAAACTTAATTTAAAAATTTTTTTAAAAATTACCTAGTCCCTCTATTGCCCAAATCACGTCAGCAGCACACTCTGTCCCTCACGCGGGGCAGAACTAGAAGGGTCACTGACATGAAAACACTGGTACTTGATTTCCAGCGTTAAGGACACTTTACTCTTGTGGTTTTACTAAAACACTACAAAAAACTACTCCAAGCTTGAATTAGTGTATTAAATAATAATAAGCATGACAGGAATGGCATTATTAGGAAGCACTGTTATGGACTAAATTATATGCCCCCAAAATGCATGTTAAAGACCTAGCTCCCATTGTGACTATATTTGGAGATAGTCTTTAGAGAGGTAATTAAGTGATATAGTGAATGCGAGGAGAAAAAACTGCTCTACTGTGAAGAGAAGTTATCCAGCATTGTGTAAAGTTGCAGATTTGTGCCCACTCACTCTAATTTTCGCCAAGTACATAAATACTCAGTTATTATAAAAGAAGTTATTTTGATTAAAAGCGCACTCAACTAAAATGGCATGGATTTATAGTTGGAGTAACACAAATTTTTCTCTTTTTTTCCAGATTATTATGGAAATATCATAGTAAAAATGGAAAATAATATAATGTTTTTTTTCAAGATTTATACTACAGATGCAGTAAAGCTACATTTATGGGTAAATAGTCAAACAAAGTCATTATTTTTCTTGAATGCATCTGGTAAAATATATCTCCTATATGTTTTTGATGATGGCACAATACGTCCACAGGACTATCCCTTAAGACTGGAAATTCAAAGTATAGCTTCAAAAACAAAAGAAAAATGCCCCTTTATTGTATTTCATCATGATATTTTATACATTTCTTACATTTTGGACAAGGGAGAATACCTGTCATTCTGGGCTCAAATAGTCTATCCAGAAAATATTGGTCTGTATATTATTGTGGAATCATATGGTCCAAGTATATTAGAAGAGAAGACTCAGGTTCTATATGAAATTGCCTCAGGATACTGCACTAAAACCATGGTAAGTTAATATTTTTAATTTTTTTCATTTTAATAAATGTAAAAGTATAACATTAACATTTTTAAAAAACAATTTCCCTTTTAGGTTTAGCTTGGAAAATATTGAGAAATATACATGTTTTTAATAGATAATAATATGATAAGCCACACTTTTCACTTTCAATATCCAAGGTCTCTTTGCCACCTAAAATACATTCCTGCAAAACTATTTGACTGTCAATGGTATTGTTTGCTTCTTCTTCTTTTTATTTTTTTAATGCGTGTTTTTTCTGTAGAGTTCTACCTACTATGTAGGGTAGTATAAAACCACCACAAAACCTAATGATTTCAAACAACAGCCAATTCTGTATCAGCAATTTGGGTTGTGAGTATCTGGGCTTTTCAGCTGGTTTAATCTGGGTTTATTCATGGACTGTCGTCATCCGGTGGCTTGTCCAGGACAAGGATGATCTAAGGTGGCCTCATTTACATGTCAAGTGGTGAGTGCTAGCACTGGCTTACCTGGCTTCTCTGTCTGACTATCTCCGACTGTGTTCCCACACCTGGAAAGCAGAAGCCGCAAGTCCTTTTGAGACCTGGATCTGACCTCATTCTATCCATCAACGAGGCCAGCCCGGATTAACAGGATGGGGAATTAGACTCTGCTTCTTAATGGGAAAACTGCAAATGTATACCGTAAACCAGCAGTCCCCAACCTTTTTGGCACCAGGGACTGGTGCTCCCATGAGAATCTAACGCCTGATAATCTGAGGTGGAGCTGAGGTGGTGATGCTAGTGCTGGGGAGTGGTTGCAAATACAGATGAAGCTTCGCTCGCTGGCCCACCGCTCACCTCCTGCTGTGTGGTCCAGTTCCTAACAGGCCATGGACAGGTACCGGTATCAGTCCACAGCCCAGGTGTTGGGGACCCCTGCTGTAAAGGGGCATGCATGTAGGAGTGGGAGGAATTATTGCAGCTGTCTTTGCAAACATTCTACCACAATAAGTGTAAGTGTACAGGGTATATATATTGTTTTATATACTACTTTTCCAATTAATATTATAGCATAAACATTTTACATGTTACTACAATGTCTTCCCAAATAGTCTCCACTTCTGTTACCAAACTCAAGGAGTTCTCCACTTGGGGTGTTCTATTCAAGAGCAAGACATGGTTGTCGTTAGGTAGTTTTCTTTACTTGAAGCAAGAGAGCCAAAACTCTGTCTCACTAAAGGGAGGCTTAGCCATTGCTTTATATGCATTATTTCATGAGTTAATTATACATCAATTTCTTCTTCGCAATTGGTTGGGTTCTTGTTAAACTTATCTGGTTGGGTTCTTGTTAAACTCACCCTGTTTACAGCTGCATCTGCCAAATACGTGCTACATTTTAACATTTAGCAAGAATAGCATTTAGGAAGAATCACCCAGCCCTTGGACCCTTGTGCTATCTAACACTTCCTCTTCTAGACCCAGCTCCCTTAACTGATACAATGTAATGGAAGTGTTCAGTTAATTCCAAAGTCAATTAAAGCAGAGAATCATAATTAAATGAATCTGACAGATGTGGAAACTTTTATTTAAATAAATAAACATACATTTATTAGTCAATCTTTTACTATAGGATCACAGATTTTCCTTTGAAATAAGTCCACTTATTGGAGTTCCTCATCTCCTTCTGGCAAAACCTTATTCATAAGGCATCATCTCTCAGTTCTCAGTTCAGTCTCCTTAAAGTAGAGTGAAAAAAACATAAAGACATTTAAAACAACCAGCATTCTAGATTTTTATAATTTTTTTCAGTCTTTGTTATCCTCATGTCTAATTCAGCAATTTCTTCAGCGACTTGCTTATCAAAACCTTCCAAAGCAATCAACTTAGTTCTCAGGGGAAGAGTAACTCTACTTGCTTTTTACACTCATATGTCATCAGTATTTAATTTAATTCCACAATTACAGTAATAATGCAATCTGACATAAACAAGCTTGAAAACAAAGCTGATTTAGATTTGCAAATAGTAACACAGATCTTAAAACATAGTGTTGAATGAAAAACAGTGTTGAGTGAGTAAAAAGCTGAAATATACTATACTTGTTTGATATATGATCTTAGGTATCTTTGTATCCTTATAAAATGAATAATACTTGTTTGATATATTTTATGGGTGCATATTATGGGGGAAGGGGTTGGGAGAAGAAGATATGGGGAAAATCAAAATATAATAAATAAAATGAGATGAGATTGATTGTGTTTCAAGAAACAAGGAGTATATTTAATTCACTTTTCTGAAGCTGAGGAATCCCCTCTTTTCAGAACAAAAATAGAAAAGATTTACACATTTCTTCAGCCCAGGGAAATTTTCTTTGGTATCTCCAATATCTGCATATACCCTAAGAGGTTTTCCTTCCAAGAATTGGATGTATAATGCATGTTTGCCCATTTGAAATTCAGCCCTTCAAAATATCGGTTACCAACAAAAATACACAAATGACCAAGGAAAATGGAACATCAAAATTTGTGTTTTAATAAAAATCTGGCTCCATCACTTACTAGCTAATGACATTGAGCAAGTTTTTAAATCTTTCTGTACCTTAATTCTCTCATCTAAGTAATGAGAATAACTATTATTACTGTATTTACTTTATAAGATTATTATGAGGATTAAATGAATTAATATGTATACAGGATTTAGAAGAGCACCTAGCACATAGTAGGTACTATATGTATATGTAACTACCACAACTAATACGTGTGTGTGTGTGTGTGTGTGTGTGTGTGTGTGTTTAGGATATATATATGACAAAGAACTACCATAAAGTAATTCAGGAACATGGTGATTACAATTATCATACTTTAAAAATGTGGGGTTTATCATTTTCTGCTTCTAATATCATATATGTTTTTTAAATGGCCTTATCTTGAAAAGGTAGCAACCTTGTGAAATGCTGAAAGTTGAAATGAAACATGCCCCAGATAGAATAAAATAGCAAGAACATATACAAAAGGCAAGTGGAGATTTTTAAAAATTACTCGAAAACAACAGAGGAAAGTTTCAGGCAAATAATTCCTCAGAGTCTTAAAAATTACAAACAGTGTGATATCTCTAATCATTTAAAACCCTCAAAGAAGACATAAAAAGGTCCAGAGACAAGGTTATTAGAAAACAGAAGAAAGTGACAGATTTGCTATGCTCAGTATATAAATGAAAAATTAGAATAAGAACATCGCAATGACAAGAGTCAAATGAGGAGGAAGAGAGAGCCAATAAAAATAAAGGACTAAAATAATATAAAATTAAAAGGAAAATGTAACAAAGTAAACAGAATATGTACTACTTGAAGTTACTGAGATAGAGAAGATAATTGAAAAAATGCTAAATATATTATTTTTCTTATATAAAGAAAGATTTAAATTTGTCTTGAAAGATTTAAACCTGTCTTGAAAATATCCCCATTCCCAGGTTTTCTGCTTTACATGAACTTTTTTATCTCTTTTTCAGACAGTAACATTTTTTCAGACAATGAATTATGAGGAAGTAAGTGATTACTTCGAGTTGCAGTAAGTATGACTTTTTTTTTTTTTAATTCCTACAGCACCTGGTATTTCAAGGTGGTCTCCCATCCAAGTATTAACCAGGTCCAACCCTGTTTAGCTTCTGAGATCAGACGAGATCAGGCACATTCAGGGTGTCAGGGCCATAGACAAGTATGACTTTTAAAAGAACCTCTACATGTTAAATATGCTATTCAAGTTATTGCTTTGCAGGTATTCTATTATTTAAATATATTTTTAAATATCCAGATTTCAAATTCCTTGAAATGTCTGGATAGATGTGAAATTAGAATTCTGTATAAAAATGTAGAATACTCCTTGTGATTAAATGGAAATATGATCTATCTGAAGGTTCTCACTTATCCAATTGCAAAAAAAAAAAGGCTCAGATGACATGATACTATATCTAGAGAACTCAAAGATTCCATGAAAAAGCTAGAACCAGTAAATGAATTCAGTAAAGTAGCAGGATAAAAAATTAATATTCAAAATTAGTTGCATTTTTATGCACCAATAATGAACTGTCATACAAAGAACTCATACAACTTGACAATAAAAAAAAAAATCCAATTAAAAAATGGGCAGAAGACCTGAACAGACACTTCTGCCAAGAAGACATACAAATGGGCAACAAACATATGAAAAGGTGCTCAATTTCACTAGCAATTAGAGAAATGCAAATTAAGACCACGATAAGATACCAACCTACACCTCGTAGAATGGCTATCATCGACAGGACAAGGCATAACAAGTATTGGAGAGGTTGTAGGGAAAAAGAAACTCTCATACACTTCTGATGGGAATGTACACTGGTACAGCCACTAGGGAAAGCAGTATGGAAGTTCCTTAAAAACTAGGAATTGAATTATTACATGATCCAGTAATCCCTCTTCTGAATATATACCTGAAGAACCTGAAAACATTTATCCACAAAGATATATGCACCCCTATGTTCATAGTAGCATTATTCACAGTGGCCAGGACATAGAAGCAACCAAAGTGTCCTACGATAATGATTGGATAAAGAAGAGGTGATACATATATACGATGGAGTATTATTCAGCTGTAAGAAAAGATGAAATACCATCATTTGCAACAACATGAATGGATCTTGAGATAATCATGCTAAGCAAAGTAAGTCGGACAGGAAAAGTTTAAAACTTTTGATTTCACTTATATGTAGGATATAAAACTGAAAGTAACAAACAAACATGACAAACAGACTCATGGACACAGACAGTAGATTAGTGGTTACCAGAGGGAAGGTGGGAAGGGGACGTAGTAGGGGTAAAGGGGTCAAATATTTGGTAATGAAAGCAAATCTAACTCTGAGTAGTGAACACAAAATGTAATATATATCCAACTTACTGTTGAATGGTACACTTGAAACTTATTTGATTTTGTTAAGCAATGCCACCCCAATAATTTTTAAGAGAGACAGAGAGAGAGAGAGAGGAAGGAAGGAAGGAAGGAAGGAAGGAAGGAAGGAAGGAAGGAAGGAAGGAAGGAAGGAAGGAAGAGTAATGGTAAAAAAAAGAAAAAAAAACATAATGAACTATCAGAAAGAGAAATTAACAATCTTGCATCAAAAAGAATACCTAGGAATAAATTAACCGAAGAGGTAGACCTGCATTTGGAAAATTATAAGTCATTGAAGAAAGAATAAGATACAAATAAATGGAAACATATACCATGCTCATGGATAGGAAGAATTAATATCATTAAAATGTTCATACTACCCAAAGCAATCTATAGGTTCAATGCAATCCCTATCAAATACCGATGACATTTTTCACAGAACTAAAATAAATAATCCTAAAATTTATATGGAACCACAAAATGTCAGTCACAGCAATCTTGAGAAAGAATAAAGTTGGAGGTATCACAATACCTGATATCAAACCATACTACAAGCCTATAGTAATCAAAACAGCGTGGGACTGGTATAACAACAGACACATAGATTAATGGAACAGAATAGACAGCCCAGAAATAAACCCATGCCTATATAGTCAGTTAATCCATGAGAAAGGAGGCAAGGATATACAATGGGGTAAAGACAGTCTCTTCAATAAATGGAGTTGAGAAAACTGGACAGATACATATAAAATAATGAAACTGGACCACATTCTTACATCTTATACAAGAATTAACTCGAAATGGATTAAAGACTTAAATATAAGTCCTGAAACCATAAAACTCCTAGAAGAAAACATAAGCAATAAATTCTCCAACATTGCTCTTAGTAATATTTTTCTGCTATATCTCCTCAGGCAAGGTAAACAAAAGAAAAAATAAACAACTGGGACTGCATCAAACTAAAAAGTTTTACACAGCAAAAGAAACCATCAACAAAACGAAAAGACAACCTATTGAATGGGAGAAGATATTCACCAATGATACATCAAAACAGGGTTAATATCCAAAATTTATATAGAATTCACACAACTCAACACCAAAATATCAAACAGTCCAATTAAAAAATGGGCAGAGGATCTGAACAGACATTTCTCCAAAGAGGAAATACAGATGGCCAATAGACATTATATATAAAGCTGCCAAAGTCGCTAATCATCAGAGAAATGCAAATTAAAACCACAATGTGATATCACCTCACACCTGTCAGAATGGCCACCATCAATAAATCAACAAACAAGTGTTGGTGAGGATGTGGAGAAAAGGGAACCCTTGCGCACAGTTGCTGGGATTGTAAATTAGTGCAGCCACTATGGAAAACAGTATGGAGATGCCTTAAAAAATTAAAAATAACTATCTTATAACCCAAGCAGTTCCACTTCTACATATTTTTCCAAAGAAATCAAAAACATTAATTCAAAAAGATATATCCACTGCTGTGTTCATTGCAGCATTATTTACAATGGCCAAGATATGGAAGCACCCTAAGTGCCCATCAATTGACAATTGGGTAAAAAGGAAGTGGTACATATATACAATGTAATATTACTCAGCCATAAAATAAAATGGAGTCTTAATCACTTACAACAATATGGATAGACCTGGAAGGTATTATGCTAAATTAAATAAGTCAACCAGAGTAAGACAAATACCATATGATCTCACATGTGGAATCTAAAGAACAAAATAAACAACAGAAACAGACTCATAGATACAGAGAACAAACTGATGATTGCCAAATGGGAGCAGGGTTAGAGGGATAGGTGAAAAAGGTGAAGGGATTAAGAAGTAATTAGTAATTACTAAATAGTCCAGGGGATGTAAAGTACAGCATAGAGAATATAGTCAGTAATAACTAAGTAGAAACTAAATATGATGCCAGGTGGGTACTAGACTAATCAGGGGGTGGGGGGGAATCACTCTATAAATTATGTAAAGGTCTAGCCACTATGCTGTACACCTGAAACTAATAAAAAATAATATTGCATGTCAATTGTCATTGAAAATAAAAAAAAAAAAAAGAAATGATAGATAAAGAAAACAATATGAGGGCATTGATCTGACCTTTTTGGAAAATTTTCTCAGAGTTAGGACTCCATTAAACTTGTTGAGAAAAATCAAGACTAGTTTTAGAACTCAAATATGTTATCTGACGAAGGATAGAATTGGGAAAAGTAAATTTGAACTTAATGTTTATATTCAAAGACTTCTATAATGTTTAAAGAGGTCTCAAAAGATCATAGTCTGAGATCATCTGACACAGGAGGAGACTGAGCCCACAGAAATTAAACAACTTCTCCAATCTCATGGGGCTGGTTAGTAGCAGACTGATGAGAAGGACCTTGGACCGTGGTCCTAGACCAGTACACCAGGCGTATGTGATGCTTTACACTCAGTATGATGCTTTAATCAAAGAGATCCCTTTAAAAAGATTTTAACACAATATTAGAAAACCTTAATACATCGATTATCCTGATAATAAATTTGAAAGACATAAGAACTTGGTGTTTATTCTAAAAGAATGTTTCCAAAACAAAACATAAGAAAAACATTACCCCAATGTAAGAAAAATATTAGCCCAACAGTGTCTGAATAAAGTTAATCATGAACCTCCTCGAAAAAGAAAAAAAAAAAAAAAAACAAAAATGGGCTATTTCTTAATTCAATAATTTTCAAGCCTGTTTTATAATTTATTCCCATCCCAAAGTCTTTAGATACTTTCCTTAAGGAAAAACTAGAACTCTAATATCCCGAAAGTGCTTCACTTATGAGTAGAATCAGAAAAAACACAATATTTGACTCTTGGAATGAGGTAGCAATTAAGCACTTAATTTCTGGAGGAAGACAACCAACCTGGAATTGTGTCTTAAGGCATTTATGTGGTTTATCACTATGTCCTGACTCAATATATGTTTTGGAAAAATAGCATTGTTTTTCTAGGAAAAAGTCCATTGCTACTCCAAGTAAGTTGAGTACCCCACTCTAGGCCAAGAACTGTCTGGTTTTCAAAATATGTAGTAAACAAGAAGGATAAAGTAATACTGTCATGAAATATCTCTAGTGAAAACCAGCAAGTACTCAAATGAATAAACAATATAATGTCAAATAGTTATAAATGCTATTAAGAAAATAAGATAGAATGAAGTGGTAGAGAGTGACCAGGAAGGGTGAGGAATAAATACTACTTTAGACACAAAGTCAAGAGAGGCTCGATTCATCTCTTCCCTACTCACTAACTTTTCTCTTGATTCTTCTCATGGTGTAGGTTCCTTTGGGTATTTTGTTTTTGTGGATATTTACTCAGAATTCTGTTGCTTGAGAATATACATCAAATTGTCCAGGATACTTTATGTCAGTCCAAGACTTGAGAAAAAATGCCAAAAGCTTTGAAATTAGTGATGGTAGGGGGAAAATCTGTAAGAAAAATTGTATAGAAAATTGAAGATGTACTATTTACTTTAGTGTCCTTTATAAACCTATAGTGTATTACTGAATTTATCAAATCAAAGTTTCCATCGATTGGAAAAAGCCATAATTGGCATAGTTATAAGATGCTTTCTGATTTCAAAGTTGTTAAATGAGAAAAAATGTATCTTAGGAATGATGATTTAAAAATATGAAAATATGCTATTTGTATCCTCATTTACTTGTCACATTTTATATTTAATATATGTTTACTAAATAGATATTAATATATAACGAATATTGGAAGAAAAAAGATGTTTGTTTGTGGTTAGTTTATGTTTGTTTTTTTTTAGTTTTTTCCAAAAGTAAAAACCTTAGCAGGGGAGGAGTGTGGATAAAACCATCAGAATTTCTTCTTCTGTGATTTTTGAGTCGTCCCATTTTCCATGAGCACAAAATGATTTACGTGCACTTCGTAAGCTAAAAAGGCATTGTGTCTGAGCTTCTTTTTAATTCCAGTCGGATCATATTATCCAGCATAATATGGTTCAGAAAACTAATTTCATAACATAATCTTGTTCCAAAGGCATTATCAATAGGAAGGAGAGATCCGTGGGAGCTAGACAAAGAACTGCTGGATAAGACGTCAGCGGCAGTTCCTTCCAC
>CM053516.1:10856058-10876030 GCA_028627145.1 Eidolon dupreanum | reverse complement strand
GTAGTGGTAGCAATCACGTCAGGGACATGGGACTTTTCATCTGCTCTACAGAAAGGCGGAGTCATGCCTACGTCCCTTTTGAGTCTGTGATCACTTGTCTGTGTTTTTTTTCTCCTAGAGACATGAACATGGGTCTTCTGATTGTTCGGGTTAGGCCTAGTGAATATACAAAAATGTGTCCAGCACCCCAAAAGGTAAGTGACATGAGTAGATTAAAAAACACTTATTTCAATAATGAATACGTACAAATTTCCAGTTATAAAAACGGTCACGGGGATGTAAAGTACAGCATAAGGAATATAGTCAATAATATTCTAATAACCATGTATGGTGCCAGGTAGGTACTAGATTTATTGGAGGGCTCACTTTGTAAGTTATATAAATGTCTAATCGCTATGTTATACACCTGAAACTAATCTCATATTGTATATCAACTGTAGTTGAAAAATAAACTTAAAAAATAATGCATACATATTAAACTAAGTAATGCATACTACCTCCACATAATAATACCCGCTTAATACTTAGGAACATTTTGTAATGTTTCACTGATGAGATAGCATATTTTACTTCAGAAACAGAAAATCAGATTTCTGCCCTCCACGATTACCATCTAAAGTGAGATATATAAACATATACCAAAAAAATATAAAATTATTTGGTTTTATAGGTAAATAAAGCTGTCTAAAGGAAAACTAAAATTAATGGAAACAACTAAAATTGATATAATTGGTCAAAGAAAACTGCCATAATGTCCACATTGTATTTATTTATTCAAAAATTTAACTATTTGTTCATTCAAAAAAGGTAATTGCCTGCCTGCTATGTTTCTAAGTTTCAGTCTGTGTGCCAAGTAATGGGAGTTAGAAAGATGAAAAGACAGTATGTTCCCTAGGAATCAGCATCAGCTAGCATAAGAGACTGTAGGACATAGTTGTCAAGTAGCCCGGATGAATGAGTGAGTGATTTTGATTGGAACGGGAAAGGTAGAAAGGAGGAGATACACAAAACGACTGTCGAAGATTAGGTAGAAGTCAAGTAGGCGGACATCAGTGGAATTCCAGAGAGAGGTGTGTACAACAGCGCAGCAGTGTGAAATAGGTGTAAGGTGCTCACGTCATGAAATCAAACACCCCCACCTCCTCTGAGCGTTTGTTCCACACTGAGGGACACCTCCTCTCTGTGTTCCTTCTCAGCCTAACAATCGATAAACATATGCTGAGCACCTCCTATGCGCCAGGAATAACACAGTAAGGGATACCTACGTGAACAATTCAAAGTTGAATGAAATGAAGCCCCTGCCCTTCAGGACCCCAGTACAAGGAACATACCAGGTTATACCAGGGCTTGGGGCCATGAACTTAGAGGGAACCCTGAGCAGAGGCAGATGGGATCCATCCTTGAACGCTGCTGACACACACTGCTTCTCCAGGAAACTTCCTGCAAGTGCATACCAACCACTCCCGTCTGCCCACCTTGCCACCTACCCAGCTAAATCTGCAGAAGTGAGAAACAGCTACCTCGGAGTTCTTGCCCCAGCCTACGTCTGTGTTTTCTACCTGATGGCTCCACTCTAGCTCATACAAGACACCTTCCGGAAGCACCTTGGTTCCCTCCATCCCTCTCCTTGTCTAATCCATAGATTTGTTGGGGATCCATATTCACCATATCCTGCTCAGCCCAGGCATTACAAAAGCAGGTTAATCTAACCTGAGTTCAGATCCAAGCTCTACCACCTACCGGCTTGGACAAGCTTCTCAACGCTGGGTCTCAGCTGCCACATCTAACATCTGTCTCATAGTATTTATCTACTGCGTTGAGAGTATTAAATGAGATAATTTATGTTAAGTGCCCAGAAAAGTGCCTGTCACAGAGTAATTATCCAATATTACTGGTTTCTTCCTTTTCTTTCCTCCTTGGTACACCCAGAGACATGGACAGTTCAAATCTAACCACCCTCTGCATCCCAAATAATTGGTATTGACCTGCCCACTGAAGTAGAATGGAGGAATATGCAATAGTCCTTTGAGCAACAGGAAAATGCAGCCTTATGGAGGGAGATCTTGCTAGTCAAGAAAATCATGACCTGGACACCACTACAAGGACCTTTCTTTGTACTCTTATACCTACTAGCAAGGAAATCATCAGCCCCCCAGATAAATGCTACAGAGACACAGGGTGCAGCTCTGCATTTACATGAAACCATGGCCCACAGAAATCTCTTCTAGTTTCATAAAGTTAGGTCCTTATAACCCTTTTGGACTAAACGGACCATGGACTGAGCCATTTGAACAGGAGCCTGATGTCACCGTCACTTCATCTTCATAGCTTACAGCAGAGAAGCAAGTAGAACTGGTAGCAGCCACAGAGCTGCATCTTAATTTTGTAACCAAGATACAGAATGCAGTGAGGCGACCCAAGTAAGCCTTCATAATTCTATCCAAGATTGGTTTCCCCAAGAAGAGATGAATATGCTCCATCTAATACATCATCTACCAACATTTCTGTGTTGAGGGCTTTTAGAATTTCTGTCTCAGTCCAGTTGTTCTGTCCAACTAGAGGGAATATGCTGTGTCTAATTCTGAGCTAAGGCAAGAGCCGTCCTACTCTGTCTCTGCACTTAAGAGAATAATATTAAGTAAAGAAAACCAGTGAGCTCACTGTTTTCACTCGGGCTGTCAGAATCTCTCTAATTAGGTATCCAGTCCTGAGGAACATGTGTCAGCCCTACAGCAGTGGGTACCCAAGCCAGGCTGAGTCATGCTTCCCACGCTCTGCACCCACATTCCTGTTCAAGATTCATCTGCAGGTCAACTCATATTATTAATCGTAGTCGTGGTTGTTGATTCTGAGGCTAGGGGTGATTTTCGTCAACTAGGCCCTGAAGAAGAGGGAAGTGACAAATAAGATGAACTGATGGTGGGTCCTGACCACAAAAGATTTCAGGACCGCAGTCATCCATGTATGTCATGTGGATAGCTTAGTGATGAGGAAGGGCGGGCCCATGTTTCTGAATGCATGTTATGGGAACACAAAACTTTAATGCTGATGGACAGCAAGAATGTGGGTAGAACTGTTGAAAGAGCAAATCAGGTGAGGTCGGATGACTCAGCAGATAAAATCCATGTGGAGCATGCCTTTCAAATGAAGCTTGAAAGGTCTTGGTTCAGCAGGATAGGTCTTCTAACGCATCAATGTTGAGTGGACATCATTCTCCATCCCCACCCACCTAATTCCCAAGCCTTTCTTTAGGGTAGGGGGTGTTAGGGTTTTCAGATTTGCCTAGTGGAAATGTGCAACATACAAGACACGTTTAAGACAGAATGCAAGGGTCTAGATTCCACTTAGAAAGCCTGGGGTGGGCATGGTGGGGTGCAGGCAGGGTAGACAGCAGTGAGTAAGGTGTCCTGGAGCCAGGTAGAAATAGAAGTAGTCATCCCAATCAAGGGAGAATCTGGACTCTGGTTAAAAATAAATCAAACTAATAACTAGATATATTATACAAACCTGCCAGTGAGTCAGGTCCAAGCTGGAAATACAGAGTTGATAGAAGTCGATAGATGACTGTAGAGGTGCTAGTGGAAGATGAGATTGGATCAGTTCTCTGAGCTATGGATGTAAGAAATCAGAGAACCAACCTTTGGACCTCATGAGCAGTAAAGGCAGAATGAAGCAAAGAAAGAGCAAAAAGTCATCAAAGAAGGAGGAAAACAGCGCAGAGCAGTAAATATAATAAGAGCTTACATTTAAAAGATTATTTCAAATCTAAAAGACACAAGGCGCAGCTCTACATTTACATGTAATTGCTTTTAACTACAGAAATATTTTAGATCACATGAATCAGAACCACTGAACTGACCCCCTAAATTATTTCATTTTAGGTGTTCCAAGTAGCTGTTGGCTGTGATATTAGTAAATTCATTGCTATTAAAGGGTAAGTATATTTGCGTTTGACCTGTCATACTCTTTATGTTTTAAAGCAAATGGTGAACTAAATGGTAATTACTAGTGCTAATATTAGCTTAATGAATGGCATGTCCAGGATGAAATCCAAAATTGATTTGACATTGGTGTCCAAAAATTGTATTGACAGGTTCTCCAAACCAAATTTTTTACTTTTTGCCAAGTCAGATATTACATATGAATCATACTAAAAGGGAAAAAGAATTAACCTCTTTCTCTGTTATTAACGTTTTTCTCTACCTTCCCTTTTAATGAGTCAGTTTCCATCTTCCACTCTTATCTCTCTCAGCTCTTCAGTCCAACTCATTCCCAGAGAAATGAGAGGGAGAACTCCTATTTCTGTTTACCATCCTACCGGAAACAGTTATAATTTCATTTCTATTAGAGAATTGCTTACATCCACATCAGAGAAAGCTCAGTTTCTATACCATTTCTGATGGGAAATTTTCTTAAAGCAAACCTAGCAGAACCACCCGTGCTTTTTCCAGAAGGTCTCAAGGTCTGACTTTCATTGATCTTACCGTGATTTGCAATGATGCACCCTGGATTTTGTCATCAACTTGCCACAGCTCTCTTTCTTCTACATGGGAGAGAATCGAGGTTGGCAAACACAAATCTGTTTAACTGAGGTTAAATTTATAATGGAGACAGCAATGCATTGGGATTCCTTTCCCGTGGTGTGGAGTGGGGGTGAGAGTTGGGGAACCTTGCCTCTTATCTGAGTCTATCTATGAAATGACTTGCTCTCATCTAAAACAAATGTCTGCTCATCTGTCGTTTCAATAGCCTTTTGAGGACTAAATTGTACTAATCCGTTGCTGGGCTGTTACTTAAGAATTCCTATCTCATTCAGCAAGGAGTATGCACTTTCTGTAATTCCTTTTCCAGGAAACACAAAAACTAACTGATTTATACAGCCTATCTCATCCCAATCCTGGGATGGTCTACCTCCACACCCCTGAGGGTGTGATCTATGGCCAGCGCTGGCATTACGTGGGGAAGTGTTAGACATACAGAATCTTAGGTCTCATTCCCACCTGCTGAGTCAGAATCTATGTTAACAAAAGTTTTAGGAGATTAGTAGGAGTACTAAAATTTGAGAATAACTGCTCCAAGCAACATGTTGCCAAACTCAGTTACCAATACCGCTGTGTACAGGTAGCCTTCTTCGGTGAGATCAAAGCAGTCTGAATCACACTGTTTCTGGAAGGGCCTAGAGAGCAATTTTCAAGCTTGTTTACTCATCGGAATCGCTTGGCAAACATGTTTAAAACACACAGATGTCAGCACCTTACTCCAGGGCCTCTTAGTCAGGGACGCACTGCTCAGGAACCCTAAAAACAACCCTAATTTCTTAGGTTCAGGTTGTGGTGAGCCTAAGGTTTTCACAGTCACCAAAGGAGACCGGTGGAGTCCAAGATACTTCTGACAGGAGAGTCATCAATGAAAGAGGGAATCTCTTGGGGTCTAATTTGGGTTTGGCATCGGAGATTGTCTAGACTTCCAGGATCTATCTAAACACAGTGGTGACCACGGTTCCTTTTAAATCATGCTGGAAGCAGTCAACAAAAATGGTCAAATGAATAGCATACTAAAAACACTATCATTTCATACACCATAATAGCCTGAGGTCCGCATGAACCCTAACTAGAAATTATGTGAACCCTTAAAGTGGCTTCTTACCCACACAACTGAGTCTCTAATAGCAATTAGAAATCTAGGTTTTGTCTACGGCCATGCCACCCTGAACAAGCCCGATCCCATCTGATCTCAGAAGCTAAGCAGGGTCAGGCCTGGTTAGTACTTGAATGGGAGACCACCTAGGAAGACCAGGTGCTGTAGGTGTAAAGAAAAAAAAAGGGATTACAAACTGACAAGGTCCTTGTACTCTCTCTGTGAGGTCAACCAAGGGTTGCCTCACCCAAGGAAAAAAAAAAAAGAAAAGAAATCTATGTTTTTAAAAAATGTATGAGCGATAAAACCATCTAAAGAAATTTATCTTCATTATGATAGATGTCCTATCAATTTTTCTCATGTAGCAAACATAAAAAGTAAATCAGGTTTCAAATTCTGGTGTCTTTAGAAACACTTGTGAAACTGATTTTTAAAAACAGAAATGCTAGGGCAACACACCAATCCCAGAGATTCTAATTCAATAAGTGATGATTTTGTTAACACTCTCAAGTTTGAGAATTACTGACTTAAAACATTAAAAGTTTGTGCAAGTATATAAGGAATGATGATATTAAAACTTCATTGTGGTTTTTTTTGTAGATTTCATAGAAAAAACTGTCGTTGGCGTGATTTCTTTTACATTATTAAGAAGTAAGAAATATCTTTAACATAAGCACTGAATTTTTTATTAATGTAGTACCAATAATTTAAAATCAGTTAACATTTATTCCTGTTAGCACCGATCTTTTTCAATATATGCATTTATTGCTATAAACTTAGTTCTAGGCATTGCTTTGCTACCTCTCACAAATTTTGATACATTGCATTTTCATTTTCATTTAGTTCAAAATATTTTAAAATTTCTTATATGTGTATTGTTAAATCTCCACATATTTTGGAAGTACTTTGTAATTATGGTTATCTATCTGACTTGAGTGATACCCCTTTCCTAAAGTAGTGGTTTTAATATTTAAGTTTGGAAAGAGGATAGATAAGTAATGGAAAATATCTTTTTTACAGGTCGTATCTGAGGGGTCGACCATCTAAAAACTTGGTAAGAACACTATGATTTTATCAATTGATCAAGTACAGAAAATAACTAAAGCATTTTTCCTTTTCTAGAGAGTAAAATATAATTGGAAAAAATATGGCTGCCCATTGAGACTTAATTTCAGAGAAAAGTTTCACCCTGTGGTTCAATTGTAAGTATATTTTCACCAAAATTTGAACTTACTTTGAGAGTTTCAAAATCAAAGCATGAAAGAAAGGCTAATTAATCATGCATTTAATAATAAATATTTTGAGCACCCAACATATGCGACACTAGGTTTTCGAAACTAGTTACACAAAGTCAGACAACCCACGGTCCCTGCATGTCGAGGGAGGTTACAATTTAGCAACTGAGATGTAAGTGTGTTAGAGGGCTGAGTCTCTTCTCAGGGATGCAGGCCGACTCTTAACCCTCCCTTTGTCCTCTCTGAACCTCTCCCCAAGCTCCTACCAGCACCTCTGCCTATTTAATAGAAACTACCTTTCCCAGGTGACATATGTCTTCTCTATCAGCCAGTAAAAACTAAAAGTTTGCAAGGAAAGAAGCTAGATTACTAATAAGGGATAGTACACTGGGGAGATTTCAAAAATATTATCTGTAATTTAAGTCTTATAAATAATATTGCATCATAAAAATATGAATAAAATACTACGTGGAAGGCTTTTCCAAGCAATTTTGCATTTGTTTGCCTGCTTCTCTGACTTTATTCTTGATTTCTGATTATAAAAATTATACAAATATAAAAAAATAAGAGCTAAATGACCCACGTTTCTAATATTTCGCTATTATGAACAACATTGTGGTGAATATCTATTTATGTGCGTGTTTGGACACTAGTCCACATATGCCATTAGGATAAGCTACGAAAAGTGAAATTCCTAGGTGTAAAACATGAAAATTTTAATCAAGGCTTTCAGCTTTGGGGGCCTTCTTAGGCTAAAGACAGATTCTGATATCCCCACAGGGCGGGTGGGCGACGAGTAATGAATCAGGAGCTCCGACTTAGTTTTGCGATCAGATCCTCTACTGTTGAGATCCAAAAGGCCTCTGCCAACATATTCTGCCCCCCACTCCTTACCCATGGCAGGTCTATGATACCACATTGTGCCCTCAGTCTCTTACATCGCCCTCCTACAATCCCTGTCATGGGTCCTCTGAGCTATCAGGCTTGTCTGCTATCTTGTTTAGTTTTGATCTTCTTCTAGACATCTATCTAATCATGCCACTGCTTTTCCTGGGCACCGTAGGCACTCCCACTGAGGCCTAGTATTTCTTTTTGTTTTATGTGGTCCCTAATCCCTCAGCAGTAAAATATGTTAATGTTCTCTCTCAAAGATTGCACTCTTCAGTTAAATTCATCATTATTAAACACCTGCCCCGCACCAATTACTGTGCTAGGCACTGGGCATTCAAAGGTAAATAAGACAGAATTTCTGCTCTCAAGGGCAGAAGAGTCTGGTGAATTAGAAAACGTAAGAGCTGATACACTAAGTGGAGTGATACAAAGAAATGTCGTGGGTGGCTGGTATTAAAACTCAACAGAAAAGTATCCAACTTAGCTATGGAAGGAAGAGGCGCTCTGAGAAATGTTCCTAGAAAAGGTGCGTTTGAGCTGAGTCACTGAGTCTTACAGGATAATGAATACTTAGCTGAAGGCAGAGGAGGGAGGGACAGGAAGTTAGAAAGGTAATAAAGAATTCCACTGGCTGAGCCTTTCAAGCAAAAGTGATAGTTTGAGGAAGAAAATGTGTAGTTCAAACCACATAATGTTAACAGGTTATAAAGTGAGGGGTGAAGTGTCAGGAGAGGAGACTGGGAGACTAGCTGAGTGAACTTCAGGTTGTGGAAGGTTTTCTCTCTGTCTTATGGCAGAGCAACTGATCAAATATTTGCTTTAGCTCGTTCTCTCTGGGAGAAGATAGAAGGTGAATTTGAAACAAGTCTAAATGAAGAGCCCAGATAGTAAACTGCATTGCTAATCCAGGGAGGAAATAACCAAATGATTGAAATAGCAGCAAAGACAAAGAAGAGGAATCATTTATGAGAAAATTTAGCGATTATAATAGTAGGGCTTGAGAACTGATAGATGTGAGTGGTATGGGAAAGAGACAATGAGGAAGATGAAGGAGCCAAAGGTGACATCAGTTAGAAGACATCTTCCATGAACTTCGACCTCCACATCTATTCATCTTCAAACATCTGTGCCCACGAGCTCTGTCTGTCTTCCTATCACCACAGAACTGCATATGTGTGTAGGGGCTACCCCTCCACTTGTGAACTGTGTCCTCACCCCCTTTCCGAATTAAGACCATTATTCTTAAAATTGTCCCCTTTCTCCTGCATCATCCACTTTACTCTCTGTACTCATTCATCATTCAAATATGCAGTTCTTTCTCTCAACCAAAACCAAAACCATCCCTTTACCCCACTCCCCCTATAGCTACTATACTCACGGTCACCGGCTCTTCTCCCAAATCCCTCTCAGTCGGACTTGTACTCCCACCACCATTGACACATTTGATCATTCCCTCCTACTTAAAATATTTTCTTCGTTTGTCATAAAGGGAGACCGTGACTGGAGGGAAAGTTTGGGGACAGCTGATGAGGGCCTCCCACTGGCCTGCTCTGGGCTGGTGCCAGCCCCTCACCAAGCTGGGGGGCAGTGGGAGGCAGTAGGAGGGAATAATCAAATGTGTCAATTCTTGTTAATGAGGTCAAATAAGGTGAGACCAGAGAACTGAGCATTGGGTTTAGCAAAATGGAGGCCATTGGTCACTGGCTAGCAGTGCGAATGGATATTGAGCATCAGTTTTGTCCTTTGTCAGATAACGTATTTGAGCTCTGAAATAAGTCTTGATTTTTCTGGATAAGTTTAATGGAGTCCTAACTCTGAGAAAATTTTTCTAAGTTTTTTTTATGATTTCTTCTTTTTATTTTCAATTATAGTAGGAAGGAGGAAGGAAAGCCATCTGTAATATTAGCATTCAATATTATTTTATATTAGTTTCAGCATTATTCACAATAGCCAAAAGGTAGAAGCAACCCAATGTCCATTGACAGATCAATGGATAACCAAAATGTGATACATACATAGACTAGAATAGTAGTCAGCCTTAAAAAAGAAAATTCTGACACATGCTACAACATGGATGAACCCTAAAGATATGCTAAGTGAAATAAGCCAGTCACCAAAAAAAAAAAAAATACTGTAGATTCCACTTATATGAGGCACCTGTAGTAGTCAAATTCATAGAGACAGGAAGTAGACTAGTGGAGGAACTAGTAGGAACTGAAGGACAAGGGGAATGGGGAGTTATCCTTTCATGGACATAGTTTTAGTTTTGCAAGATGAAAAAGTTATGGAGATGGATGGTGGTGATGGTAGCACAACAATGTGATTATGCTTAATACCACTGAACTGTACATTTAAAAAATAGCTAAAATGGTAAATTTTATGTTATGTATATTTCACCACAATTTTAAAAATCTGTAGTTAAAAGACATCATAAACAACAAAAAAAAGACAGGTGGTTGAAAAGTTTGTTTATGGTGTCTTTTAACTACAGATTTTTTTTTAAATTGTGGTAAAATACACATAGCAAAATAGAGTGAACATTTGGATGAATACATTGTAGAGTTAGACAATGGAATACTGTGTAACAGTTAACATGAACAAACCAGGATGCTTGTAAGAGGGACTCAGATGATCGACATGAGCTTGGGTAGAAAAGGAAGAGAAGCCAGGAGGAAGTTGCTGATGAGGAAAATAGATCAAGAGACTGGGGATTTCTGTGGCTCCATCTCAAAACCTAATGTTGAGTGTAAAAAAAGTTGCCAAAGGACACTTACAGTTTAATATCATGTATGTATATTTTCAAACCCATAATTCTAGATATGATTTATGGATATGGACATACTTATGTATAAGTAAAATATAAAACCTGGATGAAAATGACCTATAACAATTTTCACATTATTCCTAGTGTTTTTCTGCATACTTCAAATATTTCCTAATTAAAATTAAATAAGCTCTAGGAACAAGATCTGTGAAGAAAACTGGGAAGATCAAAGGCCCAGGTAGCAAGGCCAAAAGAGGAAGAATAATTCATCCTCTAGGGCTTGTGGGGAAGATGTAAAAATGAACACAGAAAGTGACTGGTTTGGAAATAGGAATGTAGGAGTTGAGGAAGGTCATGCGTGAGAGCTTCCATTTACTTATAAGAAGTAGGAAGGAGAACCATCTGTAAACTAAGAGAAGGGAAGCATTGAGGAGGGTCTCTGAGGGTAGTGGGAGAAGGGGTTAGCTAAGGACCAGTAAAAGATCACTGGATAACACTAAAGGCACCATCTAGGTAAGACAGCATAAGTGGGTCCAATCTCCACAGATGCTGAATTTCTGAAGCAGTATGTGCACGAATGAAGAAGACATATTGTAGCATCCAAGGTTCGGGTTAGATATTGGATGCAATGGGAAGAATGATTGAGTGAATCTAGGATGCTGGTGGGAGGGGGTCAGAGGATCAACCATGAGTAGGAAAGGAAGAGAAGCTAGAGGGAGCCTCAGTGTGATAGGAAAGCAATGAGGACTCAGGGGACTGGACATCTCTGTGAGGTCAAGGGGCAGATGAGAGGACATGTAAAGAATGGAAGAGGTTGGAGTCAGAAAGTGGACTGATGGAGAAGCACTACTTCGGACTATTGTGGGAGTACTTTCCCCCCCCCACCCCTGGAAGTAAGTTATTTATATCTCTGCTACCAGGAATCACTTGAAAAAGCTTATTGCCTCCAATTTTCTTAAGATAAGCAAACAAATATTGGAGGCTGACTACAGAGGGACAGTCAGATCAATACGACTCAGTGTCCAGTTCAACTGAATTATAGCAATTCATAGCTGGTAAATGGATATTCAATTAGGTATTTATCGGAGGTAAATTTGGGTGCTAATTAAGCTTTGAGAAACAGGCAGACAGAGGTGGTCACTGGAAAATTAGTCTGTAGTCTGTGACTTCAGATCACGGTAAATGCTTTACCTTTCTAGAGAATGGCTCAGGAACAAGGTCGGGCAGAATTTTACATATAAAACGACAATAGATTCACCATCAAACACTAATAAGAATGAAGAAAGTCCTGGGAGTATGATCCCAGCAGCCTCTTTGCTTCCTCATCTCCCAGGACAGCCCATCCCGAATTCGAATTTGGTGCCACAGATGCAAGCCCGGAGGAAACGGGCAGGACATGATTGCTCTACCACGAAGCAGGGAGTTCAGGAACAGGTACTATTTTTAGGGGCACATGAGAATTATTTTAATCACATATAGTAAGACACACAGACAAGGAATGACTGTCATGAAGGAAGAAACTTATTAAACATACCGATCCCAAGAAATGGGAGGCAAAGCAGGCCACACGGGGCCATCAGGATCAGTCAGGAGGCAGAGGAAGTGAAGGCAAAATGAGGGCAAGAGACTTCATTGTTTTCTGTGGGAGGGAATGGATAGGTCAGGGTAAGCAGGCTTAGGACTGGCTTGTCTGAGTAATTTTGATGGGTGTTGGATGTAGGACTTGTCTATAGTTGTCTGATACCTGCTTGGCTCTGGATGTTTAGGGCAGGTGGCCCAGGATAGTGGCCCAGAGTGTGAGAGTTTATGAAGGAGATAGTTGGGGTTGGGGTTCTAGATTGGTTGGTTTGTATGTGTAAAGCATGATCAAAAGCCAATTATTTACTATGTCTAGCAATTAATTAACCCTAGGAGGGCCAGCTCCCCCGGGGTCAGCAAGGCCCCAGATATGAAATCATCACAGTTACAATGGGCTATCCAGAGTGGTCACACAGGGTTGAAAGCATGTGTCTATTGGGTTACAGAGAAGTCAATCCTTCCCAATTCCAAAAATGGAACCGCCATAGTGGAGAAGTTACAAATTGTAGAGAAGTTAGTTGCCAACTAGTGACGTTTCTAAATTTCTCAGGTTTAATTAGTATTACATATTACATTAATGAGCATTAATGAAAATAAGCCACGCTTACCTAGGCAAGTATTTTTGCCTCATATTCTCAGTGAAGTAAATAAAACATCAAAGATCATTATAAACGCAGAAAGTAGGGGTCGTGCTATTTATCCCTATTGCCACTAGATGACACTGTAGCTCATCACTTTCATGAGTGGTAACCCATGCCAGCTCACAGTTCATTCAATTAAGATCTTTTTTATTTAGATAAGATATGTAGCTTTGCAACTAGTCTTAATAATTCCAGAATACGATGGTTTACAGAAGATGTAATCAAGCGTGCCGCACCTTCCAAAGTTCCTAGAATCAGAGCTTTTCTAAAGCTTCACCCGACCCTCTGAAACTATGGAATTGTGAGTGTGCCACGCCTGTGCGTGCCTTTTCCTGTGGGGAGAGAGCTCTCATGAGAGTTTAGAGTTCTCTGTGACTCTCCTGCTACTCAGGTTCCTCTCTTGGCCGTTTCTAAAAATTAAGGTGGAAATAAAATAGCCTCTCAGATATCACTTTCTGACGCTTAAAATTTTTCTGCCTAATTTGTGAGAGTGGGATATTTTTTAAAATATAGCCAGGAGTAGATAGTAGCAATGCGGAGCAGACCCGTGACGCCCGATAGAATGACTGCTGCTGAGTCGGCCAGAGATCTGAGCAATGAATAAGGAGATGCTGTCGAGGATTCGTTATATTTTTAGGAATAGACACCAGAAAATATATCAGACACTGAGGCGACCCGCCTGAGACCAAGGTCTTTAGTGAAATTTCCATCCAAGAAATGCAGAGGACACTTTCATTCAGAAAAAAATGGTCAATAATTGATGGAGAAAAAAGACATGTAACCATTTTTAAAACAGGAGGTCTGGTGTGCAAATGTATGACTTTATCAGTCACTGAACTTTAGCTTTGGTCTCAAGCCTCTATTTTCATACAAAGCAGAGGACAAAATAATATTAATCTGAAGTAACGCATCTCCTTTAAAACGTACTGAGTTTGGGGTAAGTAGTCTTAGCTCAATGGCGCTTATGTCCGGTGTCGAACTGTGCGCTGTGGCTTCTGCCAGCGGAAGTGGTCCAAGCTCCCCGACCATCGCTCCAGGGAGCTTTTCCCACGACTTCAGCCTGTCATCCCCGCCTCAGTCCTCAGCTGTGCGCTGACCCTCCAACACGAGGCCAGCTCTTCCGTCCAGATCCGCGAGTCGTTCTGTGGTTTAACGCTCTGGTGCGTAACAGGCACCGGATGAATATTTGTTAATCAAATGGCACAGGGCAGTGCTTGCTTTGTCCTTCCTCCATTTGTCACTCACTCCTGTCTTTCTCCCTGCTGCCAGCTGTGATGGCCAGGCCTCAGCTACCCACACCTGATCAATATATGGTTCCTACCTAAGTAAAGGGAACTTAAGGTTCCAACTGTTAAAAAAAAAAAAAAAGCGAAAAAATTTCTGCTTCATTCCTATTAGGTTTATTCTCAGAACAGCAGGAAAGCTATACAGTGGGTGCTATTGTTATTTTACAGGTAAGAAAATCGAGGCTTTAAGAGTTTAAGTAATATATATATATATATATATATATATATATATATATATATATATTAGGTAACTTCCCCAAGGTCACAAAGCTGTTAAGTGATAAAGATGGGATTTAAACCTAAGTCCATCTGGCTTGAAAGCACTAAACTGCTCTGTTCTACACTCAAACTATTATTTTCATGTTTTCTGTTTTTTTCAGATACAATGACGATGGCTACATTGAAGATGTTGAAGTAAATTTCATAGTGTGGGAAATACACGGCAGGAATGACTATAGCTTTAATAATACTATGAAAATGGTATGACATCCTAGAGTTGAAATAGAATTTAGCATGCAATTAGATGCATCTTTTTACTTTAAGTCTGTATAGAAATTGTCTAAGGAAAGTAAAACCGGTCAGCTGTGGGTAGGAAAAAAAAAACACACATAACCTCTATATTAAATTCTGTAAAGACTAAAATTCATTTATGAAAAAAGAAGTCATTGTCATAGAAAACAATTTAAAGGGGTCAGAAAAAATAAAATAATGTTTATAGTAGGATGATGCAATTGTAGATAAACATTTTGTTGTCTCTCCAACACAGTATTTAATGTTTGGTTCTTTATGGATGTGCCTTTGGCTTTCACACACTGATCACATTTGTGCTAAATCAAATGGACACTCCCTAGTCTTCATCTCGCTTGACTTCCTTGCATCATTTGGTCCGCTGACCTTGGCCTCACTGTCCCCACACTCTTAGTTTTCCTTCATCCTCCATGACTGGTCGATCTCGGCCTCCATGGCGAATCCCCCTTACTCTGTGCTTTCACTTTGCAGGCCCCACACAAGGGCCTTACCGCGCCTGACCCCCATACTTCACTACCACCCCCATGTGGCTTTCTGCCTTTGAGGGCCTCCCATGATGACAGAACCTCTCTGCAAATCACTGGCATTGGTTCCAACGATCCCCTGGAGATCTCGTGCTCAAACAAAACAAGAGATGACTCTTTCCAAAGTAACTTTCTCCTCTATCTGAGACCTTTTTTTAATTCTCTAAGAATATAACCCACTTAGATGGCAGCCTGCTACCTCCCTCCAGAGTACTGTAAAAGCCAGCTGTCTTCTAATTATGTGACCAAACAAATCCATCCCATCACACATTCCTCCTACTTGTTCAGTGCTCAATATGTAAGTCCTTCTGGTCTACCTCTTCATCACAGTCTCATCCCTTAACTATTCTATCTTTCGTATACATTAGCCCAGACTCCCATTACTCTCCATCTTCTCAAACCTTTCCAAATGTACCTTAGGGTTAAACGCCCTTAGATCCTTTTTCAATAAATGATCCTCAGAGAAAATCACTTTCCCTATGTTTCTAACAAACCAAGGGGCCTCTCTCTTACCCATATACTTAAGGATGAGCTGTGGAATCAATGTTCTCTCTAATCCACAGTATTATTTCCAGATCATTGTCTCCTTGCCCTAAGTAAAATGCCATTTGTCATCTAGTTGACATCTAACCCATCACTACTTATTACTGCCATGTACTCAGAACTTGATGATTTCTCCTCATGCCCTGAGAACAATTACAGTTGAGTGTCGAATTGTGCCAGCTGATGGGAAGAAGCTTTCTAAACAGAGACTGCATTTTCTAGCCCATCTGCATTAGGTGGGTCCATGTGACTGGTTGTCACCACTGGAGTAGGAGCAGAAGTTATATGTGTCATTTTCAAGATGAAGTGCTTTTCAAGAGGAAAGATGAACCTCCATCCTTTCTATTTTCCTTTACATGTCAGTTTATTACTAATAGCAGCAATTAAATATGGAGTAGATGAGAAATGGATGAAAAGAGTCCAGTGAGGGGACTTTGAGGAGCCATGAGATAGAAGAAGCCTGAGTTCCTAATTCATTTCTTAGAAAAGAGTCATCTGTAAGAACCACCTAACCAGGGACATCTTCATTGGACTGTGTGTGATCACAATTAAACCTTCAATGTGGAAACCTCTGAGAGTTGGGGTTCATTATCACTGCACAGAAGAGACTACCTCAACAAATAACTCCCCCTTATTAAAATTATATTTAAATTCAAACATTTCAGTCTCTGACCTCAAACCCTAATTCTTTAGCTCTCTCATTGTTACTCCTAATATTCCTCTGCCTCTTACTTTTTCTCATGTAATCTAGGTATCCACTATATTGAACCCTCTGCTTTCTCCCTCCCTACCACTCTCATTTTTCTTCTTTTCCTGTCTATCTTAAGCTCCAATGGTTCAGTCCTTCGATGACGGTTTTGCCAATATCTGTATGTCACTTTCCCCAGTGTTGTCTCTGTGCACTGTTATGGCACCTTTAAACATCAATATTTCTGCCTTATCCATGCATATCTTTGAGCTGCAGATCACCTCTAGAAAGAAAAAAAAATTGAAATTGCAGTAACTGGAATTAGGAACTGAGCTATTAGGAGTGATGGCTGAAAAAAAGTGTAGTCAATTGGAATAGAGGTCAGAAGGAAATATCTAGAATTTTACACAGAAAGATAAACTGATTTAAAATATAGAAAAGAGCATAGTGGAGTTTCCATGCTAAAATCTAAGAACTGGAGTCCTAAAAATAAGAAAAGAGGGTCTTGGCCAGAAGCAATATTTTCTGAAATTGATGAAAGACATCAAGGCACAGAAAAAGCTATCTGCATCCAGAAATACCACTGTAAATTTTCTAAAAGCAAAAACAAAGAAAAAAATCGTAAAAACAGGCAAATCAAAAAAGATAATGCCTTCAAAAAGTAATTATAAATTTTAAAGCTGATTTTTCAATAGAAAGAATGAAAACCAGAAAATTTTGAACAAAAATATCTCTAAATTACTGAAAGAAAATAATTTATGAACCTAAAATTCTATATGAAATGGAAATAGGCTTTAAAAATGAAAATGAACGACAATTAATGCTTTACAAGATACATGAAATTAAAAGAAGAAAAAAATTAAGTTAAAAAGAATTAAAGAATGGAATAAAAAATTTTGAGAGAAAGTGACAAATGTTAAAGATAAGCAAAGAAGATCCGTTTGGTAGATAAATGAAATCCCTAAAAAAGAAACTCAAGGAAAGGAACAAAACCAACATTAATAATTCAACAAAACACCCCACCCTGAGAAAAAAGCTTTGAAGCTTCATACTGAAAGAGCATACCATACACTTGAGAACATCAAATCAGAAGAGCCAACCCAAGAGTGTGTCTTGGCAAAAAGCAAGCAATTTTTAAGAGAAATAAAATTAAATCATTATCAGACATTTTTTATAGCAATGCATTAGGTCAGGAGAAAATGGAATAAAATATTTAAGATACTAAATGTAAGACAAAGATTTTTATATCCAGCAAAACTGATAACACTATAAAAGGTATCAACTGCTATCAATATGTAAAAAGCTCAGATAATATTGTTCTCATGAGCCTTTCCTGGCTGAATTACTAAAAAGCTTCAAACAACCAAAAGTACTAAGGAAACATCTACATAAGAATTTGAGGGACCATTATATTATAGTGTTGAATTACTTATAAAACTAAAACCAAATAAAGGTTAAAAGGAAAAGAGGATAGTATATAATGGATGTATTTTCTGACAATATAGATATAGTACAATTATAAACATGGTAGGAGAACGCGAACAGCTTATGCAAGGAAAAATAACTGTTTTTAGTAGTCATGATAGTGGCGGTAATGTTTGTGTTGTTATTCTGAAGCCATGAGGTGTGTAATGTGAGAGAAAGCAAATGTGTAATGATGGGGTATTTTAATACTATCGTTCTTCATCAAGCGTTTTTGAGTAAAAGTAAGGACATACACATGTAAAATAGAAGTTCAGACAAAAATACTGATTTCGAATAGAACTCAATATAAAATCATGAGGTACCGGATATTGATCTAGATATAAATATATAAATATAATGTTTATATAGAGAGATGTATAGAAAAATAGATAAATTTTTCCTACACTGTCTGTTAAAATCTCTGGAAACATAACTAACCAGTAGCAGTAAATATCCTTAGTACTCAGATCGTTGTCTCTGAATAGCATTTCCCACTAAAAGTAACCAGAGATTCTTAGTACAATGGCTGATTCCAAGCCTGGAGGAGCAATGCACAAGATGAGCCTGGAATGGTTAGACATACCCAATGGCAAGGAAATGTCAAAGACTGCTAGGTCACATCAATAGTAATCAGAACCCAACGTGAAGACATTATTATTGGCCAAAGATGGGACGATTCTAGCTACAAATTGGATAGTTATTGCAATAGGTTAGAACCTATTACATACATTAAATCTATCTGTTTATAAAGAAGTTTTTTTAAGTTCACCTTTGGAGAATGATAAAAAACCAATTTCTTATTTTGAAAACTGGCAAATAAAAAGAAACAAATATTTATCTTACCTTCCTCAAATAAACTGTACCAGTGGGTAACCAAACAGTAGAGGAAGCATTTCTATAAAATTATTCCAGTTCGCAAACAGAAAAGAAAAGAAAAAAGATAGAATTGGAATATCACCATTATAAACAAATTTATGTCAACCAATTTGACAATGAACAAATGCCTTGAAAAACATAATTTACCAAGTTACTTGTATTCCAAAAGGCAAATTGAAATCTCTAACTCTAGATGGCTTTCCTGATAAAGTCTATAAACATTTAAAGAAAATTTTACTTCAGCCTTATAAAAACTCTTCTAGAGTATTAGGGTGAGGGGCGCACTTTCTAACTCATTTTGTGAATCTGCAAAGACCAGATGAGGACCTTAAAAAAGAAGTATTAGCCAATCTCACCCATGACCATTGATATAAAACATCTAAACAAAATAGTAGCAAAAAACCTCATCGATGTATTAAAAAATAATACAACCAGGCTCAGTTTTGTTTATTTCATAAATGAAGAGTTGGGATATCATTTGAAGATCAAAGTATTCCATTATATTAACAGAATGAAGAAGAAAAGGCATAAGATTATTCTAATAGTTGATAAAATATCATTTTATTTAAAAATTGTTCACCTATAACATTATTTTAAAATAAATCTTAGAAAATTATAAATAGATGGTAACTTCCTTAAACTAATAAAATGTAGATATAAAAAAAAAAACCCAAAACTATAGAAAACATCATGGTGAAAATTTGAAAGCCTGAAGTCAGGAATGAAATAAAGATGCTGGTTATCATCACTTTTATACAATGTTGTTCCTGATCTTTGTAATAAGGCAAACAATAAACAACAAAAATAAATAAAAAGTATAAGGATTGGAAGGGAAGAAGTAAAATTGTCACATTCATGATAATGTGAAGACATTAAGAGTTTAAATTCTCTCCATACGAGGTCAATATATAAAAGTCAATTGTTTCTCTGTGTATCAGCAAACATTTAAATAATAAAAAATTAAGTATATAATTTTCAACTGCATTAACATATATTAAATACTTAGGAGCAAACTGATATTATATATATAATCTTTTGACAGAGTGGTTGTTTAAATGTAGCCCAAACATGGAAGTCAATGTATGAGCTTAACAAGCACCTCCCATTAGAAGATGCTTGGGGACCTCAGGTAAGAAAAACATTACCTCGCAAATTATTTATTTATAATAAGTAATTTGGCATTCCCATATTAACAAAAACATGATGTCACTACTTTCGACTTAAATTTGTCTTTCTAAATCAGTCCAATTTTTTTGTTGGATTATATTGTGATTTCAAAAATGCTTCATCTTAATTTCCATTTGATCTTCTGTTGTT
>CM053516.1:10838831-10855558 GCA_028627145.1 Eidolon dupreanum | reverse complement strand
GCTTCGGTGACTGCTGGCTCTAGAGTGGAACACTGTGAGGAGGTGAAAACAATTATTCTTACTGTTTCTGATTGTGGGCTATAATTTCAGTGTTCTTGTTTTTGACCTTTTCTAAGCACAGCCGTATACTGTCATTGTTAAAATGGTAGATAATTGTAATACGGTAAAAAGAGCATTCGATTTGGAGTCGCAAATTCTGGGAATGAGTCAAAACTCTGATGCCTACTGGTGTGTAACCTTAAGCAAATCTCAGAACTTTTCTGACTCTCAGTCTCTAATCTGTAAAAATAGGGACACTAGCCAATATTAGCTGACACACACATCTCACGTGCTCTAAGGACTTTTCGTTTAACCCTCACAGCCCTGTGAGGGAGACATTAAGACCTCCTTTTATAGAGGAGTAAGTTGAGGTCCAGAGAGGTCAAGTGCCTGGCTCAGGGTCACACAGCTAGAAAGAACAGAGCTGGGACTGGGACCCCAAGATGCTCTCTTAACCAGAGCCCTCCAGCCCTTCCCTGGCCCTTGCCAGAAGCTGGCATAAGTACCTAAACCCCAGTACTGATAAAATGTAAGCTATTACTATTTTTTTTTCACTAGGGTTAACATTTTAAATGTTACAATTTAAAAAAGAGTTTTCCCTTAAGATATGTGGTTTTCAAAAAGTTTGTTGGCATCATTACATATACATCTTTATATTATGATATATACTTCTTTATTCATCCAGGGACCAACTTTTTTTTGTCAAGACTCATTTCTCATTTTAAATTGAAAAGGAGAATTTTAAGTGGACATTTTCTTTACAGCAACTCTTTGTGGAACTTATCATTTGCATTTAGACTGGGATATTTATATTTGTATTTGAGGGCGATTTTCCAAAGGCACAAAGTGTTAAGTTATAACTCTGAGAATTGTTTCACTGGAAGCAATATAAACTAATTAAATTTGTAAAAGAAAGACAAAGGAGAAGAAGGTCCAATCAGGAAGTCACTGCTCCTGAAAACTTCAGCCCTTTCCACCCCATAAAGTTTGTCACGAAGTTGGGACTAACATTTTCTCCTGTGGGTTTTACTCACGCACACACTTGCTCACTCATGCACACACGCTCGCATGCACTCATTTATTTACAGAACTTTTTGATCATCTTCCATGTGCCTGGCCCAGAGGATACAGCAACAAGCAAGAAAAAAAGTAAGCTTCTCTCAGGCAGCTGACTTCTAGTGAGGGGAGCCGGCAAAGGCAAACGAGATAATTTGAGATGGTGATGAGTGCTATGAAATGCCACTGTCTTAGGCTGGCTGGTTGGTCATCAACCACATGAGTGAGCTTGGAGGTGAGTGCTCTAGCCAGTGGGCTTGACCGTGGCCTTCGGAGAGACCTTGCTCCAGGCCACTGCTTAACAGCTCCTGATTCCCGGCCCCCAGAAACTGTGTGAGATAATCAATGCTTGCTGGTTTAAGCTGCTAAGTGTTGGGCTGATTTGTTCTGGAACAACAGACAACTATTACAGTTCTAAACTCTCGTGTTTAATTTTCTGCATCCTTGGCTAACATCCAACAGCTAGATGAACCTGAAATGTTCTTCTATCGCGAGCTCAGAACCGGGCTGCTGAGTGACGCTGGAAAACCCCCACGGAACAGGCCACGTGGTCTTCACGTTCACCAGTGTCACCCGGACGCTCGGCACCACACTACGGTGTTTTCCTGGTGAATTCTCTTATCTTCAAACATTCTCCACTGTTTTTAAACCTCAGACTCCTTCACCCCCACTCCCCTCCCAGTAGATGCCCTCACCCTGTAGCCATATGCCTCCTGTCACTCATCTCTGGCCTCTGTATTCTCACCCACTTCCCCTTTTCTTCTGTGCCAGACGAACCATTCCCTTAAATCTAAGGTCAAGTTTTTCATCTGGAATCCTCCGTCTCCTCCTTTCTTCTCAGGCTCCTTCCTTATTCAATAGCTTTTCCACGTCTGCTGGCTCAGCCTTATCAGGATATAGCCAAGCTCCAGCCTCTCCAGTCTGAAAGGCAAAAAAATCCTCTTTCCGCCCACATCCTTCTCTGTCTACACAGTTAGATTTCCTCAAGTTGCCTGTTGTCTACACTACACTCACTGCCTTCATGAAAACTACTTATGCAGAGGTTACTTGTTATCTCCACGATGATAAAGCCAAAGACACTTTTTATTGTGGGAAAATAATTAAAGTTTCCTGTTATGGGTAATTTCACACACAGGTATAAGTGAAGCAATAGTGCTCCGTCCCCAGCTTCCGTGACAGCTCATTGTGTTGAAGAAATGCCAGCGATCACATCATTTATCCCCAAATATTTTAGTATCTACCTCAAAAATGTAAGAACTCTCAAAGGCCATTCTCCAGTCTTTATTTTGACTGAGCATTCCCCTCATCTAACATTGTGATTTATTCTTCCCTAAATGATGATACTATTCTTTTTTACTCGTCTTGGTTGCTCTTCAGCCTCTATTTTTGAAATTTTCTTTGTTAGATTTTTCTCCACTATTATCTCATTTCCTTGAGGCTTTTTCCTGTGCCCCAATGCCACTTCGTACACTGCCGGGCAGGCCCGGCTTTCCCAAGGCTAGGACTCACTCCCAACAGCTGCCAGTTTGGCTGGTGGCCCCATCCTTTTTTTTTTCTGAATTCCAGGCTCTGCTACCAACTCTCTACCTGACAGCTCTCCCTGGATCCCTTCCAGGTACTTCACTGTGATAGATTTAGAACTAAGCTCAGCATCCACCCCTACCCTCCTTTTCTTCTTCTCTATTAACAGGTAGGGCACCCACCCCGGTACTAAATCCAGAAGCGCAGGAATCATCTCTTCTTTACCGCGTCCTCATTGCTAATTATCAACAGCGCTACAGATTTGATCATCTAAATTAATCTAATATCTACTCACGTCTTTCCATCTTCCCGATCTCGATCACAGTCCCCGTCACGGTTCAGCTGGACCGCAACGGTTTCCTGTTTTTCCTGCTCCCGCTGCAGCCCCTCCCACCCACCGGGTCCTGAACCCTTTGCGCCATCGCAGCCGCAGCATACAAAACCTTATCTCGTAACCCACCACCTAACACCTTTCAGTGGCTCTTCATTATTTTTAAAATAAAGACCAAAATCTTATTTTCTTTATATCTCCCCACCCCTTTTTTGCTAAAATATTTTAAAGCAAATTGCAAATATTGTATTATTTTACTATAAATATTTAAGCAGCTATCTCTGAGAGATAAAGGGATTAAAAATATATATAATCTCAATGGCATTATTGCATCTAATAAAATTCAGCTGGAACCCAGTCTATACTCAAATTTCCTTGAATGTCTCAGAAATTGTTTTTACAGTTGATTTGTTCAAATCAGAACCCAAATGAAGTTCACAAACTGCCTTTGGTTGTTCTTTTAAGTCTGTGTAATCACCCCTTTTTACGTGGCCTTTTTTTTTTTTTATGATGTTTATTTGTTGAAGAAGCCAGGTCATTTGCCTGTAGAATTTCCCTCCATGTTGGATTTGGCTGATTGATTTCTGTTCTGTCATTGAACTTGTTCCTCTACCCTTCTATTTTCTCTAGACCTGGTAGGTAGCGCTAGAGGCTTGGTTAGATTCAAGTTTGCTGGTAAGAATAAATCACCATGGTGCCATGTACTTCCTATTTCTCACTTCCAAAGATTGGTCAAGCCGTTGATGTAACGTCAGCCCTCTATTTCAAAGCTCCTCATCAGCCTGTCAGCTGATGGCTTTAGTAATTATTGATGATTGTGGCCTAGATCCATTATTTAACTAGTGGCTACCATGCCTCCTGGTTTTATTAACTGAACTTCTATAAAGAAGAACTTTCCTTCATCAATTATTTGGTTATCTTGAAATACAGGCTGAATAGGAAGGTAGAATAAATGGTTGACTCTTTTTCTTCCTTTACCAATTTTCAGAACAATGTGGTGGTGCCATGGCAGCCTCCAAAGATAAACAATGAGGATTTTTTGTTTTGTTTTGTTTTGTTGAGGGGGGGATAATTAGTGTCATTACGAACACTTGGATTTGTATAATTTTGTTGTTTTTGACACTTGAATTGTTCTATTTCTGCTCATCAAGTTGGTTCCTGAGGTTTTTGAGTTTCTTTGCTTTCTGATATAAAAGATGTCCTGGAACAAACATCTTGATCATTTTATGCCATGAACCAGTATTCAACCACTTCTCCAAAGAGCCCTGTTTTTGTTTGTTTCTTTCTTTGTTTTTGTTTGCTTTTCATGGGTACAGTATCTGGAAACCAAGAACTGCTGGCCTAGGTGAGCTCACTGTTACGTGGGTGCCCTTGCTCCTAAGCTCTTTCAGTGGGGAGGGGTAGAAAGAAAAGTTTTGTTAAATCATAATTTCATATGATATTTAAATTAAGACATTTACAATCTGGGCACTGGGGTTGCCCGTTGCTATTAAGTATCACTGCTCTTGGCCTTTACAAGTAGACACTTACTGCCTACTAAATAATAGTGTGGTGACTGAAAAATGACTGCTAGAAATTTATTACTTGCAGGGAATTACTGCGTGGCTATCGCCCACGGGAACATGGCTATCGCCATGGGAACATAGGCTATCACCCATAGGAACATAACATTCTAACAATAAGCTTTCTGCTTCTGTACCCTTGCTTGCACAACCGACCTGTGAGTTAACAGGTAGTGAATAAAAGAAAAATAGACCTTTGTGTTTAGACAGACTAAAGAATAGAATTTTGGATTTAAAAAACCCTGTACCTCTACATATCGCGGCTGCTTAATTTGGGGTCTGTGTACCCCTGGCAGACCCAGCTGGCTGAATAAAGAGTGTGTTTCCTATAACTCACTGAGTTCTGGTGGTCCGTGTGTCTTTCAGGGGCTGGCGACTACAACAATAGTACATATTAATGGGTTACAGGGTTTTTATTTAACTTTTTTGGATTTTATACTGTCTCTTTTCTTTTATGCTAAAAGTGTTGGTTCCTAAGATAGTTATATAGTAATTTCATCTATGTATCATCTATCATTATCTATCTATCTATCATCTATCTATCTATCCATCATCTATTTATTTTTGTCCTTAAAATACACCCCACCAGGGGTGTGCGTGCAGTCAATGCTGTGTTTTAGTCTTTCTATTTGTGGCCATGCCGCCAACTGTATATGCAGTTAGATTTATTTGGTTCAGTTGGTCGAACATTTTAAAATTTTAAAAACTTCTCTGCCTTCTGTTAATTTTATAATATAATTATTTTCAGGGGATATGTCTGAATAAATAACCTCAAGTAACTGCATCCGGGAGAGAAGGGCTCCGCCCTTTGCACCTGTGCGCTTCTCCTGTGCCTAGAATGTGGTTGGAGCATGCGCAGACTCACCTTAATGTGCACTGGGCGCCTGCCAGGGCCTTTGCAGACCCCACCTCCGGTATCCACCTCCACCGCCAAGTGAAAGAGGTGTTTTTATTACTGTTTTGAAGATGACCAAATCGATTTTCAAAGAGGTCAAGTAACTGCCTGACTCACACGATTAGTGAGTGGAAAGTCCAGAATTCGATTACAGGTGTGTCTAGTCTAAAACCCTATGTTCTTATTCTGCCATGCTACCTGTCAGTAATAACTCTATACTATGTATAATACTTAAATCTAGAACTTTGCCCCACCCCAGTTCAGGAGAGATAGAGCATGTTTATTTTTACTGCTTACTGTTCCTAGCTGCTCTTTTGGTAATAGCCCAAATTAGAAAAGATCCAAGTGTTCATTAGCCGTAGAATTAGAACGGAAGAATTACTGCTAACGTGGCAATTTAGGTGAATCTCAGAAATAGAATGTTAAATGCAAAAAAAAAAAAAAAATCATGTAAAAGTGTATACGTCTTATGTTACTATTTATATAAATTCAAAAACAGACAAAATACGTCTATGGTCTAGAAGTTGGGGTGGGTCAACGAATGGGAGGAGGTAGCATAGCTAGGTGCCGGCTGTGCTGTTTATTTGACAGGGGAGTGTTTGCAATGTAAAAAAAATCAATATTGGATTCATATTATTATTCTATCATCCTTATTTAATGAAAAAGGAAACTGAGGCTTAGAGAGGTTAAATAATTTGCCCAAGGTCACGTAAAATTTGCTGATCTGGGATTCGAACTCGGTCTCTCCGAGGCCAGAGCCCTTTGCCTAACCACTGCGTGTGCTTCAGGAGAGGAGAGACCCGTGGGGGGCGCGAGGCTGGTGGGGACAGGCGGGGCCCCTAATCCAGCGGCAAGCCCAGAACAGAGTGCGTTCCTGAGGCGCCTGGGACATGCTGGAAGGAGAGAGCCCGGGTTTTGGCTCCGGGGGTGAGGCATGGGTCCCTGAAGGGCAGCAGGGATGAGGGCTAAGCCCTGGTGTCCACCTGACGGGAAATTCAACGTCTCTGCCGCCGAGATGCTGTCGTCAGAGGGGAGACGGTAGCTGACCCCAAGGTGTCCTGAAAGGACCAACACGCGAAATCTCAAAAAGTAGCCAGAATGAGTCATTCTGATCTCTCCTAACAAATATATCCACATATGTATCCATGGACACGGTATCACACTTTTGGGATGGCTGGAGAGGTATGGCAGAATGACCTAGGAATTATTAGGGTTAAAGGTTAAGATTTACTGTTGTACTATCTACTGCAGCCTTGTAGAAAAATTCTAAAACTCATAATATCTTTTTTTTTGTTCAGCTTGTGAACAATTCATAAGCTTTTTTAATTCCTTAGCAACACAAAGCATCTGAGGCCCATGATTATTAACAGAAAGAGGTTGTCCCCACCTGTTCTCCCTTTGGAGACCACTTCAGCGGCCATGATGGGAGAACCACTCTTTCTCACTAAGATGCAGGCCTGTCAGCTTAGCCCGAGCTCATGTCAATAAAATTCTACGAACAGTGACCCTTTCCACATGTGCTCAAGGAAAGATGGGTTTGGGTTAGCAGTCATGACTGGCCTTGCCCCTGCTCTAAAGCCTTGGCCCTTCCAGGGTCATCTCTCGTTCTTCACTGGTCCCCAAAAGCTGACCAGTCTTCCCGGAGCCTGGTGACGGATTTGAGTTTGAGCAGTTCTTAACAGCCCTTAACCGTTTCTATCCCCACCGGTGGGCTATCGTCTCTTATTAGAAGACCACTAATACCTTTTGACCAATCATTCTCCACACATTAGGTCTTAATGTTTTCTTATGATGGCTTATGAGGTTTTAGCTCAGTAACTCGTTAAATGAATTAAGACTTATTTTAACGGAGAAAGCGACAGTATTTTCAGTATGTGCACTGTAGTTACATGTTGGATCTAACTTTCCAAACAAAAATTGCTAGCGCTGACACTCCCTTATGTAGGTCGTGCTCAAAGGACAAGGAATAATTGCTTGATTTATCCTAAAACTCACATGGCAATACATACACATTAAAAAAAAAAAAAAAAACCTTTTATCAATGTAAGCACAGGTCCTGTGGCAACAAAGGGCGCACCCTAGCGGCCAATCCAAATAATTATCACTATATTACCGACTGTAAAGCTAAGTGTAAAAACAGCAGGAAAGTCCATTGTGTATTTATGTTGCTGTGAGAAGATTCTACAAATTTCTGCCATCCGGTTTCTTTATATGATTATAAAACTTTTTGCTGGAAAACAAAATACAGATACAGAAATCTCCCTGTTAGAAATTTATTGGAAAGGGCCTGTTTTCATCCTATAAAGACAGGCCTACGATTGTCAGCTTTGTATTACCTGGATGTGAAAGGAGACATTTTTAATCTGCAGAAAAGAAAAACAGATACAGAAAAAATCACACGTAATGAATGTATAATTTAATACATTGCTATAAGGTATTTATTTATATTTAATATTTATATTAAATTAATATTCAATACTAAGTTCTTAAATTAACATTTAATTTAATATCTATATAATATATACTATTTAATTATAAGGCATATGTTAGTGAATCATTATACAGCCTTGTAACTACCAGCAGGGCAAGAAATAGGATTTTGCCAGCCACTGAGAAGACCCTCCTCATCTTCCATCCAATCATATCTTCCCCCCAAGTAACCAGTAAGATAATTTCTTGTTTGTGTTTCTTTATAATTCTCTCACCCAAGTCAATACCCTGGGACCTTACAGTTGTTTATTTAAAATGTTTCATATGATTTAAAGTCTCTAAATTTTCACGTTTTCCCTTGATCCCTTTCTCAGCCTCACAATGTATCTGTTGGAAAACCTGGGCCCTTGGACTTGTGGAATTCCAGTTGTCTGCATGTTGCTGACAACACAGCGCAGTTCGACGTGTCCGGATTTCCCACCACTCGGCAGCTGGTTGGAGCTGAAGCTTCGTCAGACTCAGGCTCCACCCCTCCGGCAGGACCGTAGGTGGCCATGTGGTCTTGACTCAGGAGGCACCAATGTCTGGTTGACTCCCTTTTGTTACGTTAGTGACCGTTGATGTTTAAGGCCTAAATCCACTAATTCACTGGGAGCTGCAAAGTGATAACACTCTAATCCTATCACTTCTTTTTCATTTATTTGTTGTAACACTTTCATAAAGAGATGCCTCCCTTCACCTACCATTTGGTTTTCCAGAGGTAAATTGATGTAGAAAAGGCAAGAAAAATGCTTGATTCTTTCCCATTATGTACCAGGTTTTCAAGTTGGTTCCTTAATATCCTCTAAATGTAATGACTTAAGTTTTTAAAAAATATATAATTACGAACTTATGGATTTAAACAATTTCAATCCCTTGAAATTATTGCAGCAGAAATCACCTCATCTTTGGCAAGTGGATGCCTTTTGCAGTTGACTCCTGCATCCGTTTAACAGGGCCCAGTGGTTTTCCATAGCTTCATTGAGATCTGACAGGACAAGATGATACAATGAGGATCAATGTGTAGGTGTCCTGCCCCGAACCAGGAATCAGCCCTGTCTTCAAGAAGCATTGGTTTCTTCTGGTGGGAGATGATATTTCAAAATAATCATTGGTGCTAAAGATGCTCATTGCTACTGTAGTGGTCATCGTTTTGTCTCTGGGCCTTTTCCGTGAAGATTATAATATAATATAACAGAGTAAAATATAATATAAATTTCCCACGAGTTAATACAGATACTTCAAATTCCAATCTGGGACTATAAGGTTTTTAACTTAACCTCTTCTATCTTTCACCATGTACCTACTTTTCAAAATAGAAAATATTATTCTCAAAAAGAGAATGGATAATAGAATTGGAATTTTCATACTTACTCATTTGCTTTATCCTATATTACTCACGACAGTCTCAAAGCAACAACACTAATGGTACCACTGCCAATATGATTACTAAAAAGTTTTAAAAAACTTTTTTTTTGTATGTTCCCTCACTCTATTCTTGCCCCATTTAAAAAATGTCTATGCTGTATCTACATTGTTAGAGCATATGGCTATCACAAATAATACTCTTCTCTGTCATTTGGACTTAATTCCACAAGTAAACATACATGTAGCACTTACCACCAGTCTATCTTGATGTCTCTGAAGCAAAAGCTTTTTTCCCATCGGGTTCACTTTCCCTGTAAAAAGAAGAGGATGCCTCCTTACCAAAATTCAACCTGCACGCTCTGTGAACTCATTTGCCATATGTGTTGGAGAATTTCTCACTTGTAATCCACCCTCCAGCCTTTGGAGTTGATGATGGTGGCGATGAGGACAGTTGGAGGGAAAGAGAGGCCCAACCAGGACCTCTCAACCTCAACACTGTCAACAATGTGGGCCGACAATTCTTTGTTGTGGGGGGCTGTCCTGTGCCTTGAAGGATGTTTGGCAGCACCCCAGGACTCCACCCACCAGATACCAGTAGCACCAGCTCCAGCCCCTCCAACCCTGGGGCTGTGACAACCAAAGTTGTCTCCAGACATTGTCAAAATTGTCACCCAGGGCAAAATCACCCTTAGGTGACAACCACCCCCTCCAATTGCTGTTTTGACCCTTGAGAATAAGGCACATTGCAACCTGAAGCAGTCAACCCCTCAGTGAAATGGACTAATGCTATCTCATCTTTAAGCAATATTAAAATTCCTTGAAAAGGAACTCTGGGGCTGAAAGTTAACTTTGTAGTAATTACCTCTATTATAATGATAGCTAACACATTTATAAGTATAATATCCTTACAATTTACAAAACAATTTTCACTTATACTGTTTAGTAAACTCAGTAGGAATTATTAAATATTTCTATTTTACAGATGAGAAAGCAAAGTGACTGAGTATCTCGAACTAGGTGAGCAGCAGAATAAACAACATATTCTCCACTAAACTCTCATCTTCTATGGCTAGGTAGCAGATCATTTCTATCTTTGATGCACAAGAGGAAATACACACATATGCATGCATGTTCACACATTCACATCTTCTTGTCTCTAACTCTATGGAATGGTTCTTAAAATTTCCATTCTATTTAATTTTCTTCAGGAATAAGCCAGGAATCAGCCATCATAGGAGGCTCATGATGTTATTGCACATTTGACCACCAAGTGTCGCCATAGTACACTTACACTTGTTTTCTTCCATTGGTGAATTACGAATTTACTAAATTCTCCAAGGACTGATATCTAAGCTACTTGTAAATAAGTGTATCATGCAACTCAAAAGAGGCCAAAAAGCATAATGAGGATTTAAAAAGTGAGGAGGGTGATGTTGTATGAGAAAACCAATGAAATAGGAGTAGGGCTTTTTCCTTTGCAGTTGACCCTACATGTAACCGGGAGGCAGATGCTTGATCTTCATTGCTAGAATTCTTTTGAGAAAAACAGTTGCTATGGGCTAAATGTTTGTTCAGCCTCCCCCACCGCTCATTTGTTGAAGCCCTAATCCAGTGTCCTTCTAAAGAGAGGATCTCTCTCTCTCTCTCTCTCTCTCTCTCTCTCTCTCTCTCTCTTTCTCTCTCTCATTTTCTCCTATTCTATATAATCTGTATAATCTTCCTGTAAGAGTCAGGGCTATGTGGGCTTTTTGATAGACATTCCAGTTGAGCCTTGCCTGAATTCTTGACTCACAAAATCATGAAATATAATAAAATGGCAGTTTTAAGCCATTAAATTTTCAGCCAATTAAGTTTTGAGGTGGTTTGTTACACAGTAATAAATAACTGAAAAATATTGTTGCATGAAATTGATGTGTTCTACTCTTTTGTTGTGTGACTATAGCACAGGTGATTTATTCATTCTCAGTGGTTTTTGGGGGTTCTTTCATAGTTTTGCTATTATGAATGTTTTTGCATATCTCTTGGTGTACAAGTGCAAGAGTTTTCCTGGCTCCCACCAGCATGAATCACACAATCTATGGATCCACATCCTCCCTAACACTTAGTGTCAATCATAATTTTTGTCCTTTGAAGACAGTTAAAATTTATCATGTTGTGGTCTTAATTTTGCATTTTCCTGATTATTAATGAGATTGAACATTTCCTCACATGTTCATTGGCCATATGTGTTTCTTCTTTTCGGAAATGGCTGCTCATGTCTTTTGCCTATTTTTTTTCTTACAGGGTTATTTGTCCTTTTTATTGTTTATTGATTTGCTGGAGTTCTTCATATTCTTAATACTCATCCTTAATACTAATTTTTTTGCAAATATCTTCTCACAGTTTATAATTGTCTTTTCACTTTCTTTAAGATGTCTTTCATGAAGATATTAATTTTAATACAGTCACGTTTATCAATTTTTTTTTGTGTTTTGTACTGTGCACCTTAAAAAACCCTTCCCTATCCCAAGGCTCCAAATATAATCACTTATATTTCCCTTTAAATAGTGTTGACATTTAAGCCTTTGATGACCCTAGAGTTTATTTTTGCATACACAGAGAGATAGGGCTCTAATTTCTTTTGTGTGTGTCTGTGCATCTGTGTGTGTGTCTGTGTGTACATCTATATGACCATTTTTTTTCCTAACTCCATTCACCGGGTAAAAACTTCCTTCTCCACTGACCTGCCGTATTGCCTCTCCCCATATTGAAACTCTATATGATTATTTGCCATTCTGTTCCACTGGTCAACTGGTCTACCACTGCACTGTACCACACTGTCTAACTACAGACTTGTAATGAGTCTTGGTATGTGGTGAGGGAAACCTCCCACTCTAAGATGTCTTGACTATTCTTAGCCTTTACTTATCTATCTAAATTTCAAAGTCAGTTTACTAATGTCTATGAAAAACTGTTGGTATTTTAGTTGCAACTATGTTAACACTATAGACAAATTGGGGAGAACTGACAGCTTCATAATATTAAATCTTCTAATCCAGAAACATGGTATCTCTTGTCATTCACTCAGGTAATTTTTAAGCCATTTACTTAGGTAATTTTTTAAGCAAAATTTTATAATCTTTGCCATATGGGCCTCTGATTTTTCATCTATGATATTTGAATTATTTTCAAGTATAAATGTTGCTTGATTCTACATAGTCCAATATCTAAAGTGAATTTTAAATTATGCTATTACTACTGTTTGTATTTGATTTCACCTTCTTCATTGGACCGATTTCAGAGTCATGTTGGGCACATTCTGTTGTTAGTGTCCTGTGTTTGTGTCAGTTTCAGGGAAATTGCAATACTACCCATACCATTTTAGTGTTGTTAAAATCTTGGGAAGTGGAGACAGCTAGGATGAGCTTAAAGGGGTCCTGGACTCTTACTAGCTTTTGGGAATTTGTAGTGGTTGCTCTGTATGATATGGTGGCCTTAAGTTGGCATTCCATTTTTCAAGTTTATTTTATTATTTTTATTTTAAATTGTGGTAAAATACATATAACATAAAATGTGCCATCTTAACCATCTTTAAGTATACAGTTCAGTAGTGTTAGTATATTTACGTATATTTACATTTACTTTTTCATCTTGCAAAACTGAAACTCTATACCCACTGAATAATAACTCCCCATTTCTTCCTTCCCCCAGCCCCTGGCAACCACCATCGTACTTTCTATATCTATGATTTGACTGCTTTAGATACCACATATAAATAGAACCATACGGTATTTGTTTCTTTGTGACTGACTTATTTCACTTAGTGTATGCCTTCCAGGTTCATCCATGTTGTAGCATGTGACAAGATTTCCTTCCTTTTTAAGGTGGAATAATATCCTATTGCATTCGTGTACCACATTTTGTTTATCCATTCATTCATCAATGGACACTTGGGTCGCTTTTTAGCTATTGTGAGTAATGCTGCTATGAATATGGGTGTAAAATGAGTTTATTTTTAACTAATACCACAGAATTAATTTTGAAAACTCGTTTTCTCCCCAGCACTCGCCTGCAGTGAATGGTATTGCTTTTTAACAAGGATGAAGTGCCCCTGAGACAGACAAATCTGAGAAAAACAAAATGTAAGGACCAGCTAATGATGTCTTTTACAGTGTATCTAGCTACATACAGTGGAAGCCTCTTCTCCAATGGGGCCCAATCAGTAGTTGGTGAGTTAATGAAAAATCTAGATCAAACATTTTAACCTAAGACACAATATAAATATTTCTTTACTGATCTCTTGATGTAAGGCAAGGCCTTCTCTCTGAGCGTGGATCAGTTGATTGGAGTTCTGTGTTCTTTCTTGAATAAACCACACTCATAATTCACTGAGAACAATTTCCAGTTTTGGTTACTTAAATGGAACAAGAATGTAGACAGATGCTTAGTAATCCAAGGGCCACATCCTTCTAGATGATCACAATTTCTTTCTCTAATCCTTGACAGGAATCTTTCCCATAAGTAGCACTGGAAATAAAAAGTAACTCATTTATATCTAGTCTTTCCAAAACTTTCCACTTAGTTTACATAGAAACTTTTTGTTCTAATATGTCATTGGTTTGCATACATTTTTTAGGTTACATAGTTGTCATAAGTGAGATTAATACCAATAAATCTGTGAGCAACAAAATGAAATGTTTGCAAGCCCACAATTTACACTGGCACAAGATGCTTCTCCTGGCAGATGGGGGCAGCCATGCGACAGTTTCCAAAAGAGCGATTTTGTTCATCTTTGCAGCAGGAATGGAGAGCATTTAATTGGTTACATGGAGGTCAGTGTTAAGTCCATTACGTTTGAATAAAAGTGTAAACGTTTAACTACGTCAAAGCACTGCTCTTTATTCACAAAATAAATAAAAAAGACAAAGCAATACTTAAAGGGATAGAAAAGCTAAGTATAAGGTAAGTACATCATCTCAATTTTTATCAATTACTGCTCACTTTAGATTTCCCGAGGCCTTTTAGTGTGAACGTGCGTCACCTGGGATGTTTGACCACGCAGATTTAACAGGTCTGGCTGGGGGCGGGAGGCTGAGAGGCTGCAGGTCCACCCTCCAGCCTTCGAAGAGGAAGAGTCCAGGTCCTAGTAAGAGCTGATAGTCACCCAACACTCACAGGTTTTCTGGGTTTTGTTTTTTTTTAACAGCTTTACTGAGACTGAAGTTGCAGACCATGTAATTCGCCCATGAAAAGTGTTCGTGTTTTCAGACTTCTGCAACCATCACCATTATCAATTTTAGAAGATTTTCATCAGCCCAAAGAACTTTCTGTATAAATCAGAAGTCACCTTCCTCCTCCACCCCGGGTACCGGCCTCTCGAACCTTTGCACGGGACGGAAGCTCCTTCCCCATGAACATTTAATGCACATTTGAACAGTTTTTAAATATTGCAAGTAGGGGAATGTGGGTGTGTGCTCACCATTAGCCCCAGGAAAGACGGACGCTGATAGAACTGAGTCTCAACAATGCGCGTGAACACACACACACACACACACACACACACACACACACACACACACACGGATCTCCTGTCCGCCAGAGGGCAGAAACGCTCCACGGGTGGGGTGGAGAGGGGCTGGAGGGTTATCTTCTGCACCAGGCTCACTGCGGGGACACGTGCCGCGGCAGGCCCAGGCAGGGGGACAGGTCCCCAAGCACGGGCTGGCGGCCTGGAAGCCCGCTCCGGGCGCCTGGGGGCAGAGCGGGCAGGCAGGGCTGTTGCGGGTGTGAGGACAGCGGCAGCCGGGGCCGTCTGGGAGTCTGCCCTCTGCGGAGCGCGGGGAATGAACGGCGGTGATGGCTCCAGGCGCCGATGGCTCTTGGGCGAGCAGCGGGCTTCTCTGCGTGGCTGTCCCCTTTGTCCCCGTTCCTGCGTTCCTGGTGTCGGCTACCTGCGGTCAACTCAGTCCAAAAACGTTAACTGGAAGATTTCAGAAATTAGTAATTTATAATAGCTGTTCTCACTTAACATCATGACATCTCGCAAATCCTGCCCCGTCCTGCTGGATCGTGAGTTGTCCCTCGTCCCGTGTCTCCGCGCTGTGGACGCTGCCGGCTCGTTTGTCACTCGGGAGCCACCTCGGTGATCAGATCGACTGTCAGGTGTCGCAGTGCTTGTCTGCCGGTCACCCTTATTTCACTCAATGGCCCCAAAGCTCAATTTTAATACGCCAAAGGTGTAAAGTGCTCCTTTTAAGTGAAAAGATGAATACAGCACGACACAGAGAGACCACACTCACATAACTTTTATTATAACACATTATTAGAATTGTTTTACTTTATTAATAGTTGTTTTTGGTAATCTCTTCTTGTGCCTGATTTATAAATTAGACATTATCACAAATTATGTATGTGTAGGAAAAAAACACTATAAAGAGAACTCAGTACTGTCTATGGTTTCGTGCACCCACTGGGGGTCCTACAAGGTGCCCGCCACGGATTAGGGCGTTGACTGTATTCAGCTCCTCGTGAGGTGGAATTCGGATGGATATCCCCCAAGTGGCCACAGCCAGAGTGGACCCCCTTAAACATCCGTCACCCGCACCAGGGAGCTGGGTTCTTCCTTACGGAGACCGGGGTGTGGGTATGAGGGAGGACTGGGCAGCGGCTCAGCCGATAGCTTTGTTCTACAGTCAGTCTTTGCAGCTAAATCGAGCTCCTCACGATCTATAGTTGGACAGGGCTATAGGCTTTTCATTCAGTTTGTACCTATGATAATATCACTAGGACTTGGGGAGGACTTCATTGTTTAGAAAGGAGGGAGATTCACTCCCATCGTCATCTCACTTACCTCTGGGGCCCAGAGTGATTGTTTGTCTCACTGCTGGTCACTGGAGGAGGTGACCGCTAGACCAGGCTGTTCCACCTGAAGCACCGGCCTCTGCACAGCGCACTCCCTGTCTCTGTGCGTTGGACCTTCCTCAGGTGGGGGTGGCGGGCCCCCATTTTCCATGAAAGCCCAGAAGTAAAACCATTTACTTAACGTTTTACTTAACGAAGTCATATAAACGAAGTCATGCTCTTGAATTCAGCACTGTCCAATAGAACTTCCTGTGATGGTGGAAATGGTCCATATCTGCACAGTTTCACCCTGTTGCCTCTGGCCACAGGCTTCATGTGGCCATCAAGCACTTGCGACGTGGCTAGTCCTACTGAGGAGATGAACTTCTAACTCGAAGTAATTTATTTTTTTTCTTTTTCTTTTTCTTTTCTTTTTCTTTTTTAATTTATCTTTATTATGGTGACACTGGTTAGTGAAATCCAGTAAGTTTCAGGTGTAAGAATTAAGTTAATTTAAATTTAGAGAGCCACATGTGACTATTAGCTACAGTATCAGATAGTGTAGTTCTCTGTAGAAAACGTGGACACGCAGACACCAAAGGTGTCCTGTGTCACCGATATACCTTTGCTTCTGGGACAGAGTTGCAAAAAAAAAAAAAAAAAAAAA
>CM053516.1:10814955-10838331 GCA_028627145.1 Eidolon dupreanum | reverse complement strand
TTTGGTTCACCTGACACGGTATAAAAAGGTGACACCTGACACGGTATAAAGAGGGGATGAGGCTGGGGAAGTCACTCGGCCTCTCTCATGCCTAAGTTTCCTGATCTGTAGAAATGGGTAATAATTTATATTTTCTTACAAAGCTGCTAAGATGCTCAAATGAGATAATTATGAAAGTGCTTTGTAAACTGTAAAAATTACCAGTTAATGTTTTGTTATTTTTGTAGAAATAACAGCAAACGAGGGCAAGAAATGAGAGAGGGAGGGAGAGCGAGTGAGCAAGAATTACACCCTGTGTGGAAGAAAGCCTGAAGAGATGTAAATCTTAGAGGAGCTACCATCTTAGATTAGATTCCCGCAAAAGAATAAACCGGGAAGAAATAAAGAAAAGAAGTTAAAGTTCATTTCTGAAGAACCATGTTTTTCTTTTAGCCTCTGTGGGAGGGAAGGTTATTATTTTCGTGTGGGAACAGGAATATAATTCAGTTTTTCCCAATCAGAGCCTTTTGATGTGTTACCATGAGTCACAGTCTATGACTCACATATTAAAATTCTCACTAGTATGTTACTAATAGTTTATATTCCTTCTAAAAGAGATAAGATGAAGCAGAGGGATTACATAACTATTTTTTTTTAGCCTATATTTTGGATTTATCTGCTCTGATAATTTCAGGAAGACAAACTTTCTCTCCACCCTGCAAAGAAAAAAAAATCTCATTATTTTCTTCAGTAATCACATTTTGAAAAGGCTTATAAAAGTCAACTCAGTACTGTTATTGTCATGCTTTGCGAACTACTATGTAAGAAATTAATTTTCCTAAGTTTAGGAAGAAGGTTAAATTGATACGGTTCCTCCAAGATTTCTTCACTGTCAATAATTATTCTAAATTTATTATTTTTGAATTGTATTTGTCATTTTGAATTGTTTATCAAGATTTAAAAATCCACCAGTTCATCGAAATTAAATTAAAGACACTACTTTCCTACCATGCACTTGTGTCATCAAAAGGATCAATCAAATCTAATAAGAATTCTAAGCAAGCCATACTAAAGCTATTTTAAAATAAATTTCATTTATCTCACTTTTGTTAAGGACTTAAGCAAATACTCTCATGTGGTAGAGTCAGGACCTGCTGATAACTCGAACCTTGTTAGATCCTATTTAAATGTGTCCTGAAGAATGAAGTTCATGACCTACATTAACTCAGCTGCCTTGACCTCATTAAGGCCAGGTGTAGGCTGACATCGTGGGACATCGAAATACTGATGATGATGAATATATACTGTTTTCCTGAGTAACCACGATGGCTTAGGCACTTTGCATATGTGGGTTTTAATCCATCTCACAACACTGCAGATTTGAGGAACCAGCCTCAAAGAAGTTAAATACATGCCAAAGGTCACAAAAAATAAAGTTAAATAAAATTTAAAAAATAATAAATATGTGCCAAAGTTCACTCAGCTAGTGATTGGCTGAGCTGGAGTCTCAGACTGGGTCAAACTTTTTCCAGAACTAACATGACACTTAAATAATTATTCTACAAATGAATAATTATTTAAGTGTCATGTTATTCAAAGAATTATTCAAAGAATTTTCACAAGGCACTTGATTCAGGCCAAAATTTTAATTTTGGGGCCAAATCATTTGGACTGGTTTTCTGTCTTGATTGACCCAACCGGTCAATTCCCATTTCACCGGGTGTCATAGATTCAAGCCTCAAAGAATATGCACTTGGAAAGATTCAGAGGAAAAAAAACTTTTTTAGATGGCATATAGCTTCAAAAAACTATCCAAATTTCCCTTTGTGCCCTGGCTCTTCCCCAGAGCCAGATAGGAATCAAGTTGTAAATTAATTTCTTTCTGCTTAGAAATTTCAAAGCAACACGTGTTCAGGAGACTCAGGGAGGATAGGACATCAACAAAAATGGAAGAAAATGTGACTGCAAGGTTCTTGCATGATGCCACCTGGACTTGGTCGGCTTTGTCTCGAGTTTCCACCTGTGGCTCCTGCTGAGTCTTACGCTTTGGCAGGGGCGTCAGTGTCTCATGCCAGGCTGAGCCGTTGTCCTTCCTTTGACTCCACGTGAGGGAAGAGAGGCGCCTCTCAACCCAACTGGACTATCATTTAAGGGAATCAAAACAGGAGCCATGGGAGTCTATCTTCAATCCAGGAATTTAGAGAGGCTGAAAGATATTCGCCGAGAAAAATAGAAGTTTCTTGGAAGGAATTTATAGCAGTATTATCTTCTAGGACATTTTAACGGATGTTTCCAATAGACCAAGCACCCACTCCCACCTGTTCTTTAAGCTGAGTTTGAGCATAACATACATTCAGAAAAGGATGTAAGTCCCAAGGGTATAGCTCAATAAATTTTCACAGTGCGATATACCTGTGTGACCAACATTAAATCAGGAAGTCGGACATCACGGCTAACCAGGAGGCCTTCCACGGCACCCACTGTCCTGGCTTTTGTTGTTACAGAATAGATTTGTTTTGCCCAGTTTCTGTACCTCATATATTATTAGGATACGTTGTTGTGCCCTGGATGGTTAATTTTATGTGTCATCTTGACTGGGCCACAGGTGCTCAGACATTTAGTCAAAGCTTATTCTGGCATCTGTGTGGGTGACAATAGTGTTTGAATCAGTGGACTGAGTAAAGCACATGGCCTTCCTCAGGGTGGCTCATCAATCTGTTGAAGGCCTGGCTAGAACCAAAGGGCTAAGGAAGACGGAGCCCCTTCTGCCTGACCGCCTTTGAATTCAGACTCAAGTTTTTCCAGCCTCTGGACTTGAACCGAAACATTGGCCCTTCCTGGATCTCCAGCCTGCTGACTGTAAATCTTGGGACTTGTCAGCGTCCATAATTGCATGAGCTAATTCCATATGTATTTAAATTTATTGTGGAATTTAAAAAAAAACATCGTTGAATTCAATTTATTGAAATAACAGAGGCATTTCATATCAGACATAGTGAGACGTCTAGATGCAGGTTTCAGAGCTGATCCATCCAAGGCACTAAATCAACTTTTCTGTGAGGTTCTGGCTTTTTCCTTACGGCTGGCAAGGTGGCTGTCACAGCCCACACATCAGAGCCTCACAGCATGACACTGAAGGAGAGAGGCAGTGACAACCAGGATAATGAGAGACGTGTGATATGTCTATGTATCTATACCTACATTTATTTCTATATATATATTTCTATCTCCTCTATTGGTTGTTTCTCTAGAAAACTCTGACACATACTCTGCTTGCTTTTGCAATATTTTTACTTAATGTAATGAACAAGGCCTGTATTAATTAACAAACTCGAGCTGAGTATGTGGAGCACTTATCTAGCATCCTATAAATGTCTTATCAACGAAACGTTTATTTTTTTCTATTGTACTTTTTCTTGGATTATAGTATTGGTAAAATGGAAACCTCTAGAGAGCTGTGCATTCATTTTCAGTGTAGCTGAGATGGCAGATTCACGTCACCCCAAATGAGGACGATTATAAATGATGGAACCCATAAGTGCAAAATTCCACCTACACCCTGAATACACAGGGCTGAACCCTGGAGCGGCTGCCTGCATCCAAGCCCATGGTCAGGTGTGCTCACTGGACGGAGGGCACATCTAACCTTGAAGTTAACTAGGAACCACACTCAACTCACAGGAACAAATTTGAAGTGAGTTTTATCAAATAAAGACTCTGGCTGTCATCCTGCATGTGGAACCCGCAGGCCTCCCTGTTGACACTTCCTCAAACAGCCAGTAGAGGGCGGAGGAGAAGGCATCTGCGGCGGGGGGCGGGGCGTAACAAGCACGCCAGTGACAAGTGACAACTGTCTGCACTGCTCAGTCCCTCAGTCGTTTATTGGAATATAATCCAAATGCCAGCCAAGGCCTCCCTGCTCATCTGGCTCCTGCATCTATGTAATGTCTCAAAACTTCACATTCCCCTCAATATGAAAATTGTCCCCCTTCACTGGTTCCCATCATAAATCCATCCGTACAAGCTTTCACAGAATTTTATGAATTTTGAGTTTCATAGAATTTTACTTAAGGTTTTAAAGTAGCAGTGGCTCACTGTAACGCAATGGACAGTGTCCCCATCTCGCTCCCTGTCCCTTGCTCGCTTTTCCTCTTTTTCAGAAGCCACATCATTTACTCTCTTGATCTGATAAGTAGTCATTTAACATCTTTCGTGACTTGAGAATGGCCTGGCAGGCCCCGCTCTTAGCTTTAAGAAGCTTATCAAAGTATTTCGTCCAACCACATAGAGATCTAATAAAATAAAAATGTCCCCATGTCATTACTTCTTGACCAGAGACATGAATTTTCTACATGCTCGGCGTTAGTCTAGGCCCAGAGAGAAATATAGGGGAATGTAAGATATGATTCCCTATCCTCAAGGCATCTAAGGTAGAGAGACAATACGCGTGACGGAGTCGGGAAATGCTGCAGCGCCACGCTGTGTGTTGAGGTCCTTGCATTGGGGGCTGAGAGGCGGGCGGGGTCCGCAGGGCAGGAGGAACCCGCTTTGGCGGAGTCGTGGAGAACGGTTCAGAGAATGGACAGAGCAGCAAGGAAGCAACAAATGAGGGCGGCAAGAGGAGTGTGTGTGTGAGTGTGTGCGAGCGTGTCAGTGTGTGAGTGTGTGCGTGAATGTGCGTGAGTGAGTGTGAGTGTGTGTACCAGGAGGAGACAGGGGACTAGCTGAGTGCTGATGAGAAATAAACCGGGCGGGGAGGATGGGGTGAAGCGGCCTGAAAGCCGGAGCGAAGGGTGGCCCTCGGGCTGACAGTGGGGAGGGCCAGACCGCTGCCACCAGGTGCTGATGTTTGCCTTGGGAGGGGTGGGGGAGGGGAAAGGAAAAAGCACATCCCAGCGTTTCCTTTATATAAGTGCAGTCAACAAACCTCAGGGGCATTCGCAGTCCCCGAGACTGTCACCGACAGAGTTCACACTTTTATATCACGTTCCGGCTGTTGCAGATATCATGGATTACTGTTTGCATCATCGCTTTTGCAATTTTGATGGTTATATTAAACCTGCTGCTCCATCTTGCTTTTAAGTATGCTAATAATGAAGCGAATAGATCGTCTCTCACACATTTTATGTTTCTTCACTTTTAACGCATACAGAAACATTATTCTTAGAAGAGCTCCATAGGCTTCACCAGAATGCAAGACGGGCCGTGGCACAAAAACGGTTAAGAAATCTCTCTGAGTTCTTGTCACTTTGGGTCCAAGCTGCACTCCTTTGCGTGGAGGTGCTGCAGTTCACCTACGTATGACTCACGCATCAAAGGACTGCCACAACATGGGACTTGAAGGAACATGGTTGCCTGGAGACTAAGGTCTGATTAGACTGTTACTTTTTTTGTTGTTAAGGAAAGCAAGCATCGATGTCTACAGAAGGCTGACACCTCCTTACTCCCAGGTATCTCAAGAGACTGCCCGGGAATGTCCAGCCCCCACCCGAGGTCGGAGGGTGCTCTTCCCTCCCTTGCACGTCCTAACTTTCCTTTCATTTCATGATCTGCTGCTGGTGGGGTGGGGAAGGGGGTGCTCGGCATACTTTGAAATAGTCATAATAATCCTCCTCGTCCTCAAATCTGTATGGCGTACTTTCTACCTAAAGGACCACGTGCTGAGTGCTAATATATAATAATGAACCTCAACTTCTCCATGAATTCAATAATACTGTCTCACATTTTATTGCACCTAACAAAGTCCTTTCATACTTCCCATTTCATTTTCCTACTTTTTAAGATGATCCTATAATAATCATTTCACAAATGAAAAAACCAAAGCTCAGAAAAGTAAGGAGACTTGCCCCTAGCAAGCGGCAGGGCCCGAGCTTAGAAACAAACCCTTCGCGCCTCCCTGCTGCTTCTGCAGATTTGGGCTCTCGTGCTGTGCCTTGGTGTGGGGACAACCCCTGTGACCTACTGCTGGGGGTCACTTCTTCTGATGCACCTTGTGACCAGTAGCTGAGGGACTGATGGCCTCATCAGGGCCCCAGCTCCCTAGGAGAGTGGCCCAGGGGTTAGAAATGATGGTGACAATCAACCGTCTGGCCGCTTAGAGAAGCTCACAGGGTGTGTTCTCCCCTGCGCTCCCCCTTCATAACTTCCAAGGACATAAATCCTCGGTAGGGAGCGTAAAGCCCTTATTCTAGACCAGCACACACTGGGGAACAGCCCTGGGAGCTACATTATGTTGGGAGAGCCACATGTGCGGGCCCCACCCCAAGCGGGGCAAATGTCCCACGCGCGCCCCAAAACTTGGGCTCCTCAGTTAACCTCCTAATTGCAGCTTTCGTTTCCCTGGATCTTGACACCTAAACGGTTGGTTTCTGTGGGTGGGTGACCCCCATCAATTCTATGTTGATCTGCCCGAGTGGCTGGTGATATATTTGGCCTGGGTCATGTTGAGATTACGGAGACTCCAGGTGACTTGCCGGCTTGTTAGATGGCTGTCACGTCACGTGGAGATACTGATGTGGTTGGTGCATTCCTTATAGAAATCAAAGCCACCAACTCGATACTTGGTTGTGAACGTTCTTCTGGCTGCGGTTTTTAAATGTGGATGTCAGGGAAAACCAAATCCTGTTTTACAGACTTCTCCATAACTTCATGCCTGAAAAAGACCAAGTGTCAACCATTTCATGGACAGATCTCGTGGACTGTTTCATTACAAAGTGTTAAGTATTCTATTAGGAAGAAGTAAAACTTTAAAAATACATTTGCATTACTTTCCAAAAATAAAAAAGTGCAGCCTCAGAAACTGTAATGTTTCTTCCTCAGAGACACCAAGCAGGTGAGCGGTTGTCCTTAATAGATTCTGTCACAGAGATTTTCTCTGTTCTTACAAATGCTTTTGGAGAATTGAAAAGGTAAAAATAGAACTGCAGATAACATTCATCACCTAAAATATACATAATTTGGAAGGTCTGTTAGGTACAGTGTTTTTATGGACTGTCAATTTTCTGCTGAATGATAGCTGTTTTGATAATCCTAGATTTTCGGGTTGTAAGGCTGCTTAGCTCTGAGCACTGTCAGAAATTTTAAATTCACAAATCGGAGCTGTGTGTGTGTAGCATTCTAAGGAGGTAGCACTTCTTCTTCACAAGGTCTAAGCTGACTTTGGATTTGAGATATTCCAGCCTGATTTTTTAGCAAGTTATTGTATGACCTTGAGAAATTGCTTCCCATGTTCTGAAAAATCTTAGCCTGTCCTGTCTAAGAACAGAATGAATGTTTCTTGCTCGAAAGGCTTTTGAGTACATTGAAGGGATAGATACCTCCACGTCTAAGTCCATTAAGTAAAGCTTGTGTGTGCTGGTGCCCTCACTCCCGAATGGACGTGGCTTTCTAGGCCCTGCTGCCACACATACCTGCCCAGAACCTCTGGCCAAATTACAGTTCCTGGGTGGGACATTTTCTCTGATGCAGTTTGGGTTCTAGGCTCTGTGGCCTGGGAGGAGCGAGGTCGTTTAACACGAGGGTTGGCAGCTGGAGCAATTTTTAGAGAAAGGAGACGGGGTGGGGCCAGCATCTCCGGCTGCATCTCCCCTGGTCTTCCCCTGTGTGGGTGGGCCTTCCTGTCTGAAGGGGACAGGGGACAACAATGCTCCTCCCCAAGCTGGGAGAACACAGTTCCCATGTGCAAAAGAAAGCCATCAGGAGACTAGCTCTGCTGTTATCCTGTCTTCTCTCCACACTCCGCAGGGTGAGAAAGTCTCAAAAATATATTTGGCCCTAACATTTTAGTGGCCATTGCCTACACCAGTGGTCTCCAACCTTTTTGACCCTTGGGACCGGTGCTCCTATGAGAATCTGATGCCTGAGGATGTGAGGCAGAGCTGAGGCGGTGATGCTGGCGCTGGGAAGCGGCTGCAAAGACAGATGAAGCTTCGCTCACTGGCAGCCGCTCATCTCCTGCTGTGCGGCCCAGCTCCTAACAGACCACAGACCCATGGACCGACACAGGTCTGCGGCCCAGGGTTTGGGGACCCCTGGTCTAAACCACAGAGACTTCATTCAGCTCTTATTTCTTTTCAGAAACAATATTAACTACCCACTCAAATATTTTCCTTTGAGGCTGTGTTGGTTAGTGGGTGTTAAATAAGAAATTTGTTGACTGAAACAAATGTTTTGGGTTTCCTTAAGTATAACAATTGCCAGAATAAATGCAGCCCTTGGCTAACTCTCTTCCAACAAAGCAGAAGGCGTGAAGCTGCTCACCCTAGCCATCTTGGGCTCAGCCCGTTTATCTGAATCTCACCGCTCAGTGCCAGAGGTTTCTGACAGAATCATGCAGCAAAGTGCCACAGTCCTCCACTTGACATTGAAAGCAAAGGCTTTGGCGACGAGGGCCAAGGGGGAAGGCACATGGACGAGCTGTGTGGCCTGTAATTATTGCCCTGTTTGTGGCTCCGTAATCGTCGCTATCTCTGAGAGCCTCACAGCTGTCCTAGGAAAGGAGCAAATTCGATTGTCCCCATCTAAATTTTCAGAATTTTTTCCCCAGATGTGGAAACTGAGACATCAAAAGAGAGTAACTTGACTTTATGGTGATTATTTTGATTTTTTGATTTAGAAGCTCCAGGCTAAGTGAGAAAGTCATTGTCCAGGTCACTGGAAGTGCTTACAAATAGGTGGCTTAGTCTCTATGGCTCGTGGCTCTTCTGTGGTGAAATGTGGGGGGACACCCCCACCTCCTCCCCACTTCTGTCATCTTACCTCATAGGATTTCCTCTGGGCTGCAGAAGATGCCAAATTCGGTGGAAATCTAGGTCAATTACCTGGGCAAATCTCACTTGCTCCTGAAATGGCTCAGATAGTTGAGGTAAGTGATTTCAAACTTCTGTTCAAATCACCTTTTATGCCAGCCTCTTCAAAATGTTTTTCCTTTGGAAATTCCCAAATATGCATAACAATATGGAATATAACAATCCTGTGTATCTATCGCCCCCAGCTTTGCCGATCACCAGCATTTTGCCAGACTCGTTTCATCCATCCCTGCCCCCTCTTTTTTCATGGACATTTTAAAGTAAATTTCAGACATTACACTTAAATTCCTTAGTACGAACCTCGAAAATTTCTTATGGGAAAACTATAACGACAAGATCACACCTAACAAAATTAACAAGAATTCCTTAGTGCTATCTAATATTGAGTCCAAATTCAGATTTTCTCTTTTACAGTTGATTTGCTTAAATTGGTATCCTTATAAGGTCCACTCATTGTATTTGGTTGTTTCGGCCTCAAAGTTTTGACTGGAGAATTCGAGGCAGAGTGTGGGGGAGTGTGGCCGTGTCTCCAGACACTGTCCCTCTGAATTTTACTTTTCCCTTTTAAATCCTCTCTGGATTCCCTCTGCCTTTATTTACATGGGTATGAACTGTGCACAGCTCCCATTTAAAACTGTCTAGCGACTCCCCCCCCCCCCCGCTAAAAAAAACTATAGCTTCCTTATCATAAATAAAGTATCTTGGCATCATCTAAGAAAACATTACAAAGACAGCAAAAGGAAAATTGAAATTAATAAGCCACAGAAACAACTCAAAGGCTATTCAAAACTGGGTTTACGAACTGTAGGTCACTGACCCTCCAGTAGCTGACGTGATTAACAAGCAAACAGAGCCGCTTCCTTTGCACACCCTGATTCCAGGTAACTGTTTTCTCCTCGGAAACCCCGTGCAGCTTTGTCCTCGTCCCTTCCCTTCCAGCTCCCTCTCTCCGTGGGGCCGAGGCCTTCCCGTTTCCCAGCATAAGACAACGTCTAATTGTGTGTCTCGTCCTTCCCCCAGGAACAGTATAAAAGCTTATTCTCCAATAAAATCTCATCTCTTTTGCCTTGTTCAAACCTCGCAGGCCCCTCTTCCCTTCCTGACGTTTCACCTGGGCGGGCAAGTCGCATTCCCCATGGATGCGCAAGGCAGGGGTGACGCCCGCGCGCCTTTCCTGGCGCAGTCGGCGTCTCTGTGGCACCGAGTCATTCCTGTGAAATGCGACGCGGTGTCTATCGACCGCTTAGGCTCGTCGTGAGACTGAAATGAGATCGTGCAAAAATGGACACGCGACGAATGAAAGTGGCAGAGACGGTGATGATACCGATGGTGCTGACTTAAGAATTTTCCTCCTCCTTGCCACGTTCTTACCCACCGCCTCTGGTCTCCCAGGGGAGTCGCCCTGCAAAGGTGTACACCGTAGCAACGAAAACCACCGGCAGTCCCTGTACCCGCGGTTTCGCTTTCTGAAGTTTCAGTTACCCGTGGTCAACCCCTGTCCAAAAATGCTAAATGGAAAATTCCAGAGATAAACGATTCATAAGTTTTAGGTTGCCTGTTGTTCTGAGTACCTCACCTAATCTGATCACATAGGCGTGTGCCATCTCGCAATTATCACAGGAAGGGTGAGTACAGCACAATAAGATTTTGAGAGACACACACAGTCACATAAGTTTTATTATAGTATATTGTAATAATAGTGATATTTTTTATTGTTGTTGTTAATTTTTTATTGTGCCTACCTTATAAACTAAACTTTATCATAGGTATGTATGGATAGGAAAAAATAGAGTTTGGTCCTATCCACAATTTCAGACATCCAATGGGGATTTTGGAGCATAACCCCACAAATAAGGGGGGATGACTGGGACTCCTGTACTTAATGTAAGGAGGTGAAAAGATTTCTTCTTAGGTGGAACTATCTATCTGTAGGAAATTATCGCACCGATTGAGGTAGGTAAGATCCTGAAGTCATCTGTCAACAAGTGGCAAAATAGCAATGGAAAAGGGAAGGTCCTTTGCTGTGGACAAGGGGTAAAAATGTTTTGTTTTTCCTTTTTCTTTAGAGGAAGAAAGGGAAGTAGAGAAGAGGGAAGAGAATAGCAGAGTTGAAAGAGGTAGGAAGAGGGAGAGAGGCTGGGGTTTGGTCAGGGAAGGCCACCGAGGCTCCGCAGAGGGGAACACATGGAGAATGGTGACGCTTACTGTTCATTGACAAGTCATTTGTGGTTTTACTTTTGTATTTTGTGAGCTTCCTATCTAACCAGTTCTCTCTCCAAAATTTCCTTGAAGGTCTACGAATTTCAGATCGTTTCTCGCTTCCTGTGGGAGGTTTTGTGAAAGTCAGAGGGAGGAGTAGGTACAGAAAGAGGAGTTAGGAGACAAAGAGCACGCTGAAATCTTGGGGAGAATGCTTTGAGTTTCCACAGGCCATGGTTTGGGGAGGCTTTCAAGGGGACGGCAAGGTTGCGCTAACATTTCAGTGGCCTTGACATACTGACGATGAGATCTACCCACACACAGGACAGGAGAGAAAATCTGCTTTCTTAGAGCCACTTAGAATAGCACACAAACATTCAGGGTATAATTATCCGATGTCCTTGAATCCAGAATTTACTTTCCTAATACGGGAACCAGGCCTTTCCTAGGATGCATTTATTTCATCAAAATTCTACCTCAAAATATCTGGAGAAAACATTTTGTCCTTACAATAAAGAGTAATTTTGGAACAGTCACCTTGTAAAGTATATACTGGAGCGAGGGCAATCTCCACAAACAGAAGCAGAATCTGTTTTATTTTGTTTGAATTCCATACCCCACTTCTGGCCCAGTTCTCTGGGTAATGGCAGGTGTCGCCCTGGGTGACCTCACTCTCCCATTTCATATCTCTGCTTACAAATGTGTCCCCTTTCATATTTAGGGATGATGTCACCGACTCAGCCTTGTTGGAAGTACTGGCTTAATCTTCTCGGCCTAGGACTTGGCTGGCACTGCCCCACCTGGGCCTGGTTGCGTGGTCAGCGGGTGTCTGGGAGCGGGGAGGGTTAGCCTGTAGAGGTGAGAAGACCATCTCATAGGCTGGGGCTCCCTGGCCCCGTGCTCCCTCCGACAGAGCTAACTGACCTTTCACTGTCCACTCCACAAAAACCCAAAGCCATCTGTTTCCTTCTATCCCATATTTCTGCATCCCAAATTTTCCTGGGAAAGTTTCCAGGAGTTTGAGCTCCCAGAGCCTGTCATTAGCTCTAGGTCTTCGGAAACGAACGCACTGCTGGGACCCACGTTAGGAGAGCCGGCGGGCACTGCGGAGCGTTGGGGGCAGGAGGTCCGAGGAGGCGGAGCTGGGGAGGACCCCACGGCAGCAGAGCTGGTGTGTGTGGAGCACTCGCTTTGTGTCAGGCTCCGTGTTGAGGTCCTCGTGCCTCGTCTTGTTCGCTCCTCACGACGACGCTGTGGGAACAGTACCCTTGCGCACTGATAAGAGGGTCCATAGCTTACGTAAGGCCATATTGCTAATTCCGAATCAGGTCTGTCTGACCCCCAAAGCTAATGCTTACAGTTATGCTATTCTTTCTCTTTTTCTGGATTTTGAGGGTACCAAGGCTATGTCACTGCTTTAAAATCTTGGCAGGCGGAAAGGAGGGTCCAGCATCCCGTTATTTTATAACGTGAGCTCTTGTTAACTTTGAGACCCCGGCTCTCTGGTGCTATTCTGAGTACTCGTGTTAGGACACAGTGGGCCTGGGCAGTCTGCTTCTGCTGGGGTTGGGGGATGTGGAGAGCACTCCAGCCAGGAGATCTGAGAGACCTGGAAGAAAACTCCCCAAAGTTCCTCTATGGCGAATGCCCTGGGCTAGTCCCATGTCCCCGGTAGGGTAGCAAATAAAAAATACAGATGCCCAGTTAAATTAGAATTTCTAGTAAACAAATAAGTTTTTAGTATACTTATGCAATATTTAGGATATACTTATACTACAAAATTATTTGTCGTTTACTTGAAGTTCTAATTTAACTGGGTTTCCTGTATTGTATCTGCCAGCCTTAGACCCAGGGTGCTCTAAGACTCAGCAGCTGTGGATAGTGACAGGTGTCAGAAAACTCCACTCTCTAAGCCAGGCCTGAGGTCTCCTGAGGCCACCCCGCTTCCCGATGCCCTGGAAACACTGGGTGGCCCGAGCACAGGCCTGGCCTCAGCTGCACGGAGAGCGTGCACACAGCGAACTTTTGCATGGAGAAGCCGGAGCGCTGGGGCACCAAGGAAGTGCCTCCTGGTGTCTTGAGAATGGAGTGACCTCAGAATAAGAGAGGGGTTTGAGGCAAAGTAAAGTGGGAGGCAAAGCCAGTCAGCCAGTATATTAGTTTGCTAGGGGTGCCATAATAAAATACCGTGGACCGGGGCGCTTAAATGACAGAAATTTATTTTCTCACAGTCCAGAGTCTGAAAGTCCAAGATCGAGGTGTCGGCAGGTTTGATTTCTTCTGAGGCCTCTCTCCTTGGCTTTCTCCCTGTCTTTGCATGTTTTTCCTTCTGTGTCTATGTCCTAATCTCTTATAAGGACACCAGTCATATTGAATTAGGGCCCACCTTCATGACCTTGTTTTAATTGAATTACCTTTTTGGATCCTATCTTCAAATACAGTCAAATTCTGAGGTTCTAGGGGATAGGTCTTCAAATTATGAATTTTGTGGGGGAGGAGGGATACGAATCAGCTCATAACAGCCAGAAAAAGATTCAGGAAGCATGTGAATTGGTTTGTCCAGAGGAATGGCTCTGTCATGGTGCTTTGGGGACCTGGTACATACCCACATAGGCTACACGGGCCAGGCTTGAAATGTAACTGAGTCTAAATCTTGGCAGAACACCCTGTAATCCTGGAACATGCAGGCCTCAGAGGCTTGCAAGACCGTTTCCACTGGCCTCTCATCGTGCTGCGACACTGTGGTTACATCGTTTCTCATCACCTGTCAGGTTCTGATGATGCATGAGACTTTCCCTCTTGTCTTTCCTCACCCAGGGTGCAGCTGCAGGCTGTAACGTAGCTGCATTTGTTCCCCAGCAACAGGGTGTCCTACCATTTGCGTTGCAGTCATCTGGGCCCTTATGTTTCAGTGTTGTTCTGTGTACAGGCAGTGGGGGAGCTGGCATCTTTGGCTGCTGTAAATAATGTAAATAATGTCCCAGTTGGGGCTTGTTGTTTCTTTACCAGCCAGATCTGTCAATGAGGATTTACCTCGTGCTTTACTCTTTGGCACAGGAGGCAGGAAGCACAAACAGTCTGAATCCAAGGAGGAGGTACCCACGGAGAGCTGGGGAAGGACCTAATAAAACACGAAGCCATTCTTAAAGGGGAATGGCTTGTGGAGGTCAGCTCCATGTGGTCACGCCAAGTTGAGGAGGCAAACAAAGGACACTGTTATTGTGCTCAGGGGAGATGGAAACTGAAAGGTTTCTGCCCAGATGATTGGAAATTTAAAAAGTTGCTAGGAATAAGAACTGGATAGCTGGGGTTTTTTTCCTTCTTGTTTGGTTGCATCCAGAGGCTACACAAACACTAAATGCTGACTCCTAACTATAGACTGTGGACATTTTGGAGGCTAAATATACTAGAAGAAGGGACAACAGCAATATAGTCTTTACTATCCCGGGGTTCAAAGATTCTAGGTTTCAAATTATGTCTCCTTAATTTACAAACTATGATATCTCAGGTAAATGATTTTACCTCTTTAGACTTTAATTTTTCTCAGTCAGCACAATGGGAACATTACTGGGGAACTACTTCACTTATGTTGTGAGGATTGCCCAGTATGTGCTAAATGCTTTATATATATTATCTCATTTAATTTTCACATTAACTCCCAGAGATAGGATTATTATCTCAGTTTTACAGATGAATAAACTGAGGCACTGAAGGTTAAGTAATCTTTCCGAAGTTAAAGCTAGTAAATGTTCGAGCCAGAATTAAAACTCCAGAGCCTGCTCACTTGTCAGTGGGCTACAAAATAAATTATGCAAAGTGTTAGGTAAAATGCTTACTTAGCACATGATAAGTATGATACACGGTAGCTATTGTTATTTTTACTTGTTCTTACTTGAATTTGAGAAAATTGACAAGCGCAAAAAGTATATAAAGAAGCAGGAAAAAAAGATTTTTTTTGTATTTTTTTCAAAATGTTTTCAAAATTTCCACAAAAATTCTATGTTTATGATGAGAAAAAAAAATATTGAAAAAATTTCAATCATCATCTTACAAGGAAGAGGCCTTTGGGTGAGGCCCCAGGAAGAAAATCAGGTTTTGAGATCTGTCTTGAAACTCTGGTCGCTGAAACCAGTCTGTAAAATTGAAGCCTCCAGGGCAACGCAGGCCTGGGACTGAAATTCCAGCCTGGATCCTGTGGAGGTCGTGCAAGCACCTTCTGGGTCGATGCTTAATAGAATAAAAGAGGTGTTGAACCTCAGGAACCACCCAGATTCCTTCTCACCTGTTGGAGGTCACGTCTGAAAATAACACAGTAACAGTTTGGCTGGTTTATTTGTGATCTTGGGAATTACTGAGACTCTGGATTCTGGTGTCCCCCGAGTTGCTGAGGGTGAGGGTTTGCGCAGGGAACCTGAAAGGGAGGATGGGCTCCACTGGGCATTGTGGGGTCACCATTCGCGTTTCCTTGGCAACCTAAACCCCTGGGAAGGCCGCGAGGCGCCTCTCCCGGAGGTGGCAGAAAGGGACCCCAGGCCTGAGAGGGGAGGGACGTCGTGTCCTGGACGCCTCGGCCGAGCTGCCCAGCCCGTCGGTTCCCGAGACTTGGGCCGCGGCGCGCGGTGCTGCGCTGCGGATGGCGGACGCGCGGCCGTGCGGGCCGCGGCGCGGCGGCGGGCAGCACGAGCTGCTGGAGAAGGCGGCGCGCCCGAGGCGGGGCGGCGCGGCGCGCGCGGAGCCCGAGGCCGCGGGGCGGCGCGCGGCGGCCGGCGACGGCGGCTCGGGCTCGGACGGCTGGTGCTGGCGGCGGCTGCTCCCGCGCGGCGCGGCCCGCGGCCCGCGCAGGAAGAAGGCCAAGTACGCGCGGCCGGGCAAGGCGGCCCCGGAGCGCGGCCGGTGGGGCCCCCCGAGCCTGCAGAGGCTGCTGCAGACGCTGGCGACGTGGAGGCGGCGCTACCTGCGGCGGCGCGGCGAGCGCCCCGAGCGGCTGGAGGAGATCCCGCTGCTGGTGCTCGACCGCGCGCAGGGCGCCGACTAGGCCGCGGCCTGGCCGTGGCCGTGGCCGTGGCCGCGGCCCTGGCGGCCGCGGAGCCCCGCCCCGTCCCCCGGAGCGCTGGCTGCGTTCCGTTTGACATTAAGCAAGAAATGAAAATAAACCCAACACCATCTGAATGAAAGAACAGGGAGTTTGGGAGAGAGATGCATTTGAACCCCAGCGTCCCCGTGTCGTGCTTAGTGACACGTGCAGCTCTCTCTGGCCCCAAGGCCTCGGTGCGGTGGGGCTTGGGGGGGGCAGGGACCCCCCAGCCGCGTCTGTGGCCGCCACGGGGTGAGTGCTGGGGCCCACTGTCTTTCCCCACACCTCCAGGAAGAGCGCGGGACGCGCAGTGGTTTCCAGTCTGTGTGATGCCTTTGGGGATTTAAAAAAAACTTTTTTTTTTTAAGTGGGATGCTGAGCTCTTCACCCCACATCAGCGTGAGCGAACTCTGTTTATCTTTGGTTCACAGGCACTTATGAACCGTGTAAAGCAACGTTAGAACCAAAGCTGGTGGATGGGAAGGGAGCCCTTTGAAAAATTAGTTTGGGAGGAAAAGAGCAAAAAGGGAGGAGCCTGGGAGATGCCTGGGTGGGTCTCCAGCTGCCTTCTCCTTATCGTCAATAAAATCCTGCTAATGATTCTCTAGCTCTACAGGCTTGTGAGGATGATAGTAAAATATAAGACGTAAAAGTGCTCAAAGCACACTGAAAAAGCGATACACAGTCAAGGTGTTAAACTGTTACCATAGTCTCTCTCCCAGGGCTTTTGCCAGCATGCTGTGAACACCTACCTCTCTCCTTCCTGCCCCACCCTGCCCGAAATGCCCATTTAACTAGCAAGCTAGGAACACTGAGCAGTAGTGATTCAGGACAGGGCAAATTTCCCCAGGTGGCAGGGAGACCAAGCCCTGTACTGAGAGAAGTCGAGGGTCCTTTGGCAGAGAATGTAGAAAGAATTCAACATACACGCCAAAGTTAGAGTCAAATGGAAAGTTTATTAGAAAAGGGATGACACCCCACAGACAGAGTGTGGTCTTGCAGAAGCAGGGAGTGAGAGAGTGAAGGAGCAGAGAGGGACCCGAGTGTCCAGGGAAATCAGGTGATTTGTCATTTTTTCGTTCCCGCTTCCTTTAATATGGACATACAGTGAGGAAAGAGAAAGGTATGTAGTGTGAAAAGGTAAGAATATGCAGAGTGAAAGGCCTGCTGGCAGTTCCCAGCCTTTAACCCTTAGGTTCCCCATGGTTTTAGCCGTAGGGAATGACTCTGTTGGTTCCTGTTTTCCCTTCACAGGTGTGGAGAATGGGTTATTAGTAATTAGTAATCCCTGGCCTGGCTGCAGGGCTGATTAGCATATTGCAGTCAATGATTATGACATGTTTAACATTTTAATTCTCTTGCCTCATCCCTACATTAATAGGTCTAGGAATTCACTTGTTGCTGAAGGGGCTGGGTAGCTCCTGATGTCTTCCAGGGGTCTGTCTCTCTTTGCCCTGACCTGAAGAGTCAATCTCTTGGGAAGTGGGGCTGGAGAATCACAAAGCCCATTTAGTTCATTGCAGTGGTAGGGCAGGAACCTAGAAGGTGGAGAAAAGCAAAACAAACAAACAAACAAACAAACAAACAAAAAACAAGGCATAGGCCAGCAAGCTGGGGCTGGGGAGGGAGGTCCCACAGTGCAGAATTCTCTTTGATTGAGGTACCTGTATTTTGTACATTTACTAATTCCTTTATCCCTGCTGTTGCCCAAACAGCTAAAATTATTCTATAGGGCTGTGATAGGGGAATGCATTTTCACCAAAAAAGGCACTAAGCCTCATAGCCAGGCCCCATCCTTAAAAGGAAACCAGTCCTATTTTGCCTGCGGCTGGTTGGACCAGAGATACTAGGAGCCCCAGAGGCAAACTGTCCTGCAGAAGCAGCCCAGAGGAATCCAACTTGCTTGGAGAGGTTGAAACCAAAAGGCCAAAAAAGGACAAACCACCAGAAGAATCTCAAATTGCTGAATTCTCAAATACCAGAGCAGAGGTGCTATTGAATATGTAAGAAATTCCAACGATGTTTCCTGGGTTTATTTCCTTAAGAAAGAGTCAAACTAAAGCAGACTTAATTCTCTCCAACCCTTACTTTGAATGTAGCTGTGGCTTTTTGCCTTCACTGACAATCCATGGCCTCTACAATGCTTCTTCACAAGGCTTAGGAAATTGTCTAGACTGTGCCTGGGTCTGGTGGACACATCTTCGCTAACACACACACACACACAACATACACACACACGCACGTCAGTTTTGTGTATTAGCACATGGCATGATGTAAATGTTTAACTTGGAGAATATATTACAGTGGTTTAGTGTGTGTCCTCTGTCTTCCTAGTTTTCATTCTCAGGTATCCACACAGTTTCGGTAATATCATCTGCATTGTTACCTCACAGACATTGATTATGATGGATCCCTTTTGGGCCAAGAAAGAGGGGTGGCTTCTACTAGATTTATTGGACTGATCTACCAGGAGGTGTCTCCCGCCAAAGCCCAAATTCAGTAGAAACATGTCCTTTGGGTACAGCCACTATATCGGGGTTTTGGGATAGAGTACCTGCTCGTGGACCCTCCCCCATTGCACACTCCCCAAACCCCTACCCTGGAATTTTACAGTAATTCATGGTGATGATTTTTATTTCTGATCTTCTGGGGCTGAGCAGAACCAGTATACGACTTGTTCTGCCCCCATCCTGCCTCCATATCTCTCTCTTTCTTCAAACAGAAAACCAATAAAAAGAAAAGCAGCACTCATCGTTCGGCCATTTTGGTTGAGCGTTTCCTGGTGCAGACATCCCAGGTGCACCAGAGGAGGTAAGTCAGGGTGGGTCTTTGCTTAAGTGCAGCCCTTCCAGTTGCCTCTTGTTGAGGCTTTTCTAGCCTCAGGGCTCCTTAAGGTGGCTCTGGCCACTTCGAAGGGAAGAATGTTTGCTGTTAGGACACCCTGAACTGGAACTGGAGCAGAAGTCCACAGGCCCAAGGCAGCTCTGAGACGGGCTCCTTCCTCTGCCTTTCCCAGGCCCCTGTTCCCCCTGCCCCCCACGCCTGCCGTCTTCCTCTGTCACCATTGATAGCCGATTGCTCCATGTTCTCCTGGCCAGATGTGAAAGACATGGTCCAATTGACTTAGATAGTTACCATCATTCTTGGGGGTGAAGCTTCATGAGTGGCCAGCCAGCCTAGGGTCTAGCTGCCTTGGGATCAATGGGTCCACCCCTGTTTCAAGCCCCTGGTTAAGAGAAGCCTACAATTGCTTTCCCAGAAAGGCGTGGGGGTAGGGGCAGCTCATTGTGGGCCTGGGAGCTGAGGGGGAAGAGCTACAGTGCTGGGGGTTCTTCTCAGAGAAGATCCATAGATATGATGAATTGCTTTAGTGGGTTAGGGCAGTGGTCCCCAATATTTTTGGCACCAGGGACTGCTGCTCCTATGAGAATCTAATGCCTATGATCTGAGGTGGAGCTGAGGTGGCGATGCTAGTGCTGGGGAGTGGCTGCAAATATAAATCAAGCTTCACTTTCTCACCACTCACCTCCTTCTGTGCTGGTCCATGGCCAGGAGTTGGGGATCCCGGGGGTAGGGCACTGGGGTAGGGAAGCTGTAGGTCTGGTTCCCACGATGAGCCCAGCAGGAGCCTCAGCTCTGCCAATAGGTCAACCTGCTCTGAGTTCCAGGGGCTTTGCTCTGCCATGGTGCTCCGAGGTATATATATGGGGCCAGCGCTGGGCATGTGAGGAGACCTTCTCTCCCCAAGTGGGGAGGTAAGGCTTAAGATACAATATATGTGTATGATTTATACAGGTATAGGTAAACTTTTTATTTATACACCATATATTTCTAACAACTATCAGGTGACTTGAATAACTTAAGAAATATTTTAAATTGTGATAAAATACACATAAACTGTACCACCTGACTATTTTTAAGTGTACATTTCGGTGTTATAAAGTACATTCACAATATTGTGCAACCATCCCCACCATCCCTCTCCAGAACTCTTCTCTTGCAAGACTGAAACTCTGTATCCATCAAACAATAACTTCCCATTCTGCCCCTGCCCCAAGCTCTTTGGCAACCACCACACCACCATTGGTATATCTATGAATTTGATTACTTTAGCTACCATACATAAGTGGGGTCATATAGTATTTGTCCGTTTATGACTGGATTATTTTACCTAGCATAATATCCTCAAGGTTCATCCATGTGGTGGCATGTTTCAGAATTTCCTTCTCTTTTAAGGCGGAATGATATTCTGTTTTAGGCATATATCACATCTTGTTTATCTGTCCGTCTGACAATGGACACCTGGGCTGCTTTCACTTTGGCTCTTATGAATAATGCCAGTATGAACAAGGAGATACAAAAATCTCAAGATCTTGCTTTCAAGTGTTTGGATGTACACCCGGAAGTGGAATTGCTGGATGGTGGGTTTATTTTTAATATTTTAAGGAGCTGCCATACTGTTTTCTCCAGTGGCTGCACCATTTTACATTCCCACCAACAGTGCACAAATGTTCCGATGTCTACACATCCTTGCCAATACTTGTTAATTTCTGGGCTTTTTTATAGTAGCTGTTGTCCTAATGGGTGTGATGTGGTATCTTATTATGGTTTCGATTTGCATTTCCCTAATGATTACTGAAGCTGAGCCTCTTTTCATGTACTTATTGTCTATTTCTACTATTTTTTTTTTTTTTTTTAGTTTTAGGAGTTCTTTATACATTCTAGATATTAACTTCTTGTCAGATATATGATTTGCAAATATTTTTTCCCATTCTGTAGGTTCCCTTTTCATTCTCTTGGTTGTGTCTTTTGATGGACAGAAGTATTAAATTTTGATGTAGTCCAGTGTATCTATTTTTTGTCTTTTGTTGTCTGTGCTTTTCATGTTATAACCAAGGAATCATTGCCAAATCCAAAATCATGAAGCTCCCTGCCCCCCTCCCCCGCTGCCTTCTGTTTTTTTCCTAAGGGTTTTATAGTTTTAGCTCTTATGTTTAGGTCTTTGATGCATTTTGAGTTCATTTTTGTATATGGCGAGAACTGCAAAAACTGAACATAAAAACTGCATTCAAACCGCTGCACTGACAGAGTCGGCCACACTTAGCATGGCTTCCAGCAGCCTAAGGTCCATCCTTGGGATAATCCAGCCCCCTTTTTGATATCCTGTCTGGAAAGACTCTGGGCCTTCAAAAGAATTTTGTTTGTTTTAGCCAATACCTGAAGATAAGCTCCTGATATCTCTTTCTTAGCATTTTTACTAAAAAGGACTTAAAACTGTGAATGGCTCTTTTGCCCCTTTGAGATGGATCTTTCTCAAGGCCCTGAGAGCCATTCCTTTGGAATGTAGTTATCTCAAAGCTAGGGCTTCGTGTCCTGGTGTTGGTGAGATAACAGAACCCTAATTTTGATAACTGCCAGTTAGCAAGTGCAGCTGGCCAAAGCACCTTCACACTGACCAACTGTACATTAATTTGCACCTGACCTACATCTCCCCGCCTCCATTTAAAACACCTGGTCACCAATGCGCACATAAGAACAGAGTTCAGCCCTTTCCCTTACTGTCAATAGTTACTGAATAAAATCTGTTTTCATCACTTTAACTAATGTTTGGCTTTGTTTATCTTTGACAATGGCATAAGATAAGGGACCAACTTCATTCTTGGCCCACACTGCTTGGCCAGAGAGCTTGTGGTGAAATAGTCCAAACAGGGAGATAGATATAAACGGGTCAGTGGGAGGAAACTTCCTGTGCCTCCTGATGAAACCCCTCTCTCTCCATCCCTCCTGAAGCCAGTGTTCCTTTAAGTATGGTTGGCAGACACCTGAATCAGAACCACTTGGGGTGTTGGGTAGAAATGCACATTCCTGGGCTCCATCCAGTCTATTGACTCAGACTATTAGAAGGTGACGCCTATGGGAATCTGTGTTTTAAGCTTCCCAGAGGATTCCTAAGCCTAGTTTGGGGAGCATCTCGGTAGGGTGAGAGCTTTGGGGGGACAGCTTCAGTAGACCACTGGCTACCCTCTTCTCTCTCCCCAGCCCACAGTCTTGGCCTGGCTGGCCTTTTCTCGAGCTGTGCCAGAAGTTCCCAAGCTGCCTGCGTGTGTCCACACTGAACCAGCAGAAAATGGCTGTGGGGACCAGCAATATCCTCCTTTACTAAAATAATACAAAACTGGGATTCAGGGGAAATAAACTTGTCCCACGTGTCAGGCTGGGACTAGCAGGGAGATTTTCAGCCTTCTCTCACCACATAGCAAATGGGGTTCTCTACAAAGTCATGAGGGGTAAGCTCTGGGCTCTTACCCCTCCCTCCCAGCCTCCCCCCACCCCCCCAGGCTCTTCACTGGCCAGTTCCCTGGGTGTCCAAGCGGGAAAGGAAGCCAGGTGGCGATCAGGACCCTTTCCATGAGAGCATTTCTGGTAAACTGCCTAAAGATATCTTACAAACAAAAACAAATGAGCCAAAATCTCCAAGACTCCAGTAATTTGTTTTAATTTCTTTTCTCACTCTAGATAAACATTGACTTTCATATTATGTAAACTTTGGACTCTACAACCTGCACACCAGTGGTCCGGAAGACTGAAAACTTAAGGCTATCTCTAGCTCCAGGCATCCCTTTGGGGAGCAGTGTGGGAGGGGAAAGGCCACCTTGACCCCAGGGAGGGGGAGGTGGCGTCTAAGTCATCATCAGGAGCAAACTGAGATGCCCAACATGACATGGGTATTGAATTGTTACCGGGGAGCGGGATCCTCTCTGGGCATGTTGTCCAGGTTCTTGATTTCTCAGACAAAGAAATCAGCAAGACACTGAAATACAGTAGAGAAGAAAAGCTTTATTAGCAGGGAAAGTGCACTTCCTGACGTGGAAGCGGGCCTGAGTGAGAGAAGCGTGGCTTGACAGGCCTGGTGACAAGGCCTTCGGGGGTTTTTATCCCTATTTGCTGTGGGCGGTCACTTTTCTTAGAGGAGTGGGCTTCCTTGATTGACAATTAAGATGGACAGGACTCAGTGACTCATCATTTGCTTTCTGCACATGTTTGTTCCCAGAATTCAGTCTGTTATAACATTAATGAACTTCCAGGCATATGCATCATATTATAATGATGGCATAATGAGGCTCAGAAGAGTTGAAGGTCGTTGGGGTCTTCATTACACAGATGCAAGTGACTAGCCAATTTTCTGCTTACTTGTTTCCTGGTATGAGTTACTTTTATCCCCAAAATGCCTCTGGCTTGCTTAATTGTGGGCGGGCTGGGGCGGACCCTTTCTAGAACAGGATGACTTCATTGTCTGCAGGCAGACCTGAGACCCCC
>CM053516.1:10776867-10814455 GCA_028627145.1 Eidolon dupreanum | reverse complement strand
TATCTTTACAAAGAGAAATAGCTATTTAGAAGTTTAAATAAAAGTAGATGACTTTAAAACTAACAATATATATAAAGCTGAAGTCACTGCCTTCGATAACTTATACACTGCATTCAGTATTTTACATAGGACAGTCATTCTTAAGGCAGAAAAACTGAATGTGACATGTAATGACTTGGCTCTTACATCCCAGGGTCAAACTGGGAGTGGACTTGAGCAGACCGTTGCCTTGTGAACAAGGTGACTACCTCTGCTATTTCATCCTTAGAGTATGTTATATGAGAGATACATTTGAGAGAAGAGAAAAGGTGGATTCTAAGATGCACAAATGCGATTTTTAAATAAGAGGTCGATGAGACTAGGTTTTCTATTGTGAGGTGAAACTACTCCCAAAACAAACTAATAAACTCAACATACTCTTATATGGTACATAAAATGTTTGAAATATCAAAGAACTATCTTTTTGGAGTGTGTTATTCTAACTAGTTTCTAAGGTCTAGTATAAAAGGCAGCCTGAAGAATTAAAAGCAGTTGAAAGTCAACTCATACAGCTATTCAGAAGGCTACCATTTAGGATATTCCTACCTCATCAATAAAATCCTGTGCAGGGAGGATATCGATATGTAGTAAAATAAAAATGAAGCCCCCCCCCCAACACATGTGCAAAACCTCTTGTCAGTTACTAGCAAAAATATAACGAAAAACATCTTAATTACAGAATCAGAGGCATCGAAGCCAGACGGATACAATAATGTGCCACCCTGCCTCAGTGGACGGACAACTGGGATGACAGCGACCACTTGACGAGGACCTCGGACGGGCCACTCAGAGTGGGCGGGAGCGGGGCGCTAGGAGGAACCGGGCCCGAGGTCCGGCCAGCTCTCCCGCAGACAAGGTTCCAAGCCCACGGGGCTGCGTGCGCTCCTCGACCTCGGCGCGTCCTGTGCCAACACCTCAACAAAAGTGAATGCTGACCTAAAAGACAATCTGAAGCAGGCCATGGGACTACAATTGTGTAAGTACCTTCCTGTGTGCCTAGTATTTATGCCATAGCTCTGGCAATTGTCAGAAGTGTACGAAGGTCACCCGCCTAATCTCTGAAGACATGAAGGGTTTCTTCTTTCACGGTGGCAGGAGTCCATGCGAGATTTGTAAACAGCGATACAAAATACTGTAAACATAACTTAACAGAGCTTGTATAAAACAGAAGAAGTAAATCCAAATTTACAAGTGGGTAAAAAAACAGAGGGCGGCTTCATACAAAGTTCTCCCTCCTGCGCCAAGTGATTTGATTACAAATATAATCCTGAGCTGAAAAACGGGGGCTGGGGGGAGAGCCATCTTTGCATACAAAACATCCAAAGGACGCTTACTCTTTTACTTTCCTCCAGTGATATTCAACTGCCAGAGACAGTTCTGAATGTGTGACTTTGGAGACATCTATAGTTTGGTGTGGCGCCCGGGCCGGGGGCCTGCTGCAGTGCTGGCCACGGAAGCCGAGGCGACAGCGTCCTCCGCCTCCTCGAGCTCGTCCTGGAGCTCCTGGCTGACACTGGACTGCAGGGCCGCGGGCGTGAGCCACTCCTTGGGGAGGCAACTCTGTAGGAAGGGGATGCAGGAGCTGAAGTAGGCAAGTCGATTGATCCAGCGAGGAATCTCTTTCCCGCAAAGAATCTAGAGGAGAAAGAGTGTTGTTAGCGAAGAGGTGGAGGCCATCTGGCTCACTGCCAAGGATCAGGGGAGGGCGGGGACGTTCAGAAGAGCCACTGCAACCTAGCCTTTGGGGATGCGACTCCGGGCCTTTGAAAACAGACAGCTCCTTAGCGTGGGAGCCTGGGGTCCCTACTGTCAGCTGCCCGCCTTCCCTTTCTGAAGAAGCCTGTCAAGTCGCTGACTTTTCACATCTGTAAAACTGAGCTAATTCCATTTGGCTTTCTTTCTTTGATCCTTGCAACTGCTTTGAGACACATGAAGTACTTTGAACAACACAGAAGACAAGACTCTTGTTAATGTGAGGTCTGATTAGAGTAACGGGAGCTCCCGGCAGGTGGAGCAGTCAATCTCGGATGTCATCCTCTCCGTGGATTCTTTTTCAGATTCTACTTCCCTCCAGTGTCCATCGCTCCGCTTTTCCTGGTTCACATTCTATTCCTTCACTTCTGTCCTTGACCCACTTTTCCCAAGAAGCTCACGCTAGTCCAGAAAGAAGTATCTCCTCGGGTGATGACCTGGCTCTGGGACTGTGGAAGGGGACTGTGGCCAGAGCAAGGCGGGAAGCCTGGCTGAGCTTCGGTGTGCCGTCTCCACGGCGGACGGCGGAGGATGGCGGAGGTGGAACCGGGCAGGAGGAGCCATTCCCCTGCGTCCTATGCTTCTCTTGTCCTGGGGGGTCTGAGCCCCGCCTCCTCCCATCAGACAGTGAGAACCAGGCCCTTTATGGGCAGCTTTGCTCCTTGTCACCCTCCTTCCCTTCTACAGACAACTGGGCTTAACTGAGTCCACGCTCCCCTGTCCCTGTGGCATTCTTATCTCCAAGTATGTCAAAAATTAGGATCATAGGATCTAGAAGTACCATCTATCTTAGCTGACGACTTAGGAAAGTGGTTTCAAAGTATCTTATGTCCCCAAATTAGCTAATATGTAAATAAGGTGACATCTGTAATTAAGCAATGCAACTTTTCTAAAGGTTTATGCCTTAATGGTTATTCACCTTTTGAGATATCGTTCCCATCTGTCTACACTAAAAAAAAACACAAACAAGTATTGTTACATTTCACACCCAAGACACATTTAGGGCTATTTGCATAGATGAAAGTTAACCACAGAAGTGGTGACTAGGAACATGTAGGTTAATATAAGATATTCCGAAGGCATTTTCTTCATTCTACTTCCTACATCCTTATTTTACCCAGTGGCCTACCCTCTTCCACACAGCCATGTGCTGCAAGGGAAGCTGACTTTATCCCAACCCCCGGGGGGATCAGCTGATCAGCCTGGAACAGTTCTGTAAACCATAAGCCTCCGGTTTCTATAGATGAAATTTTACTGGAACACGACTGCGCCTGTTTGTTTATCATCTATGGTCCCTGGGCTACAATGGCAGAGGCAGAGCCCAGTCCGCGAATAACCCACAGCCTGAAATACTATCTGGCCCGTTTGGAAGAAGTGTGCCGATCCTCGGTCAAGTCAGTATCTTTTAAACTTTGAGTCATGATCCATTAGTAGGTCATTCTGCATTGCAAGTTGAATCTTAAAAATAAAATAGACCATACATAGTAGTGTAACTGTGACAGCTGATTTGGTTATGTTACCTATGTGTATATATTGAGTCATAATGTAAAATATACTTCTTACTGTGGGCAGTGGTAAAAAAATATTTGGTTATGCCCCAGAAGTTATCCTTTCTTCCAGTCTGTTTCCTACCTGTAGAATTTTGAGAGTCCAAGAGCTGCTTTCATTTGTCCTCTCTGTCCCTTTCGGTTTAAGCTGGCACGGTTTCTGCTAATACAACATCCTCAAAAACACTGTGAGTCTCCCATGTATGTCATGGGATTTACTCTGTTAGACAAGAGGTTCCTCCACAGGTCTTTCCTGGAAAGTCCATCTCTATTCCTTGTTTCCACTGAGGTGGTGGAGAGGATCCATCAATCACATATTTAATCTCTTTAGCAGCAGCAGCAAAAGGTTATCCAGTCATACCCTTGGCCTTTTCTCCATTGTATGCTTTCATAACAGTAAAACCCCTAATTTTAGCATCTTTTGCAATCTGGATAGGCTGAGAATTAAAAAATCATCAAGTGCTGATTTCTTTTTTGCTTAACAGTTCTCCCAATTTATCTTTCTTGTGTTTTGCTATAAACAGCAAGAAGAAACCACACTAGCACTTCGCTTAGAAATATCTTCAGCTAAATGTCCAAGTTTATTGCTTAGTTCTGCTTTCTGCATAACTACAGGATAAATCAGCTAAACTTTCTGCCACTACATAACAAAGATTCTCTTTACTCCAGTTTCCAATAACACGTTCCTCATTTTCTTCTGAGCTCACAGCAGCAGTACTTTTAATATCTAAATTTCTACTAATAGTCTGTTCGAGGAAATGTAGGATTTTTCTATTAAACTCCTCAACATTGTTCCAGCCTTTACCTATCAGCCCATCCATCCCAAAGCCACACACACATTTTTAGGTGTTAGCTACAGCAGCACCCACCTCCAGGGACTGGCGTCTGTGCTGGCTCCCTGTGGCTGCTCTACAACGATCAGAAACTGTGCCTTAGGACAACTCGTTTCCCCCTTTTACAGTTCTAGAGGTCCAGGGTAGAAGGGCAGGGACATGTAGAAGCCAGATGTCTATGAATACACTGTTTACTTTAGATTTGACTTTGAAACTCTAGGAAAATTTTATATAACACTAAATTAAACAAAAAAGCAACCTCCCTCAACCAAAAAAAGGGCTAAATGAAACAAAGTTGGTGGCATAACCACACAGAAACAAATTACCCCAATTAACTTTAAAACACCGTTAGCTCTACTGAATGATACTCTAAAGACAGTAAGAACTGCAAACAGCTGTCACCGTTCCAGTTCTCATGCTGTTGCTGGTCTGCTGACACTATTGCTCTAGGGCTGTTTTAGGCATAGAGGGATCAAACAAATGAGCAATTACGTTGCTGCAGAGAACTGAGATTTTATATCTGGGACAGAGAAGATCTAGATACATTATCGATGAGGTTAAGTAAAAGCCCTAAGGCCTGAATTTGAAGCAGAAATACCACAATGAACCTGTAAAAAAAAAGTCCTAGCTCTGTCCACAGGAAAAAAATCTAGAAACCACCACCAACTCAGTAGTGGTGAGCGACCACGATGCTCAGATTAAGGTTTCTAAGTACAGCTGACCCTAAACTCGGCTCGGAACTGCTCCCACTTACTCGTGGAGGTTTTCAATTGGCCTGTACCGTCCACACCCGCGTGTTCAAGGGTCCACCGTACTTCCTACTGAAGGACAGTGCTGAGGTGGGAGACACACGGACCAGCCTCGCAGGCTGCCTGAGGTCTCCTGCTGCGGTAAGTCTTTTCCAAACAGCACGGGAACCAACCCGGTTTTTGAAGACTACTAAGCAAAGAGAAAGACTCAAACATCTACCTTGCCTTTCCTTTGTGGATTATATCGCACAGCATGGCCCTTATTTAGATCCTGATTCAAACGAACTGTTAAAAAATTATGACAATGGGGGAATTTCAACATTGTATACTTGGATAATATCAATAAATGAATGTTAATCTTTTTAGGTGTGATAACGTGTTGTGGTTATATTAAAAAGAATCCTTATCTTCAGAGCTACAAAGTGTTTACAAATGGAATGAAATTATACCTGAGATTTGTTTCAAAGTAACCGAGGGACAAGACTGGCATTTTTAAGTGGGTGCTTATGGGCGAAACGAGATTAGCCATGAAATGATAACTTCTGAAGCTAAGTGATAAGTATACAGGGGCTCATTATACTATTGTCTCTACTTTTACACATCTTGAATTTTCCACTTAAAATATTAACTTCCAGAAGGTATTTGGACAGGTGGCCTTTAGAAATGGTGATGCCACTCCTCTTGCCAGTGACTGGTTTGGAAATGGCACTGGACCCAGTTTGGGCCATTTTGGAAAGGGCGGGAGGCTCCGGAAAAAGTCTCACTATTGTTCCTCAGAGAACTGAGGGAGAGACCGAGCACTCCTCTTCCTCTGGACGTCGATGCGCCCGATGTGGCTGCGGTGTCCTTGAGGGAGGGGCTGGCATCCTGGGGGTGGCGGCTCAGGGAGGTGAAAGACCTTAGGCCGCTGACGCCACACGCTGCTGAGACACCGACCACGCCGACAGGGGCCTGCCTTGTTCTGGACTTCCTCTGTCGTGAGAGAACAGGTTTTCTCATGGTTTAAGCCCTTGTGAATCAGACGCTGCGGCCAAGGGCGGTCAAGATGGTGTGTGAAGGATGAGTCCGGCGGTGCTGCAGCCACGCTTCCCAGACACGGAGCCGAGCCTTACGTCGTTCATCCACGCCACTGTATACATTCCTTTCCACGTTTGTTTTCAACCATTTAAAATGTAAAAACCATCATTAGCTTGCAGGCCTGTACAAAATTCTTGTTGTAGAGGAAGCATCTGAACTGATAACTATGATGTTAAATGATGATAATTCTTAGAATTTTTAGAATGCTGAACACAGTGCATATATCAACAATCAATTCTAATTGGCTATGATTTGGTTTATCTGCAACTGGTATTATGTATCTCCAAACTCTGTCCTCAAAGATACAGAAACGCACTAGATTCATTAACTTGAGCGCGCCAATCATTAAATCTGTTTGCCTTGATTATGTGGGGTTTACTAAAATAGATCCCCATGTGCCTCGCTGTCCAGAGTGCTCATCGTGGCTCTGTTACTAGTGAGCTGCTAAGTCACGTAACTACTGAGTCTCGTATAGGGAAGACTGTGACCTAAAAAGACAGCTCCAGGGACATCAGAACTGCTCTTTGGACTCCCAAATGCCATGTGGTTTCAGGGTTAGACCAGGGCTGTGGTGGTGTTAGAGATGCTCAGTAAAGCTATTAATTTATTTGGGGGAGAGAATAAATCGAAGCCTGAGGAAGTAACGATAAAGTATAACACAAGCCCTGGACTTAGCCGGGGTTTAACCTGAGCTCTCCACAACAATCTCTGACAAATCAGTTCTCTGACCAGGGCCCGCTTCCTGGCTGTAGAGTGAGGAGACTGGATTAGATGCTGTCTGACGTCTCTGCCAATTTTAGCATTCTATGGCCCTCTGAATGTATTCCCTACAAATGTCATGTGTAAGTTCAAGAAAGCTCTGAACCATCTTCCCTCTTCTTTGAAAGTCAACCAGTATCTGCATCCTCAAGACTGGTGCTGCTTCTCCAACCTGCATGTTCCCAGGAAGCATCTGGGGAGCACGTTAGAATGAAGACGCAGACTCAGTGCATCAGCGGTGAGGCAGACACAATGCATCTCACAAATTCCTACGTGATGCTGATGCTACTGATCCTCGAAATGTACTCTGCGAAGCACACCAGTGGTCCCCCACAGCCCTGTTTGAAAGCTCCGTGTGGAAGCCATGAGGGAAGTGAACAGGGCCAGGCAGCCGAGCACCCTGCAGAGGAGTCCCTGAAACAGCAGCCCATGTGCTCCTTGCCACCCTTTGTCATTTCTGTGGTACCTGATGTTGCCACTGCATCAGGGGAGTTCTTTCAAGCACTACTTAATTCTCTAGACCTTATCTGATGATCTTTTGCTTTCTTCCGTTTTCTTTTTTGAAGGTTCTATAATTTTGATCTAGTTTTGGCCTTTTGCCTGGGATTCAAGAATCAGGAAGGCAAAAAAGTGTCTGTGTGATAAGTTGGCAAAATAAAATTTTGAGATAGGAGAAATAGATTACTTATTATTAATAAGAAAGAGCCAGGAAAAAATTCAAGTTGGCAACTAAAATTCAGGAAAAACGAAATCTTAGGGTCTAGAAGCAAAAGTCTCTCGGGCATTAACTTTTTAAAGTGAAAGTTTCAGACTGTAATAAAATGAATTAGAGTGAGAGACAATTATTTGTACTCACTCTCTACCTACTGCAAAGCCATGAATGTAATTACAGTTTAAAGCTGTGCTGACTCTAAAGTCACTAGCTCTAGAAAGGTTATTCAAGCAAGAGAAAGAAACATAATACCATATTTTATACGACAAATAAATAAATGTTATTTATTTGAAGAACTTGTAGCATGAAATTTACTTTACCTCTGATAAAGCTGAAGAAAAGTGATTGCAGTTTTTGTGCATCAAATGATAGGCATTGCCTTTGTATTCTTTTCCCAGTTCTTCTAGAATTTTTTCTATATCATCTTCTAGGAAGTCAGTGCTCCCTAAAACAACAGCTTCTCTTAAAGAACACAAAGAAAAAAAAACGAAAAAAAAAAAAAACATAGCTGTGTGAGTTTTAGGTATTTATAAAAAGCATGCTGAATGATTTGCTTATTTCCAGGAATATCATGATTGATGTAACAAAGCAAGTTAACGTAATAATATTAAAGGTAAATGAGATACTTAAAAAATTTCAGTTAATTTAGTTTCCACTTTTCTGCAATAAATTAAGTGCAGTACTTTTGAACAATATAAATGCAAAATAAGACATTTTCTTTATAAAACAAAGTCATTATACTAAAAATGTAATATCAGAGTTATTTTTACAACTATTGTGTAAGTAGTTTTATTATTAGAGAACCAGATATATGCTGCAAATATTCCTGCCTAATTTCACATGCCATCATGTGGCTGGCCACATATTCTCTTTCAGAAATAATCTTTTAATTTATCTGCTACTGTGTTGCAGTGAGATGAACTGTCAAACAACTACATTTTATTTCTTTTAAAGCACTATAAAACCAAGAAAAAACCCCAACCCAACCTAAACCAACCCCTCACCCTAACTACTGCTCTGGAAATGCAACAGACATTATTCAATAGAAGGTGGACTTTTAGTCAGATATGAGTAAGGCATCCAAGAGAGCTGAGAATACTTAGGAAACCTTTTTATCTAGCAGTCTTGCTGACAGGGAGCTCTGGTGAAGAGGTTCAGGAGTGCATTACAGGCCCTGGGGTACCTGTTTCTATTCGGTGTGGGCCAAGAGAACCACGAACACAGTAGTGATAAACGTGTGTAGCCCTACACTGAATTTCAATGTTACAACCGCATTCACTATTTTTCACTTGGCACCTATTATTATAGGCCCAGAAGTTTCTTTAACTCTTTGAAACTAAGGTTCTAAACATCCCTTTAAATAGAAACCTTAATCAAGGACTGGAAATCTGATGACTGGCATTCAGATTTCCAGTGCTGTTTGCTACTCATAAGGCTCCCCATGCACTCACGTCCACGTAGGTTTATCACTACATGGAAGGCATGTACTTTAACGACAGTTTTCTGGCAAATCAACTATCTAATTCTTTGAGATTTATAAACAGTACCCCTTTCACTGGGAAAATGAAGAGCTTTTTAATAGTGTTAGGTAAGTCACAATGAAACTTTCCTCCACCTCACTCCAAACAGGAGACTGAACGGAAGCAATCATTAGATATGAATGTTTTCTAAAGAATTTGAGACAGAGTAACTTATACAAGTCCTCGGCAAAAGCAACAGACTAGGTTATTTCAGGCATTTGATTTGGCTGATTCCCATCTTTACACAACCACTTAGTTTTGATTTTAAAATAAAATGTCAGCAACTAAAGCAACGTTAAAAGAAATATTTTAATCTACAGAATGAATTTTGTATGCCTGAAAATAAGCTTTGGCACCTAACACAGTGTAATAAAAATTATCCTCCCTACTTACTTAAATTTAAATGTTTCTCCTAGTTCAGAAGCATTTCCTGGGGAAATTTCAAATATTCCAGAAAAGGGGTAAGGATGGCCACCATAAGCAAATTCTGAAAAGAGAAAACTCATAATTTTTAGTATTTATCACACAAAACCAGAATGCTGAATTAGCTTTTATGAATGATGAGGATAAATAATGACACTAAATATTTTCCAGTTTATTAACGCTTTCACAGACATCTCACTTAGTTATTTCTTGTACAGAACAGTTGACACAAAAGACCTGAAACTCTAATAATGAAAAACGCTCAGAGGTAATGCTGAGTTTGTTCTCACTGGCGAGGAGAGTGACCGACATCCCAAAGTGTCAGGGCTAACTAAGTAGGTGGTCAGTTTGGTGTTTCGCCACTTTCTAAATTAAAACGATCAAATTTCAGACTTGTACTTTACTGGAAAGCTGTTTAATAACGAGTTTCCATGGTACCCAGGCTGAAGCCTCTTGGTTTATCTCTGAGTAAGAGCGAAACACTAGCAAAACTGAAAAACTGAATTCAATTTCCCTCATTCGAGAAAAAATATACTGCCAAATTAACACATACAGTCACACACTCTCCACAGCACATCTTTTAGCTGGGAGCTGCTTGTACCATGATGAACGTACACTCAGGCTTGTCACATACAAACTCTCCTTCAGAACAAAATGGAGACTGACTTCAGAACAGGAAGGAACTAAAATTTCTGGCTACAATTCTGATAGGAGATACTTCAATATTTAAGCGGCAAATCTTAGTGTGCTTATTTAAAGAATTCCGAACAAATGTTTAAATGAATCTCATCACTTAAAATTCATTAAATATGATCTTAAAAGGTCTAAGAACAAAGCATGAGAAAGAACAAGGCACATACTAAGTTTACTTTTGATTCAGACCTTTCAGAAAAAAAGCAAGGATATAAACGAGAAATAAAGTATTTAACATTCAATTCTGACATATACATTTTTTTTTAATGACAAAATTTTATAAACCACTGGATAATCAGGTTAGACAAGGGAAGATTATACTTGGATTTTTAACATTTTTTAATTATAGTAAGGAAAGCCACAAAGCCACTTACTCTTCTGTTCGAGAAGCAATTGTTCACTTTCAGGGATATGTTTCGCCCTGGCTTTGCTAAGCTTAGAGACATGTTTTGAACCATGTTTCTAATCACTCCTAAATCATTTTATGAGAGGGAGCAACGATTAGGCAGACATGACAGCAACAGACTAGTATGTAAGAACACTTGGGTTCAAGTTCTAGTCCTGTTAATATTAGCAGTATGACTTTCAGCAGGTTTTTATCCCCTCTCATTTATTTATTTATTTGCTTTTTACAACTTTCACCAGGTTTGAGCTTTGGTTTCTTCATCTGAAAAATGGAGAAAATGCCACATGCCCTTATCCACCTCACAGCAGGATGGTCATATGGTTCAAAACTTGATAGCACTTTAAAAATTGTGCCATACCATACAAATTTGGTTAAAAAAGGAATTTACACACGGCTTTGGCAAAAGCCAAATCAAAGGAGGAGCGAAGCGCCCCCGACTACGATCCCATCCATAGCAATTCATCCCTGTCGCTCAAACTTTCAGCAGGAGTCTCAGCTTTTTGGGGAGCATTTGGTAGATGCAGCCTTTCAAGTAAAAATGAGACTTAAATAACAGATCCTTACAGCCAACATTTAATATGCTACATTACACCTAGAAGCAGCTAATGTGCAATATAAAAAAGGGATAATAAAAACACTATACTGACACATTTAAGTAAATGAGACTTTTCTTTGTATTAGCTAAAGCTGGGCGTGCAGTCTTCGGGGATAACCAAGTACATGACGATAACACATTCTAAGAGGTGACAAAGGCTGCCTCACTGAAATGAATAAAAGCATTTCTGCTATGGGGTGTTTATGATTGAAACTAATATATTATCACAACCTGATGCAACCGGGATGTGATCTGTTGTATGCAGAACATGACCGCTTACAAATCTGATCAGGGGTAAGTTATCTCGCACCAAGAGTGGAGAACAGAACAAAGGGAAGAGCTGCTGAGAACAGAGGGGCTGGGTTTAAGTGGCTCCTGTCACGTTCATCATAATAAAAGGTAATAAAGACTAAAAGGGGCTGAGTTAATGACAAAGGCCATCATTCTTGAGCAAAAAGTTAGAGCAGTCAAGGGCAGATTTGCTCAGTGATATTTTAAAACTTTACAACTATACATTTGATGGTCTACAAAAACAAAGTACTGAAATTCCCTCAGGAAATTGGTATTTCAAGTTTGACACTGTCTAGCATCAACCCTTCCCAACCAAAGTGATTGTTGCTATCATGTTCTTAGAGCAAAACTATCATGGTATAACAATCTCAAGAGGTAAATATTTTGAGACATAATATTTAGGATAAAGAATAACTAAATGAACCTACACTCATGTGCTTTGGTACTTTTTCCCCAAATATTCAACTTTAGGCATTTTTTCAAAATACGGTATAAAGCTACAAGGAGATGCTCTTCTACTTTCTGCAATAAGATATGGAAACAGTTAAAATGAAAAGGCAGAGCTAGAGTTTTGATTTTGCAACTCCTTTAAAGGAAAAAAATCTTCAGAAAGTACATTTGGACGGTGTGTACACGTACCTCTGCCATATACTTCAATTCCTGAATGAAAGACTCCAATTCCAATGGATGAGGTGTACTCGTTCATCCAGTACTAAGAGAGAAAGGAAAGATTCAGAATATCTGTTCATGTACAACTCAAATTCATATTGCAAGAAGCTACTACTCCCCAAACTGGCCTTTCTAATCCCATTTCTTGATATTTTTCCTCACTCCTCTGAAACTCCCGTGGTAACAACCCATTTGGTCCTATCCCTGCACCTTTGCCTGTGCCACATACCACCTGGGTAAGGCCTTTCTGGGGTAAAACGAATGTCTTCGATTTGCTTATAAGCACATTAGCTACGTAAGGCCTGGAGCAGAAGCCATAAAATATAAATCTGGTTAGGTTGTGGAAAAAATGGATACAAAGGCTTGCCTGTTAGTGACTTTTTAAAAAATCAAGACATTTGCATTCATATCTATTTTTCTTCTATCTTAAGCATTCCCTTTTACTCTCTGGTGAGCTCCCTTAAGACAGGAGTATTTTATTCTTTTCCAAAAATGTTTAAAAAAAGACATATATGACATAGATAGCATATTGTCCTGGTTCAGCTCAAAGTTTAATAATAATGTAGGAATAAATATGAAGCACAAAGGTTAGAACATTTTCTTATAATTGGCATGAAAAAAAATTCCCAGAAAAGGTAATATCTGAACTGGGTTTTTTAGGAACAAATGAGATTTCCCCAGATAGAAAATTCTGGGGATGGAAAGTAGTGTGACATGAAATTATGGTGGATGAAGGAGAAAGCGGTTAAAAGGATAGACTGGAGAGAGTTCTACATAGAAGAAGGGAACTGAGTTAAAAGCTCATGAAACAAACATGTGAGTAACACTCAGTTACAAAACTATCACGTTAGAGGGTACATAATTTGTCTTTAATTTTTCCAGGTTTATTCAAGTTTCAACCTTGACTACAGACCCTTAGCCAGTTTCTGCTGGACCTGGGAAAATGCGCATTCTCGTATATTGCTGGAAAAGCATAAATGGATAAAGTCAATTTTTTTCCCGCTACAATGTAACTGGAAGAAAAATTAAGCAACAATAAACAAGAAATATCTGAAGAAGAACAAGGGACTCTCTCACCTAGGTATCAAATATTTATTAAAACAGTATGGTGCCGCTGTCATAGAACAGATCCATATATATATATATATATATATATATATATATATATATATATATAAAAAAGAATCTGGTGCATGATAAGGGTGGTCTTTAAAATTAATAATAAGGGATGTATTATTTAAAATGCGTTGACATTTCACATATCTAAAAATTCTAATGTCTACAAATAATCACAAAGAAAATAAAATAGATTGAAAAAAATCTTAGATGAGAAAGCCAACCTAGCAAAACCTAGAATTAATAGAGGAAAACAAGATATTCAACATGAACATTTACAACTTTTTATTGTGTAAAACTGTATTAATAAAGTCAAAAGATAAACAACACACAGGGAGGAAAGATTTGTTACACGTATAACACAGATTAGTAGGAGAATACAAGAAATTAGTAGCCAACAAACATGGACTAACAAGGTCATTAGTAAACAGAAAAACGATAATTAAAATATGCTGCCTTTCTTATTTTACTCATCGGATTGGCAAATACAAAAACTATTGCTAATATGGTATTGGTAAGGATGTGAGGAAGATACTGCTGAAAAGTGAATCAATGGCCATTAATTAACCATTCCACCTCTTGGAATCTATTCTATAGAAATACTTGAGCGTATGTAAAGACATAGTCCAGGATATTAATTGCTATTGTGTATAATACTGAAATATTGGAAACGATCTAAATATCAGTAGGGGAATGGTTAAATTATAGTAAATCCAATTATGAACTATCATACAGCTACATTTTCCTAGTTATAAGGAAAAAAGATACCTTTGCAATGGAAAAATATGATGAATATCATCTTATCCAAGTGATTAAACTGAGTATTGTCAATAGTTGGACAAACTAATGTCATACACTGCTGATGTGACGAATGAGAAAGCTCATATTTCCTGTTACTTTTCTTATGAAATATGCTAAACAGCCTATAACCATAAGGAAAAGGCAGGTAAGTCTGGACTGTGGAATATTCTCTGAGGAAAGTGGTCTCATCTTTTGAAAAATAATGACATGGAAGTCAAAAAAAGGGAAGCTACTTTTTAAAGAAGATTAAAAAGACACGACAAATGCAATGAAGGAATCTTAACTGGCTCCCAGATTGAGGAAAAAAAAAAAAGCCAAAAAGACATTATGGGACAATGGCGGAGATATTAATAGGGACTATACATTAGCGGTATTGCGCTAACTGAAAATTTCTTGGGTGTGATCACAGTAGAGATCACAGGTTAGGGAGAGGACGTCTGTTTAAGAAACGTGTAGACGCAGAGATGAAATGCGGTCCTGTTTCTGACTTACCTTTGGTGTGGGTATGTGGTGTGAGAAAAGGAAAGAGAAAGCAACATGGCTCTTCCACTGGTGAATGCAGGGGAAGAGTAAACAGACTGTTCTCTTCTTACCACTTATTGTTGGAAGGTTTAAACATTTTCAGAATCAAAAGGTAAGGGGAACTAAAGAGATTAACCTAGTCCTTGCCTCCTTACAACAGAAGAGGATGCCCTTCTAAGTTCCTTGCTACCCTCTCCCTTTCTCCCTTTTTCAGAGTAGAAAACACCATGAGATGACTACTACCCTAGGCTGCAGAGAATGCTGCTAGTCTTTTCTCGGTCAGTAGTCTCCTGGACAGCCAACTTCAAGGTCTTAAATGCCTTTTCCATTTGAGAAATCCCATTATTTATACTATCTGCAACCAATAATTTGGTCTGTGTGCTGCCGACTTCCTTAATGGCGGCTCCGCAGGCCTCCAGATGCTGCCGGCTCGACCTACTGCTTTTCACGTGTGAGCTTCTCTTTCAAAATAGAGTATTTTCCAAAACGAGATATATACATAACGGTTTGTCTACAACAGCTACAATAAAACACTGTCCATGATGTTTTAAACTCATAGTAAATTGAGCATTTTCCATTTGATGTCTAACATCACTTAATTTTAACAGTATATCTTTTAGTGGAGCAGTAAATAGCATTCTCAAAGTGTTTTCATAATCAATTTCTATAATGGGAGTCTAAATGTTTTATTAAAAGACAGAAAGATTTTCATGAAAAAAAATAATTATACCCAATCAGTGGCTTTTGGTCAAAGGGTAAAAACAGGGTTCGGATGGGAATGCACTTGTCAGAGTGAGGTCCTGAACGCAGAAATCTTTTATTCTCTGTGCTTTCACAGATGAAAAGCATCTCATCCACGCTGAGGGATCTCACGCTTAGAATTCCCGTATGCTGGCTGGGAAGGTGCTATACTGCGTTAGTGTGAAATTTCCTTGCATTCGAGACTTTACATTCTAAAAAATAAAAGGGTATGCTTTGACACATTTTATAAATTGTGAAATCTTTAAAATGACAGAAACTTAAAAATCAGAGAGAAATGTACCATCCAAAAATGCGGCCGGCCCTCGGGAGTTCAGTGTAATGAGATATGGCCTATGTGAAGTTTCTGAAGAACCGTGGAGGAACTACAATGGAAAACGACGGCCGGATGGCCTTATAAGTGGTGGAGTCGTCGCCACTCTCAGATGCGAAGCTGGACAATTGGGTCAAGTGTTTTGCTCAAGGTTATGGGAAGCCCACAAGTTGCGAGGAAAAGGATTTCTTAACCCAGAGCTGTTTCTTTGGACAGTATGACAGCAGAGAGCTACGCACTCCTAACATCTTCCCAAAGGCTTGTCTCAGTATTTCGTGCCAGGCAGGAATTAATGCTGATGTCGATTACTCACTGTTACCAACAATCGGAACTCCGCAGTTTTTTGCTTTTCAAGTTTCTTTGTATTTTCTATCCCTAGAAAGGCCCTCAAATTTAAAGGTTAATTTCTTTTGAGAGATTAAAGTGACCATTTACTGGTCAGAAATCTATAAATAGATGTCTCGACTTACCTTACAGACATAAAAGAGATCCTAATACTATGAACTGTACACATCAGCAAATTAGATAACAGATGAAATGTACACATTCCTGGAAAGATGCAAACGACCAAAACTGACTCAAGAAGAAATAAAAAATCTGGATATATAATGAACGAGAATGAAAGAAAAGAGAATTAGTAACTTAAAAACTACCTACGAAGAAAAAAGGTTATGACCAAATGATTTTGGTGATTTCTATCAAATATTTAGGCAAGAATCCATACCAATTCTTCACAAACTGCTCCAGAAACTAGAAGAAAAGGGAACACTTCTCAACTCATTCTATGAGGCCAGAATTAACTTGACACCAAAAACAAAGAATAATCTCTCCTATGAATACAGACTCAAAAATCCTCAACGAAAAGACTAGGAAACTGAAGACAGCAATATATAAAAAAGGATTCTAGACCGCAAACAAATGGGCTTTTCCAGGAATGAAAAGATGGGTTTAATATCTGAAAAAAAAAAAAAAAAATCAATATACTGTATCAACAGAATGAAGTACGAAATCCATATGATCATTCATTAGATGCAAAAAAGTGTTTGACAAAATCCAGCACTCTTTCATGATAAAAACACTAAAAAAACTAGGAATATAAAGAAACTTCCCCAATCTGATAAAGGGCATCCATGAAAAACCCACAGCTAACATATTGATGGTCGAAGACTTAACGCTTTCCCTTTAAAGATCAGAAACATAACAAGGATGACCTCTTTCGTTGATTCTATGAAACACTGTACTGGATGTTCTAGCCAGGGCAATTGGAGAAGGGGAAAGAAAAGAAGCTACCTAGACTGAAAAAGAAGTAGTAAAATTATCTCTATTTACAGATGACATGATCTTCTATACAGAAAACCATAAGGAATTTACTAAAAAACTATTAAAACTAAAAAATTCAGCAAGGTTGCAGCATACGAGAATAATATACAAACATCAATTGTATTGCTATATACTAGCAATGAACGATACAAAAATAAAACAATTCCATTTATAGTTGCATTAAAAAATATTTAGGGATAAATTTAACAAAAAAACTACATAGTTTTGTATCTGAAAATTATAAAAACATTATTGAAAGATATTAAAGACCTAAATAAATGAAAAGACATTCCACACTGCCAGATTAGAAGACAATATTGTTAGGATCGCAACACTGCCCAAATTGACCTCTAGTCACTGCAAATCTCATCAAAATCCCTGCCACCCATTTTGCAGAAATTGACAAGCTGATGCTGGAAACTGAAAGAGACGCATAATAGCCAAACATCTTGAAAAAGTTGGAAGACTCACACTTCCCAATTTCAAAATCTAGTACAGAGTTACAGTAGTCAAGATGGTGTGTAACTCTCATAAAAACAGGCAAACAGATGAAGGGAATATAACTCCGTTTAGAAATAAATCCTTACATTTATGGTCAAGTGATCTTTGACAAGGATGCCAAGACAGTCCAGTGGGGGAAAGAAACACTCTTTCCAAGAAATGGAATTGGGATAACTGGACATCCACATGCAGATGAATGAAGTGGGACTCCTACCTCTACCATTAACAAAAATTAACTCGAAATGGATCAAAGTCCTGCATGTAAGATCTAAAACTATAAAACTCTTAGAAGAAAACAAAGTATATCTTCATGATCTTATATTAGGAAAGGGTTTCTTAGTTTTGACACCAAAAGCACAAGCAACAAAAGAAACACGAGATAACCTGGCCTAACCTGGACCTTATAAAATTAAAGACTTCTGTGCTTCAAAGGACACCACTATAAAGTGAGAAGGCAACCCACAGACTGGGAGAAAACACCAGCAAGTCATGTATATGATAAGGGACGTATATCCACGGTATGTAAAGAACTCCTAGAACTTAAGAACAAGACAAATAAACCGACTAAAGATGGGCAAAAGGTCTAAGCAGGCATTTCGCTCAGGAAAATATACAATCCAAAACCACCATTAGATACCACTTCACACCCACTCGGAAGACTATAGTCCAAATGACAGATACACAAGTGCTGACAGGGACGTGGAGAAACTGGAAGCTGCACCGCCGCTGATGGGACTCTAAACCGTGTGGCAGTGGGGAGGCCTGGCAGTTAGTTCCTCACAGTATTAAGCCTAGAGCCTCGTGTGACCCAGCGACTCTACTCCTGGCTTTATACCCAAGAAATGAACACCGGTAGTTGCAACAACACTCGGAATCAATGTTCATAGCGGTATTACTTGTAACAGCCAAAAAGTAGAACAATCGAAATGTCCCTCAACTGATAAATGCAGCAAGAGTGGTATATCCACACAGTACAATATTATTACTTCAGTAAAAACTAACGAAGTACTGATGCAGGCAGCAACATCAGTGAACCCTGACAGCATGTCAGGGTGAAGGAAGCCGATCACAAAAGACCACACATTGCATGGTTCCGTTTGTATGAAATGCACAAGACAGGTCAATTTACACAGAAAGAAGGTAGCTCAGTGGTTACCTATGATGGCAGGTTTGCAGGAAAATGGGAGTGATTGCTAATGGGTATAAGATTTCTTTTTGGGAAGGTGAAAAATTTCTAATATTGATTGTGATGATGGCTATTCTATTCTGTGACTACACTAAAATCCACTGAATTGTACACAAAGGGTGAACTATATAGTATGTGAACTACATCTCATGTAGTTCTATACTAAAAAATGCTAGAAGGATCTACTACCTTATACCAAATGGCAGAAGAGAATATAGTTTTACAGTTGGTAAATCTAAACAAAAACTATTCTATAAATATCATGAGTCACCCAAGGGAAAATTTTCCTTCAGACAGATACTTTGTCTACTCATGAGGAATAAAGTTTCTACTTCTCTGTTCTTATTCTAAAAAAAGGTCCAATATAAAATTTACTATGAGTGAAATAAAATATATAGATTATGAATGAGGGTCTTTTGACCAAAAAAGAAAAAAGAATTGAAAAAAATACTAGGTACTCTAAAACATTTTCTAATACAAAAGATGGTCCAATTAGTTCTTGAACTCAAATCCCCAATAAAAAACCTTTAAAAAGATTTCTCAATTAATAGACTGCATTCCTAATTCCAGACAGCTGCCTACAACAACATGTGGAAAACGGGCTAGAAACAACACATCAAGAACAGAAAAAATTCAACACTATACACACATATTCTGGTTAGCCACTTCTTCATAGACAAACAGCAGTACATTACTGATAACATTTTTAGAATTTCCATTATGAAGATGTTTTTCTTCGGTGTGATTTTTTTCTGAATGGATTTAAAAGGAACGAGGGTAAAGCGTCCATGGAGAGCTGGTCAGGAAGAGACACCCTCTAAACATTTCTGCTCCTGGTAGGGCTTCCTGGCTCTAATTAGTGAACACGCCTCGAAGGCTCAATCTTTAAAACCTGGGCAGGCTGCCTGTGGAAGACAGCGTTTAATTCAAGGTCAGCATGCCTCATCGAGTCCTTCTGCCTCGAAGCCCTGCCAAGGCTATGCAGACAATATGGATGATGCCTATTTTAAGTGGGGATTTAATGAGATACCTGTAAACAACTGAAACAAAAAAAGCACATGAGAACCGAGCCTTTTACTGAATGATTTCAGGTATAAAACTCCCCTACAATGAATGCCTTGCTGTTGCTATCATGCTGAAGTAATTGCTATCCTTGAATAGTTTAAGATTTCTGAAATTAATAAGGCTTCTCAATGCTTCTCTATCTTCGTTTCTATCCTATGTCATTACTTAAAAAAAGTATTTACTGCTATCAAAACACTGCACACGGCACCTCTGGAAATAAAAATCTCCCTACATGGTTGAGTTTCTCAAACTCACTATGTGGAAATTCATGCTATTATAGAACACTGCAAAACAATGACATTTTCTAACAGAAGATAAATCATAAATATGCAACATGCAATCACAGCCAGGAACACGTATCCATGAAAAATTAACAAACAAAACAAGATGCTAAACTAATTTAGATATGACTGGATGTTAGCAAGATTTGTTAATTTTTGTTGGGTATATCTTCCTTGATATTGTTGTTTAAATAGTAGGAGATGCCAAAAGTTTAAAATCACATACTTTGGAAAAATGGATAATCTAGGACAAGTTTGACCAAAAGCTTAGCTTTTTACTTGAACTGGGAAAAGAGCACTTTTACTCCGAGAGCCCGGGCCGAGGTTGAGTACAGCTCGTATTCATTCAGGAGGCTAGTTCGAGAACTGTGCTCCCAGACAGTTACACAGTGACACCCGCCAGCCTTCAGAGAGTTTACCGCATGAAGGCCACCCTGTGGGATGGAGGAGTGGCACAGAACACTGTGGGGAGGTCCAACAAAGGAGGCTGTATATTCATTCGAGTTTTCCCAGTGCTGACACTAGATAATCCCTCAGCGAGTCTATGTGTGTTTGTTTCAGTTAGTTTACTGTTTGATTCTTCGCAAACCCTTCCTAACACACCAAAGGAAACAGTCTATCAGCCAGATGCTGCCGCAAACGGTCTCTCTCGAACCACGAGACGGCAGTGGAGTTACCACAACATCTCAAGTCCACCACCCACCTAAACCATCCCAACTGAGGATGTCATTTGGTTAGCTGAACCTAAGGTTATCTTTCCCTTAGGGACAAACAGGAAAGCCACAACATTCCTGTTCCAGTTTAGGTCACAAGGACAATGCTTCTGTTATATTTCAATTTACTTCAGAGATTATTGCTTGGATTAAAAAAAAAGGTTGATTCAAATTTTACAACTAATACAAGTTGAAGCATCTGAACTATAGTGGAAAGGATGCTGGAATTTGGGGCGTTCTGCCTTATTTTTTTCATAAATATTTGATAACTTTTTAAGGTACTGAGTCTGTCTCAAAAGTTTGATTTTAATTCAGATCCTGGAGCCAGAACACTTTGGTTCGAATTCTGGCTTCACTATTTACTAGTGGTGTGACCTGGGTAAAGATACTTATCCTCTCCATATTTATAAAATGGAGATAACAGACAGCATCTGCTGCAGAGGGCTGCTGTGAGGATTAAATGAATTAATGATGGATGAAGTACTTAGAGTGCCTGACCGACGGCGAACACGAACCGTCAGCAGAGTTACTGACAATATCATCCTTTCCTAATATTTCTGTTCCAGCAGGTCAGTTCTGGCTATCTGTTAATTCTCAGAATTTTCAAGAATCTTTGGCAGTGGATGTCAAATAACCAGGAGCAGTGACTCACTAAACTGAATGGCAAATAATGGCAGTCAAGACTCCTGCAAGCAATGGCTTGTATTCTGGAGAGGGGCAGATCTGAGTAAAAGGCCTCTGTGAGAAAGGCAGGTTTCACGGGACATTCACACATTCACCGGAGACATGAGCAGAGGGCCGGAGAGCCATATCTCTCTCTGGCTCTGGGACCTTCTGGACTTGCACTTCCTGAGGCCAGAGAGATGGTCAGTACACAGAAGAGGCTGGGGGAGGCCCGCCCACCCACACTTTACCGCCCCTGACACCAGCCACTGTCACTGGTTTAGAAGGCTTTTCGAAGCATTCTAAAGTATTAATATAAGAGGAAACAAGTCACAGTAAATAATCATCTTAAAATATGTGGGAAAGCAAAAAATACATATGAGTATAATTGCTTATGAGCCCAATTTTGCCTCAATGCAAAAAATTGGCCTAAATATTTCCATTTATTATTTTAAAGCACTGTTTACAGAAGTGAACTGACTGTGCTATATTACAGCCATATATTAAAATGTTAAATTATTCTTCTGACAGAGAACTTTCACTAAACTTCATTTTAGTCAATGATTTGCTTTATCAATTTAATAAAATTTTATGCTTCCTGTTTGCAAGCAACAGAACGATAAATGCTATCTCCCTAGTCTGGAACTTAAAACACTTAATATAACCACTTAGGTAGGGTCTGGGCCTGCCTTCCTTAAAAGGTAGTATTAAATAATCTGAGTAAGTATAAAGTCTGACTGTTTCCTCTGAAAAACTAGAACCAGGGTTCATCTAAATTAAAGCAAGAGTTTTACTTAATTCCTGTAAAAAGGTGCTTAGGGAATAGAAAAGGCGTTTTGATTGAATTAAAAATTCAAAATAAACTGTGACTAGTGGAGATTGTGGGATAATTACTATAGCACCATCTCATATAAAACTGCCCTTGATGCCCACACTGTTAAACCACCTCATGATGTCTTTTTGGTACCACTGGGTTGAGTCCCAGATAATCTTACAGCAAATGCTATTTCATAGTAAGCCATAATAAAATGCTAACGATGGTGCCTTAGCATTGGGCTAGTCATAAAGCAGAGTTGATAAAAACTCACTGAATGAACTAAGATATTCTAGTGTCTAACATGAAATCATGAACACCCAGGGCCATCTGTTAACTTGCTTCATACTGTAAGAAAGAATGAATTCTATCCCATTATTCTTATTTCTAAGAAAAGGTCCAAGCTTTTCACTACTAGAGAATATTATCTAAAATAAGCACATCATTCACTTTCTAGGTCTGAGGAAAAAAAATTCTATAAAACATTACAATGTTATATATAAATTGATAAATTAGGTATTAAGCCTGAAGTTTTGAAAGTAATCACTCCTGATTACAAAAGATCTGCCAGTAATTTTTAACTAATAATGTTTCAAGTTTTGTAAAGGTTCTGTAACACTGTAGCCAAAGACACACATATGAACGAATGCTAGGGTAACCATACTTCCTGGTTCACACCCTCTTTTCTCTCAAGTCTCAGTTTTGATCATCAATTTTAAGGTTAGCCTAAGGCTGGCCTTCTTAAGGGCTGACTGTACTTGGGTCTTAAACGCTCCTAAGCACTGTCCTGCACACGAGTGTGAGTACACACAACTTCATACTTATCTCACAACCTAAACCAAAGAAAATGTGGTGCTATGCATTTTGTATAAAGGTAAAGCTTCTTCCTCTTTATCGACTAGGTAAATCGATTTTCAAAACAAAATTATTGTGCTTGCCAAAGGCCTAATTTTTAGGATCCACAACAAGGTACACACAGGATCACTGTGAACGGACAAGTTATTTAAAGGAGAATAGAGTTTTAACAGTCAAATCAGCAGCGAACCAAATGCCCCTTGAATATTTTTAAGACTAAATCTATTTTATATAACCCACAGTTTGACTCTACTAGTGATGAGAAATAGACAAGGCAGGGTACTGTCATCAGTTCTTGGTTCTAATACCACATCTCGATCAGAAAACCAAGCTCTTGGCAAATCCCTCTGATCAGGCACTTATTTTAGTTGTGTCTATGGCTGTGTCAAATATTTTCATAAGAGAGTGAAACTTCTTTTAAAGTCTTCTTACACTTGATTATCCCCCTGAATTAGGCTCTAAAGTACATGAGGTCTGAGACTGAGCCTTACTTAATTCTGTACCGTCCACGATGCTTAGTATTATATTACAGTGCTGCATTACACTCAGTACACCTAGCAAACCACTCAAATACCTGATGAGCTGAAATGCAGCAAGGCGTCTGTAATTATTCCCTTTCTCCAGGTGCCGACCACCAGCAACAGAGTCGTAAATGAAGTTCCCGTACTCACAGAGCTTGCATTCTTGAACGCTATCTTTAAACTGCAGGTTGCAACCCACTAGAGATTCCTGAAAACACTGCAGTGGGTTGCACCAGCATTATTTTAAATGAATGAAAAAAAATGGAATCAAACTTATCAGACGACATCACACATAGCGGGGTGTTTCCTGAACATGTGGTTTTAGTTACGTGTGTGTATGATGGGTATGATGTAAAATGTATTTCTTGGTTGATCCAAGATAAAAATTGAAAAACATTGTTCTAGGAGGGTCCCCTGCATCTCAATTTAAATCTCATTTGAATGTTTACTTACCAGCGAAGCTATAAATAAGGCAAGTTCGACAACTGTGGTCCAGTAAATGCATGCACACCTCCTAAGTGTCAGGGGCTCTGCTGGACACTGGGCTGTGAGGGCGACTGTCACAGTCCTTTTCCGTAGGAACACGTTAAGAATGTAACAATCACAGTTTTTGATAAGTGTTAACATAAACATGTAACAGTTTTTTGGATGCCACTCTAAAACGTACTTGCACTTACTCTTTCACAATGGTAAGAGTCCAAGTAAAACAAGTAAATCATGTTAGGAGTGTTCAAATACTGTGCCCAGGATCATGTAACAAGTAGCTAAACTGAAGATGGGATCCAGGTTCCTTAGCCTTCGCCTACGGCTTTTCCTGTCACGCAACTCTACTTCCTCACAGAGACCCTGAGGAGGCCTTGATTTTCTTGACAATCCTCAAGTATTCTGAACAACTTCAGAATAAGATAAAGCTTATTACTATTAAGTCATCATTTTTCCTTAAGTCATCATTTCCCTTGTGTGCCACACCACAAGTAAAAAGAAACAGCCTCACCTACTATTTGCATAAGTTCCCTACAACGTTCTCACTTGATCACTAACTCAGTAATGCAGAGACCCCCTAATCTGAGAACGATAACTAACCTTCATCTCTAAAGGAGAGAGAGAATCTAGGGGATACATTCCTTTTGAAAAGTAGAATTTCAACTGGACTTTCAACCAAACCACCCTTTTTACACTATTCAGTAAACTAGAATATACACAACCGATCACACTGAGAGTTGCTGGCAACAATACCATGTAAAAGTCCTTATCTGGTGGTTCTTTCACTTTATTGCTGGACAGTGAGCTAGAAATTATAATTCACTGTAGTAAACAAACCAATCTCAGGCTAAGATGTTTATTTTCACGATTTCCACAGATGTTTAAGGACTTATAAATTAATTCCATTAAGTTTATCTGGCTGAAAGGCCAAAGACCAGCTGTCAACTCTAACACACAAGGGGCAAAACAATTAACCCCAATGTTTTACATACGCTGTGATGGAGGCTTCAGGGCAGCTGTCAAACACAGACAGCCTGCTGTTAATGCTTCAAGCTGGGCAGCACTTTGTTCTCTGTAGTGTAACCCCTCTTCAGATAAACTGAGGAAAGTCCAAAGATCAAGGTATTAAGTGTTACAACTGCTAAAAAGTATTCAAATGGGAGTTTGTTCAGTTTCTAAAAAACTGCAAATAACGAAATTAGCAGTAACAATGGCTAACACTTTCTAGTGCTTATCATGTGCTAGGTATCACTCTATGCATTTTATGTAAATTGACTCATATGATCCTTATAATAACTCTATGAGCTAGATCCAGTCCCATACCAGAAAGGAACGGAGGCACAGAGAAGTTAAGTAACTTTCCCAAGGTCACACAACTAAAAAGCAGGAGGCAGGATACAAACCCATGAATTCTGGTTCCAGGCAACAGCACAAAGACAACTGCGTTACATTATAGCGGACCTTGAATAACATGCGTTTGAATGACATGGGTCCAGTTATATGTGGATTTTTTTCAATAAATGTCCTGGAATATTTCTGGAGGTTTGTGACAATTTGAAAAAATCACAGACTAATCACATAGCCTAGAAATAGTGAAAAAAATTAAGAAAAAGGTATGTAATGAAGGCATAAAATATATGTACATACTCTCTCTTCCTTATGATTTTAATAACATTTTCTTTTCCCTAGCTTAAAGAATTATAAGGGTTAACTGTACTTTTAACGGACTCCGGACAGCAGGCTTGACCAAGGAAGAGCTGACAGAGCTTCCTGCTGCCCCCGCCTCAGCCATGACTCCCCTGCACGTCAAGACTCCTGTTCTGAACCAGGGCAGATGGTCTTGGCGCTCTCACCTGCCAGCCCCCAGGGAGAGCTGTTAGGACAGCGGCGAGAAGCAGGCCCCTGCAGGTGAGCAGCCAGCCAGAGAGCGGCTGAAACCTCTAAGCCATTGCCGGTGGCCAACAGCACGCTGCCCCATCCTCCAGTGAGCGGCAGCAATGAACGAGATGGCATAGTGGAGAAAGGAACTGCTTCAGGATGACAAGTCCTAGGGGAGCTTCAGGCGAGTCTCTCAAACCTCAAAAGCAGTTGCTTGCTTCTGTATTTGTTAGTCTCTTTAAAGTAAGACAGGACACTTCTCAAGAAGCTGGGTAAAGACACAAACCCCTAGTCTGAGAGCATGGCACACGTTGATAACACTGAGGTATCCCACTAATGTTCTTCAGTTCTGATGGACAAGGACTGGACAACGAAACGCACGGCATATCCACGTGCTGACTGGAACGGTAGAAGGGTGCCCAATCTGAGAGAGGACGGAGCCAGCACACGGTGGGGGTCTGGCCCCAGACCAGGGCGGGGGATTCAGCCCATTCCTGAAACAGGGAGGGGGGGGCACACTACAGCAGGGCAGTGGTGGGGGGAGAATGGAAAGATTCTCTTCAATTCCCCTCCCGCCACCCCAACCCTTTTAGGTGAAAAAAGCAGCGAAGTCATCAGCTGACCAGAGAAATAAGGAGTACTGCCAGATAGCATCTAGGGTCCATCTCTGTAGTCACGATTTTAAGGTAAGATTCGTCGGTATGGTTGTTTTTCTCCAGCTGCTGAGATGTAGGGTATATGGAGAGTTCAATTTAACGAGGGCTGCAGGCAAGCATGGCAGAGGGGATAACTATAATGGCAGACTACAGAATATCACTCAAATGAGGCAGGGAGTAAGGAGTGATCTTAAGGAATTGGCTCACGTGATTGTGGGGGATGGCAAGTGTGAAAGGTACAGGGTAGGCTGGAGACCCAGGGGGAGCTGATGCTGCTGCTCACCTGGAGGCCGAATTCCTTCTTCCTTAGGAAACCTCAGTCTTGTCTCTTAAGGCTTCAACTGATTGGACGAGGCCCACCCACATTATGGAGGATAACCTGCTTTACTCAAAGTCTACTTGTTTAAATGCTGATCATATCTAAAAACCACCTTCACAGCAACATCTATGCTAATGTTGACTAAACCGGGTTCCAGCTCAGCTTAGCCAAGTTCATACACAGAATTAGTCATTACAGAAAATTCCACGCAAGTAAGGGGTATGTCTGTCACTACTCAGTCACTGAGTCCCAAAGAACACAGAGTGGACGTTAGTTTAGGAAGGGGTAAAAGATGAGGATACACAGAGAAACACCACTTCCCAGGGATGGGAGGAAGAGAAATGCAATGCGGTGGTTAAGGCCACGGATTCTGGCGTCAGAGCTCAACTGCTTCTGGCACGAATGTGGGCAGGTTCTTCAACTAAGCCTCAGTTTCATCATCTTAAAAAGGGACAATAATATGAGGAAAAGGCTTAGCACAATGGCTGGCATACAGAAATCACTAAAAAATGTTAATTCTTGTTATTGTGGGAAGACTCAATATTGTAAATCTATCAATTCTCCCCCAAAATTATTCGTAAATTTAATGTTATTACACTTCAAATTCCAGTGAGTTTTTTTTTTTTAACAAATTGATTCTAAATTTTATTTGAAAAATGAAGAAGAAAAATGAAGAAAATTGTGAAAGAGAAGAGAAACCTTCATCACCAGATATCAAAACACACTAGAACATTGCAATTAAACATCTGATAAAGATGCAAGAAGGAGCAACCACATGAAGGAACAGTAAAGAAAATCAAGAAATAGGCTTATGATAATTGAGTACATGATAATTGAGTACAGGTTAACTGTGGTGTGTACCTCCAATTAACAAAGGGAGCTACGGCTCATTCAGGAGATAGTGTTGGGATGACTGGCCGTCCACTTGAGAACACACATGTAGATTATTTCTATAATTTCACGCCAGGGAAACCTTTTCTAGGGATGACGTGAAACTGAAAGGTCATAAAACAACAATAGTTTTGACCACGTAATGCAAAGGACACTATGAACATACTTAACAAGCTTAACAGGGGATTGTAATTTACTTACTTTCATTTCATAATTTATATGCTTGGTCCTACTTGTCTTCATTTTACATTTTTCTCTTTCTGTTTTCTCTCTTACACCATATGGACTATGTTTTCTCTGCTGTTTCCGCTCTAGTTCTGACTTTATCCCAACAATACTTACATTTACATGAAAAAAAAATTTACACATACACTCCAAATACAATTTTCTAATACCAACAAGAATCAATTGTATCTACTGACCTACTTCCTCGTATGCAGGGCTGCTGGATGCTTCTGCCTCGTCCCTCACCCGAGGTTTGGTCAGTATCATCTGAGAACTGTTTAACATCATGTTCATTCTCTTTGAAGAGTAATTCTGGATACTGGCACTGTTTTCACCCGTATCTATATAATAGGGTTTGCCTATATTAAACAAGTATAGATGCCCCTGGCACTTTCTTTTATACTGTCACCACCTCATTCTTAAGTTTTTGAGTCATCTTTTGACTCTCCAATAGTATCTGATACGGTCTGTGTCCTTTTGCACAGAGATGACAACTTGAGAAGCTGTAGCATTCAGACCGAAATGTTTTCCCTTTCAGTACTCTGCAGATAATGCTCCAATTCCTTAAGGCTTTGGTGTCGTGACAGAGAAGTCTGAAGTCAGTCTGATTTTGTCCCCTTCTAGTAACTTTTTTTGCCTGTGTATATTTGTTGGACTTTTTTTTCCTTTAGTTTTATCATTTGAAAGTTAAACCAGGCTTTGGCTGAATGTTCCTAACTTTTAAAAAATTCTGCCTAGCACGTCACCCTTTTGGATACTGACACTGACCCTTCTACTCAGAGTTCTGAGAGATTTTCTGCATCTCGCTATTTTTTCTTCAGTTTTCTATCTGTTAAGTAACACCCATTGTAGTTTTAAAGTTGGCAATAGTGCTTTTCACCTTTGTAGAATGTACCCTAATCTCAGAAAGTTTCTTCTTGGGACTGCCTGCTCTATTTTCAATGTTCCTCATCAATCTACTTGAGAACATAAATCAGAAATGCTCTTAAAAACTTCTCGTTTCTTGCTGTACATTTACTTAAGAGGTACATGGCCCGATTGATCCTTTGTACTAGCTTACCCTCTGCCTGAAACATTCTTTCCCTGGCGTACCCTTTAGAAATGCCTTCTTCATGGTGAGGCCTGTCTTGACCACTTGATTTGAAATTGTAGGAGCCACTGCACTAGCCAAGCCTGACCTATACTGCCCTTCCCCCTCCCTGCTTTATTTTCTTCTTTAGCCCTATGGCCATTTACTGTACCTACCATACACTTTACTTATTAAGTCTATTTTGTTAGCAGATCCCTTTGACATATGAGTTAGGCATTACCTTATTTAACCATTCACATGTATTTTCTGGATAAAAATTTCAAAAAGAAAAAAAAAAAGTCCCACTTTTAGCCCTGGGAAAAAATAAAGAATACTATAGAAAAGATGCCAATTCTTTCCAAGCTAACTTATAGGTTTAGTGCAATTCCAATTAAAAAAAAAATAACTTATGGAATACTGGGTTATATGTATATATTCCCAAAAAACTGAGAGCAGATTTTATACACTTATGTTCACAGCAGTATTTTTCACAATAGCTCAAAGGTGGAAGCAACCCAAATGTACATTGATAAATGAATGAGTAAACAAAATGTGGTGTATACATATAATGGAATAAATGCTATTCAGCCTTAAAGAGGAAACTCTCACACATGCTACAACATGGATGAACCTTGAAAATACTATGCAAAGTGAAATAAGTCAGTTACAAAGAGACAAAGACTGTATTCCCCTTAGATGAGGTATCTAGTCGCATTCACTGAGACAGAAGGCAGAATGGTGGGACCGGGGGCTTGAGGGAATGGAGAAATTAGAAGTTGTTTAATGGCTATGGAGTTTTAGTTTTCCAAGATGAAAAGTTCTGGAGATTGGTGGCACAACGAGGTGAATATACACTACTGAACTCTACAGCTAAAAATGGGTAAGGTGGTAAACATTACGTGTTTTTGAACACAATTAAAAAGAAAAAATTGATGCTTTTTTTCAGAGAGCCTTATAAAATATTCCTAGAAAAGGAAGTGAATAATAGCCAGCCAAGAAAACCTGGGAATAATAAAGGAAACTGGCCCAGCCATAAAATTATAAAATTATAATAATTAAAATAGTATAGTAATGAGTAGACTCAATAAATCTGTATGGGCAAGAATTTAGTATTACAACTAGGATGACATCATAATTCAGTGAGGAAAGACTTTCATTTCAACCAATGTGGGGTCAATTAGTTCATTTCTGAGTTTTGGGGGTAGGGGAACCATCAGTCATATACCAAAATACATTCTAGATAAATAGAAACTTAAAATTATTTTCATGTATCTCATTTCCCTTTATGACATTTCTGCCTTTCTTATACTTTAAGATTTTTTGGGGGCAATCTTCCCTTTAAATTCTATTAACCAGCTGAGTGACACTTAAACAATAAGTTGCTTTGGATTTAAAATAATGTAGAAAATCTGACAGTCAACAAATGGAAAGTATATGTACATCCTGTCTTAAAAAAATCCCCTTCACAAAAGAAATCACCTAAAACAGTAGGCTCTCCTTGGTAGTTACAAGTATTTAACTTACAAATTTCATTAGATTCTATTTTAACTTTATCCATCATCATAAATGTACCCTTGGAACTGATACACTACACCGCTGCAGTTTGAAGGGCCTGTGGACAACAATATGCTTGGACCCCTTAACATCTGAGCATCTGCCAATCAAAAAGGTTTCCATACTTTAATTTTGAATACTTCATTTTAATATTTATTCCATGCCAAGTCAAGGGGCTGCTGAAAGGGAACACTGAACATATTTAAGTTTACAAAATACCTTTCACAGATGGTGTAGTGGGCAGGTGAGTCTTTAAGATGGCAGACTCTAGTCTCTGGAACCTGTGAACACGTTACATCACGTGCAGATGGACTTTGCAGGTGTAATTAAAGTCATAGACCTTAAAATAGGGAGATTATCCTGGATACCCCGGTGGGTCCCATCTAATACGTGAGCCATTAAAAGCAGAGAACTTTATCTGGATGGAGGCAAAAGAGATGTGGCAGAAGGGGAGGGCAGATATATTTGAAGAGGAAGAGGACTCAATGTACTTTTGCAGGTTTGAAGACAAAGACACAGGTAAGGAAGCAAGAAACTTTAAGCAGCTGGGAAAGGCTGCCAGGTGACAACCAGCAAGGAATGGGACTGCTGCCCTACAACTGCAAGCAAGTGAATTCTGTCACAATCGAATGACCTCAGCAGCAGATTTGCCCCCCAGAGCCCAGGCTGGCTGACACCATGACTCGGGCCTGTGAGGCCTGGAGCAGAGGAACAGCCCAGCCCACCAGGATTTCTGACCTGCAGAAGTGTGAGATAATAAATCTGCTGAGTTTCTGGCAATTTGTTACTGCAGCAGTAGAAAATAAATACACACAGAGATTGAATTATTTTCTTATATAGACTAAAACGAAAAATAAAGATACTGCCACAAATAATGTAGGAGGACAGATTTATGACTACCTTTTTTTTTTTAAAGCTAGAGTCATGGGTCATTGTTTCTATGTGTAGTGGTAGAAATGGCACTGGCCCAAGAAGCATACTTGGTACAAGAAAATTAAGACTAGTCCCTATTAACTAGTTAATCTATGTTAAAATTCAGGAACTGACAATATTTTTGGAAAGATGATGTTCCTAAGAGTAAAATCCAACTTCAAAAAATAAACAGATTAAAAAAATTTCCTCAGCCTAGTCCCACGGTGGTTAGAAAAACGCACAAAAAACTATGACAAAGAAGAATATTTGTGTATTTCTTATCCCATTCCCATGATTTATCTGCCTTCATCTGGCCACCCTATTCCAACAATCAAAGCTAAAATCCAGCAATGTACTAAGTATTAAGGGAAAAATAAAACAGAAATAAGTATTTGGCACAAAGGGGGATCAGATGACCTTTTCATGCCATTTATGTAGTGCCACCATTCCTGATAAAACTGCCTAATTAAAATCCTATTTATTGGTAAATACTTACAGAACACCTTCTAGTGACATACCCTGTCCTAGATACTGGTGACAGTATGATGCTATCAAGGAACTGCAGTCTAGCGGGATGCACAGAATTATGATACATGCAGTGAGATGGGTAGGAAACACAACTAGGGCAGAGAAGTTTCACTCAGGTCTGATGAACAAAGGCTAAGCTACAGCCAGAAGGAGCAGGAGGTTACAACTGATCATGTCTGAAATAGGATATCACAGACAGGACTGAGGTGTGCACTAGTACAGCCTGCCCAGAGAGCAAAAATGTCATGTGTGAGCATAAAGCATGTCCACTGGGGCGAGAAGCAGTGGGGGTGTGTGTGGGAGGTGGGTCTTCCTCAGTCAGATAGGGGTTATATCGTAAAGGGCATTAGACTTTATTCTGCAGGTGAATTTTAAGCGGAGGAATGGCACAATCATTTATGTTTTCAGACGAATCACTTTAGTAACAGAAGGGAGGACGGATTAAAATGAAGTAATACCAGAGGTTGAAACCAGTAAGGCTATGATATTACACAAAGAGAGATAACGAGGGCCTGCACTTGAAAACTACTGTGAGGATGAGGATCTGGAAACCAATTTAAAGAATACTCGGAAAATAAAATACGTGACAGGCATCACAGGTTCCCAGCTAACTGCCATATCCAACAGCATTCCTTACCCACAACTCACCAGAAAGCCAGAAAAGCCAGATATCCTCCTCCTCGGCTTCATCACAGGCCCAAGTGAACCAAATGTGGACCCTCTCTTGGAAAGGAGGGTGGCTCTGGCAATGCCTGCTCTTTGTGTTAAAGGAGAGAGCTGCACGTAGAGAAATGCCCTACTCGCCTCTGCCCTCCTTCACATCCTGCTGAATGAGGATACTGTTTGCTGCTATGCCCTTTTACAACTAAGAGGGGACAACCGAGAATAAAAGCCAACGGGCTGAGGACAGCAGAAGAGAAGGATGGAAAGTCTTGGTCCCTGACGACCTGGCTGTGATGCTGAACCCAGGGTCTGTTTATCTCTGGACTTATTAAGCCACTGATTGTCAAGTTCTGCGACTTTTAGACAGAATCAACCAAACCGAAACAGAGACAGGACTTGGGACCTGACTAGGAAGGGTTTGCAATAAAGAGGAATTTAATTTTACTCCCAGGGTTCTTGGGGAACTGAGTAAAAGATAAAATTACAACACAAGAGGTACTGGGGGGTGGAGGTGTTGGATAAAGGGGACAGGTCTGAGATGGGGAAAGGATGGAAGGGAGAAAGCTTGTTCTTGGACATGCTGCTTTAATAATTTTAGGTGAAGAGCATATTTAGATGAGTCTGGAACACATCCAAAAAGTGTGACTTAGATCTGCTGAAGTATAGAAAGCCTGATCCTATCTCACAAGGCATGACCTCACTCTCTCTTGGATGAGTCTAATGGAAATAGGAGGGTCAGAAGAATGCAGTTCATACCAAAACTGCCTTAATTTGAGGAGTCCTAGAAAGTGTTTCTTTTCTATTAAGACTCTGAAGATGTACAGATATTTTAAAATAGGAAGAAGACTGTTTACAGAATAAACTAGAGATAAATAACACTACTGCATATTTTCATTTTATAAAAATCCACTAGCAGTCAGGGTAGTCTGAAAAGCACATAATCTGGATCTGTGACATATGAAGACCTTGTGCTAATGTGACTACACCAGAGACTGTCCCAACAACTGAAACTAATATGAATCACCTGCTTTACAATGCACACCAGTAAAAATTAGGAGTATGTGAATAACCTCATTCCCAAGACCTGGAAAATAACTCCAGGACATGTTTTATTGGTGGTAGATTATGCCAAACTACAAAGTGAAACATAATCACTGAGAAGGTGGCAAGCAATAATTTAGCAGTGCTGTGTAAGATCAGGTAACCTTATGAGGATTACACTATTCCTCCATGAGGAGGAATTAATACAGGTGACCCTGACACAATTATTTTGTACATGTGGCAGAGTTACAGAAGAACTGATTAGCAGCTCCCAATGTAGTAAAGAGGAAAAATACAGTCAGAGCTGGAGAAGGTGATAGTTTCACAGACAAGAGGCACAAGGACATATGGCAAGAGGTCCCTATAAACAGTGACTGTAAGAGCAAACCAAAGGCTGATTTTCACGTTTACAAAGGTTGGACCAGACAGCTGATGTACTAGGCCTGTACAGACCACAGCAATCCTCATCAAAGGCATCTACAACAAACAGCAAGTACTATCAAAGATAAAAGGAATGTGCCTTTGACATCAAGTGAAAATGTTTCAAAACACAATACTGACTTGGGAAAAGTGAATATAATTCTAAAACATAACTTTGATCATGCTGCTCTCGACCACAAAAACTTTTAAGTGGGCCCCCTGGCTCATACACCCTCTTAACGCTTCATTCTAGCCCTAGACTAATAAAAGTTCTAACCAAACTTTCGGTTTTGTCTCCTTTCATGCATCTGACACTCTAGTTATACTGGACCAGCTGGTATTACCCAAGTCCATCCTGCGTTTTCCTCCTCCTGCCATTCTTCTCATGCTGACGGTTCTCTGTCTGCGGAGAGCCTACCGATCCTTCAAGTTTTGCCCCTTGTTATTGTTCCATGTTCCCCGATCCTACATGTAGTCCCCCTCCTTTCCATCATGTTCTGCTCTTATCAAAATCATGCTATTCTGTTTTGAATTGTTATTACTGTGTACCTCCCCTATGATAGCCTAAATTCCTTAAAGAAGAATTCATTTTTGTGACTTCTACAGGGGCAAATAAATAATTGTACGTCGTAGTGTTAGTGACATAAAAAAATCACAGACAGAAGCCTTCAAAAGAACATACAAGGGCAAGTTTATTAGAAGTCTAATAATTCTGATAAATATTCATATGCTCCTTCTCCTGTTTATAGGAAAAAGCAATATATAAGAAATAAACATAGGAATTATTCAGTAGACAAGATAATGAATCACTGTGGTCTAGAAATTCCAGACCCTATTTTTAGTTATCTGGGCAGGTTTAATTTACCTTTTTCTCTACTTGCTTCCTCTGAAAGTATCTACTTTACAGAAGTGATATGAGGAACAAGATCTTTGTTAATTAGTTAATATTTTTAACATTGTTCAGAACACTCCTCCCTTTAAAATATACTGGTTTAACTATATCTAGCTTTTCCTACATTTACCACAATTAGCAATGTTTTCTGTGATTCACAGAATACCTAAAATATAAAGAAGCCCATTATATGCCAAAGAACGTACTTTTAGTTTTACTAAAAAAAGTAAAACTACTCTCTTCCTCTACTTTCACAGATTCTTTTTAGGCTATGAAACTGTGGCCTTCTGCTCATTCTATAATCCTAATTTATAGAGGGGTTCAGCAATCTAGAAGAGGCATGCTGTGTTCTCAAGGGCAGAATATATCCTAAGGGACGGTGTGTAACAGTTTAAAAGAATAAGAAACCAAATTCAGATCACTTGGGGGGGGGGCAAAGAAACAGTAAATGGCAATGAAAAGTCTTGAAAAGTAAAGGTACATACTGACCACGAAAAGTTTAAATCTGGAGAATTATTTCTTAACCAGTGACACAGGCCAAAGAGCTTACAAAGTGCCCTGCTTTCCCAGGATCTCTAGTTCTGATTATTCTTTTCTGTAACTTTCTATCATGTTTCACTTTTCTCAGAATGTTAACTCTTCACCTCCAAGCGCTGATGCGAACTCCACGGAGAACTCACCTCAAGTCCTAGGCAATCTCTCCACCCTCATATAATTCCCTGGTGCCGGTAAAGGAATTCTTTTCTCCTCAAAATGCTACACTGTACATTTAGAAACTATCAACGATGCAAGAAAAAAGTTTAGATCTGTGAATGAGAACCGAGAATCCAAACTTCTAGTATTTCTGCCCTTCTGCATCTTTAAGACAACAAAAATGATGGGGACTTTTCACTTGCCAATCCACAAAAAGAGATTTTAAGAAAAATTTAAAAATTACAAACCAAAAACTAATCACCAAAAGTAAACAAAGGCAAATATCTGTTTAACTGCAATGATAATTCTCTACCGGGTATTTCAATTGCAATTATAAGGCAAACCAATCCTTGGACATGATTCTGTGCCCGTCCAACACTCCAAAGTTAGATGACATAACAAACAAGTTCTTCCCTTCCCTCTCCTGTGGTCACGTCAGATACCTGTTGCATCACCTGGAAAGTGGCCTTCAGAATCTAGGCAAGGAGCATTATCTCTAAATAATTCGGTTGGGCTGTTTTTTTGTTTGTTTGTTTGTTTTTTGTTTTTGATAAATTTTAGCCTCATTTATTTTAATGAGGTCGCCTAGAAGGCAAGGGTGTGGTGGCTCCTGTTCACCTGTGCAGAGATTCTAGCACACAGGCATGGACAGCCGCGACTTTCTGGACTCCCAGGGGCTTGAGAGTTTTGAAGACTTGGGCTTGCAGAGAGCTGTGTGGTTCGGCAGAAACAGAGAAGCGGGGTGAGTAGGCAAATGAGACGGGGTAAGCGGGGCAGCCCTGGAGTCCCGGTGGCAGGAGCGGGAAGTCAGACCTGCGATGGAAGCTTGGCGGAGAGAAAGCTCGTCGGCCAAGGTGCCGGGCCCAGGGCCAGGGTCCGGGTCCGGGCCAAGCTGGGGGCGCACGAGAGATTCAAGCCGATCCGACCCTTGGCCAAAGCCCTCGGGCAGACTGGGCAGCACCAAGACGCGCGAGGATTAGAAAATAATACTCCCCTCCCCCTCCCCCCGGAGAACTAAGCGGGAGGCGGAGACGCGAGGCAGGAAGCGCATGGGCCGGGGTCCGAGCCCGGCCGGCGAGAGGACCTGGGCCGGGGCCCGGGGCCGCCAGGGGCCGCACTCACCATGTCGTACACGTTGAGCACCACTAACTGGTTGGCCCCCATCCTCCTCCCCGCGGCCGCCGCCTCGTCCTCCAGCCGCTCCGTCTCCGAGGGGCCGAGGCCGCTCCCACCCCCGCGGACGCTGCAGGGGGCCAGAGCCGGGCACTAAGCGCGCAGTCCGGCCCGCGGCAGCCGGCGCGGGAGCATCGGGAAGCCGGACCGCTCCCGGGCGCCGCCAAGACCCTCGGCACCGACCGGGCCCAACCGTTGGCTGGCCACTTGGCTGGCCCGCTCCGGCTCAGGCACCTCCCCTGGGCGGCAGACACGTGGGGAAAGGCGGGGCGTGAGCGGGGGGCGGGCTCCGGGGGCCCCGGGGGCGGAGCCAGCCCGGAGCCGGGGGCCGAGCCCGCCTGCGCTCTGGCTCTCCGCGGCCGCACCTCGCCCGGGACCCAAAATGGCGCGGCCTCCGGCCTGTGCGCCCGGCGGGAGCGCGTCCCGGAGGGACTACAGCTCCCGGCATGCACTGGGCCCTGCCCGATCGCCGCCTGGAGCGCAGAGGCGGAGTCAGCTGCTCCGGCCTCCGTCGCGGCGCGCAGCCGGCCCCCGACTACAGTTCCCAGCATGTCGTGCGGGTCCCGGTCCTTACAGCCCAGGGCTTCCCGGGAGACTACAGTCCTCAGCGTGCGGTGCTTGGGGACTGCGCCAGGTCCTTCGCGGTCAGCCCTTGGCTGGCGGTGAGGTTTTTCTATCTTCGACCCCTCTTCGCTG
>CM053516.1:10682832-10776367 GCA_028627145.1 Eidolon dupreanum | reverse complement strand
GTAAGTTAACTAGAGTCAGAGGCCATTGCTTGCAATGAAAAAACCCTTACCAGACAAAAAGATAACAATTAATAAGCTTAATGCTATTATTATATACCTTATATTTTATATGTAATAAATACTCTGTACTCTTATAACAAGCTTAACTTGATGCTAACATAGAGAATGAACATTCTTTTCAAATGCCTATGGGACATATACAAAATGGTCTCTCTTATGTAACACACCCACAAGTAAAAATCAGTAAATTCCAAAAAGTAGAAATAGGCAGGCCACAGCGTAAAACAAAACAAAAAACTAAAAATTAATACCAAAGGCATGTCTAAATGTATTTGCTTAGAAAGAAATAACATCTGAAATTATAATTTAGGAAATAACGGTAATAGCAAAATTATCTGTCAAAATCTATGATAAAAAGATTCTCAGAGGAAATTTTACAGCCTTAAATACATTTATTAGAAATCAAGAAAGATGAGAGAATAACTGAACTAACTACTCGATTCAAAAAGTTTTTTAAAAAAAGACAATGAAATACAAAAATGTAAAGTATAAAATGAAATAGAAAAAATAGAATTAGCCAATAAGACCAAAAGTTGGTCTTTTCAGAAAAAAAGAGATAATTGAAATTAACGAGAAAGGAAGCATGTAAAGATTATTTTCAAAATTACAGGAGTATTTTTTTTTTATTGCTGGAGTCAAGAAGGCCTACTTAAGCAACACACAAGATCAAAAACCATAAAACACTAACAGATTGGACTCCACAAAAAAAGTTAAAATGTTTGAGAAAGACTATGAAAATTAATAAAAAGCTCATTTAAAATAGAGTTGGTTCAACTAATCGTTACCAAATATGTTTTAATTTTAAATACCCAACCTGTATAATAAACTGCATATGTTAAAAAAAAAACACAATGGAGTCAGGAGGCCAGAAAAGAGCTCTTTGAACACATCATTCAACGCACACTACTGACCCCAACTGGAAGAGATGTACCTTGCATCTCTGACAGGAAGTGACGCATTACTACCTCATCAGGAAGAAGATCCTTCCTTGCCACATAGTAGCTCAGCTAATGAAAAGTTATTCTACTTGGAAGTTTCAGTTTCCTCCAATGGACTCTTCCTTTCCAACAGTGCCTCTCAGGTCCATAAAAGAGTTTTTTTTCTTCCTTGTTTCTCTGGACTAGTGTGTGGTTCCTGTGCCATTAGATTACATGTCCTAAATTACAATTCTTTGTTGTTCCCAGAAAAAAAAAAACCAAACTTTTGCTGGAGAAATAGCTATCTATTCGTTTAAAGTCAACAATTCCATAAACAAAAGTAACAAGTAATGAACTAGAAGAAAAGATGTTATAAAGATAAGATAAAAGCCATAATTGCAAAGAGATGCTATAAACTAATAAGAAAATCATGTACACAAATTTTTTAATGCACAAAAGCTATAGAAAGCCATTTCTTAGAAAAGAATGCCTGATAAACATCTGAAAGGATCCTCAAACATTTTGGTAATCAGGAAAGTTTAAAACAGTAAGACACCATTTTTCATCCATCAGATAAGCACAGAATTTAAAACACGATAATACACAGTGTTTAAAACATGAAAAACAGGCATTCTTATCCATTGTTAATGGGGAATATAAACTGGTAGTCTTTTTGCAGGACAATTTAGCAGTAGGTATTAAATTGTTTAATGTACATACTCATTTGAATCAGGCCACTTCCAGAAATCTGTCTTACAGAAATACTTGAACATGTTCACAGAGATATAAAGATGCTCGCTGAAGCTTTTTTTTTTTTTTGATTAGTGAAAAAATTTAAATTTTATATATATATCAGTCCAAAGGAAAATAATTAAAGGATTGCTGAGCAGGCTTTAAAATAACTGAGTAAATCTATAGGTAGGTACAAGAAAAAATTTCTAAGATAGATTGTTAAATGGTGAGTAAATTATTGAATACAAATTACAGAGTGCATTCGTTTTGCTATGTGTGTATCATATACTGATACATGTATAGACATGTATGATGGCAGGTATGGCATAGAATGAGTCTCACTTTGTAACTTATATTAGTGTTGTTTTAAGATAAAGAAAGCAGTTTAGAAAGAGACATATCAAGCTGTTGTGTTTATCAGAGAAGGGAGAAAAAGGGTGAGAGTGAAAGATTTTTACTTTTCACTCTATAAACTGTGAAAATGAAAAAAAAATCAAACATGCAATTATTATGCATTTTTTGTGAAATTAGAAATGTTTACTATGAATAACATATGAAAATACTTTCAAAGACAAATGAAATGGATCTCAACTTAAGTTTACCCTAGCAGTTTTCCAAATCACAAGAAAAAATAAAATAGGATGGTTTTATGATGTTTGACCTGGTACTTTTCCAGTTCTCCTTTCTTTACAACATAATTAGGAGTTACTTCAAAAGAATTCCTCATTCCTTTATGGAATATTACTGGCTTAAATATAACCTTCCAGACCAAAGGTTCAAAGCATAGTTAGCTCAAGAATTTCAGCTGAGAACCCCAAAATGGCAGAATATCACGGGTGGGGTGACTTTTTTCTATTTCCTAATAAATATTACAGCAGTATGTAATTTGTCTGTGGTTGTCCAATTTCCCCCCAAGGTTACTCGTTTAAAAAAACCGTCACACGTTAAGTCATAAATCGTATTATTTTATTGGGATCGTAGAAAGGTATTAAATGATCATGAAAGCAAAGGCCTTACAAGGAATACAAACACGTTCAATTAATAATACCTAATAGTAAACCGTCATCGCTAGTCTGGATCCAGCCCTCAACGTGCCAGGAAGCAGTAAAATTAGCAGCATGACTTTGCTCAATGACAGGCTCTAGAGCGTTCAACATTTCCCCAGGAGTACGCTTTTAAATATACAAAGACTAAACGTTAAACACAAAGGAGGCATAAGGTAGTCACAGGGACATTCGCCTAAGGGTGGATAGAAAGGCACTGAAAAAGGAGTTGCGCTGCGTTCCCTCGGGGCTGGGAAGCTGGCCAGACTCTCACTCGGGGTCGGATGCGCGCGTTCCCGACCGATCGCGCCAACGCGCAGCGTGGGTTTCACGGTAGCGCGCAGTGCTAGGGAGGGGGCCACCGCGGCCACCACCGAACATTAAAAACGCCTTCCCCTAGTTAAGCCCCAAAGTCCTTCACCGCCCCGTAAGGGCGGACACAACGTCCTGGCGCATGTTCGATCACGAGCTGCCCCCTCCATCTTGTCCTCAGTCTCCTTTAGGGGACCGAGCGGCGCTGTTGTAAAGGCCCTAAGTAGTGGGACTGAAGGAGGGAGAGGGTGGCGTGGCCGTGGCAGCACGATTGGCGCGAGGCCGGCGCCGGGTGGAGCCGCCGAGGGCAGCCGCCGGGGTCCGTCCTCGGGCCGGAAGGACAAAGGACACGTAGGGGACGCGGACCGCGAGCGGGTGCAGCCGACTTCCGGGCGGGCTCGTCCGCCGCAGGGCCCGCGCGCAGGACAAAGCGGCGGCGGCGCGCGCGCGCCCCCGACGGCCGGGCACGCGGGCACGAGCGCGCGGGCGGCGGTTAGAAATGGCGGCTGGGGCGGAAGGCGGGGCAGGCCTGGGGCGAGGCGCCGTGCTGCGGCGCTGCGCCATCCGTGCCCCGCCGAGAGCCCGGGGGTGGCGTCGCCTCCCGAGCCCTCCTCCGCGCACGGCGCGGGCTCCCCGGGCGTGGGGAGCCCGAGCGGGGGAAGGGGTGGCGCATCCGGCGAACAAAGGCCGCGGCCCGGGCCGGCGCCGCCACTGCGGAGACGCAGACTCGCTCCCTAAGATGGCGGCCGGCGCGCGGGCGGGGCGGGGCCGGGGGCGGGGCTTCCGCGCGCGGCGGGGCCCGGGCGGGGCTGCGGCCGCCGACTCGTCCGCATGGCCGCCGCGCCGGAGCCCGGCGAGCCCGGCAAGGGGAAGGTAACCCGGGGCGCGGGGAGCGGGGCGCGGGGCGCGGGCGGGGGGCGCGCGCGGCGCCTCGCAAGGACGCGGCCTCCGGAGCCAGGACGCACCAGGCCCCGAGCGCGTGTCGTCGGCCTCGCTGCCATCCGGGGGTGGAAACTGCTACCGTGTATCCTCCCGCGCCCATGTTTTTGACCTCGTTGCCATGACTAGTGACCAAAATTAGGGGGTGGAGGGGACCAGTACTACTAATGCAGGGCCCTAGACAAACAGCTAACGAGCCTGTGGCAAGAAGTGTGCTGACCACGGCCTTGCCCTGGTGGCTTGCTAGTAGAGTGACCTAAGAGCGCTGTGGGGACAAGTGCCTCGTCTTTGATGTTGTATATTTCACATCACTTAACATGGACACTTGGTTATGTACCGGTGAATTTACATCCAAAGCAGGAGGGTCAGATGAAAAGAGAGGTTTTTTTCCGTGAACCTTGCTTTCTCTCGATTTAGCGGTGTGTGTGGTAACCAGTAGCGTCCGTGGCTGGTATTGGTGTCCTCGTGCTTTGCCCTCAGTCCACCTTCCACGACTGTCACTGTGCGCTAACCTGTAAACTGCCTAAAATCGTAAAAGCAGCACGTTGCTTTCACCTGGCCTGTAATGCAAGGCCCTCCAACTGACTTCTCTTTCCTCTAGATGTGCTGAAGCTAAACCAGGCTCTAGCCTTCCCCCGAAGGCCTCCTGACTCCCCGAAGCAGAATGAGGTGCTTCTGTCCCCATCTCCCCTGGCAACTTGTACATAGCTACATCACTACACCATTTATTTTACCAGAAAATAATTCGTCTCTTCTTCCTTGTGGGCTCCATAAGAGCAGGGAAACCAGTTTATATCCTCAATGCTGAGCAAAAAACATGTTCAGAAAGATAAAAATTTTAATAGTAAGCTTATGTAAATACTTGATCAGTAATGACCCACTGTGTGCCAAATTGGTCTTCATCTATAGTTTTAGGATATTCTCTGATCAGCTTGGAAATTTTGCTCATTTCCTCAAAGTTCTTGCTTCTCTGGGGACTTTTACATCTGTATTTACTCAAGACAGGAGATCATCAGATAGATGGCTGATAGGAACAAATGTTAGATTGTTTCCATATTTAATAACATTGTCAGTTTATACAACATTGGTGCCTTTTCTGTTTTTAATGTCTCATGTACTATTTGGAATATGCTTAATGTAACAAAGTGTGAAACCCTTGTATGAAACTTGCATATTTCAAACATGAAATTCTAGATTGTTTTGTGAGAACACTGGGATCTTGAATGAGGCTTTTAACTTTTTTGAATATGATTGTTCACCTTTGACAGGAGTTAATTGCTGTCATGTAATGGTTATAAGGGTGATTTAATCCACTGAGAAAGATTTCAGTAAACGAAAAAAACAGATTTATATTGACCTATTTCATTGGTCCATCATTAGCAAGCAAAATACTGTAAAAAGTGCAGTAAATGTGTTCACGAAACACTAATGTTTATCAAATTATGCCAACCAGGAAAGTGGTACAGGTAAATTCTAAATTTATGAATTCAACCATTCAAAAAAATATTTAGAGTACCTACTGAGCATTAGGCACTAAACTACATGCTAAAGGTAAATAGCTTTGATCAAAACAGGTAAAATCCCTGTCTTTATGGAATTCAGATTCTGCTGAGGGCATCAAACAAAAAGGAAGGGTTTCATTTACTGAACCAGCCAGGCAAAGATCCTGGAGAAAGGCAGCACGTGCTAAGCAGTACCCCATCTGAGGCATGTCGGAGTGGCAGCGTGTCTACACCAGAGGACACGATCAAGAAAGGGTACAAAAGGAGGGTGGGTGCCACATCTTGTAGGGCTTTCACAGTAGCAAGGAGCATGTATGTTATTCTGAGCATATCCAAAGGCCATGGAGGGTTTAAAAAGAATGATAGAGTAATCTTGGTGGAATCAAGGTCTTTTAAGCTACTGGGGCAGAAGTTGGTACTTGTAGTAAGCAGCAGCGACAGTGAAAAGTGGTTGGTTCAGGATGGATTTGGTTCAGCTTTATGCTTCCAAAATTGCCGATACATTGGACATGAGTTTGTTGAAGAATCAAGGATGACTCCTAGGTTTTTGGTCTGACAATTGGTTGAGTAGTGATGCGTGAAAAGTAATTCCAATTTGGAAATATTAAAAGTTCAAGGTGCTTATCAGACATAGAGGTGTCAAGAAGCAGATGAATATGAGACTAAAGCTTGGGAGAGATCAGGGTTTGTTTTGATTTATAAATTTGGGAGTCATCATGTAAACTGCATTTACAGACTGGAGACACCTAGGAAGAGACTAATGTGGCCGGTGGGGAGGCACATTTTAACAGATGTCATCAGAGGGGATAGCAACGAAGCTGCCAGGAAGGGCCACTGAGATAGGAAACCAGGAAACGTCATATTTGAAGCCCGGAAATTGTTCCAAAAACAAATGATTACCTGTGCCACATGTGCTGATGTGTACAGTACTATGGATTTTGCAAAATGGATGCGTTTTAGAACAATGCCATTTCAGCGGCGTGCAGGGGACGACTGCCTCGTTGTAAAGTTAGAGAATCAGTGGTTTCCAAGTGGAGCAGCACACACAGGTTAACTCGTTTTACAGTGAAAGGGAGCAGAAAAATGGGATGGTAATTAGGAGTCTTGAGGGGAAGGGGTGTGAAGAGGGGTTTGTTTGGTTTTGTTTCTAGGCTGGCAATTGTAGAGAGGGAAAAATAATGCAAACGAAAGAAGGGATAACTAGAAACAAAGCCCCTGAGTAGTTGAGAGGAACCAACTACAGTTAGGACTTTTTTTTAAATTAAAATTACTGGGGTGACATTGGTTAATGAGTCACGTTTCAAGTGTACTATTCAGTAATATATGTATACTGTAGTGTGTTCACCACCTAAAGTTAAATTTTCTTCCGTCACATATTTGATCCCCTTTACTCTTACCTACCTCCCCACTCCCAGTTAGAACTAGTATTAAATAGGAATAGGGCCATTCCATCCTTTGCAATGAGAACATGGGCACGCACTTTGGGCAGTGGGAAACGAGCTAGCTCTAATCTGATCTAATCTATTTCTTATAAACTGGCATTCTGGTTTAGGCATCTTTTGACCTTCCCTTGGCTCCATCAAGGTGAGCTGGGAAAGCTGCTTTTATAAACCTAAACTTAAAATATATTAGTGAAAATCGTTTTAGTTTAAGGGCTTAAATTTAAAGTAAACCTTAAGTCTGCAGACTTGGAAATAAAGGGAAATGTTATTAACTTCCCTGAGAATCTTGCACTCATATGCTGAAGGCTGGTTTTCCATCACAGTTTTCCATACGGGCTCCCGAGAATTCAGTACTCAAGTCTAAAATCCAACTTTAGAGGGTGAGAATGCTCTACTAGTAAAGGGAAAATTGTGCTTTCATATTTAGTCGTTACTTCTAGATGTGTGTGACCTCTGGAAAATGACTTCTCCCTGAGCCTTGGCTTTTTCCTCTATGAAGAACCCCAGAGGGTTAAATGATGCAGTGGAAATGACAGGTTTGCAGTCCCGCTTGCCACCCTTCCACTCTGCCAGCACTTCTTGGCCTTCCAGTAGAGACCTCGAGCCACTTCCCACATCTGAGAGAGGTGAGAACTAAAAATTGGGTGTAAAGGGCCTGGCCCCTTGCCAGTTCCCAATAATGAGACTGTTCAGACCTGCGTTGGTTTCTCAGCCTTGACACCCCTACATTAGACCAGTTAAGCTGGAGGTGGGGCTGATGTGCGTGCTGTGGTGGTTCTAAGAATGTACCATTTAATATACGTAACTTCTGTAAGACGTTTGTCCTTTAAAATAGGCCGAGATTATTCCACGATTTGCAGTTAAATTTTTACTTTTCTAAACAGTGTTTCCCTAATCTGCTGGTCATCAGAAGACTTAAAGCTTTCTCCATAGGGATTCCAATGGCCCATCCCAGATCTGGACCAGAATCTGAAGGCGGGGCTTCAAAATCTCTAAGATAGTTACCTAGCTGGCTTAAACAGCACTGATATTTGGCAAGTATATTTTATGCCAAAGAGGACTGGGGTTGATAGCATTTTGTCCAAGTGCCACAAGAAATGTTTGTCTGCAGATTCTGGCGTATCGGGGGAGGGGTCACACCATGGCTCCATCATGGAGGGGCATCCAAATAAAGTGGAGACCTCAAAGAAACTGACGTCTGGTGGAGGGCACGGTACTTGGAGCGCTGTGGCCAACCTGTCCTTTTGTTCTCTGCCCAAATGTGAAAGCATGAGCGTTGTGCCTATGGTAGAAGCTGGTCTCACCTTGCTTCTGAGACCTGGTAAAGCTTGGAGGTGAAGGCATTAGTCCTGGACTGGGATTCAAGAGTCCAACATTCCCCATCTGCAGAGAGGCTCACAACCTCCCCCAGGACCATATATTCCACTGGGCTTTTGAGCTGCTTTGGTGAGGAAACAAGTTTTTTGCTAAATGAAAAAATCTGGAAGAAGGAAAATCTCCCAGCCTCTCTGTATGTGAAGATTTGCATTACTATACCTGCTGTGTTCATGAAGTGATCTTAGGTGTGTTTGTGTGTGTGTGGGGGGGGGGGCAGCAAGAAGAGAACAAAAATGAGACAATGAAGTGAGTATGTGATTTTCGCTTTATTAGAAACAAAGTCATTTATCTTTTCTGGCAGAAGCTTGAACCAAAGAAGCAGGGAAAATACAATCGATATCTTCATGTTTCACCTTTAATCTGACTTGTCTATTTGTCCTTTCCCTATTCCAGTATTTTTTACCCTTTTAACCCCATGCTATAGACTCCTCCCCCTTTAGCTTAAGGTCCAACCTCACATTATACTACCAATTAAAAAGTAAAACTGAAACCTTTAAATGGATAAGTGGCTTTCTTTTAAAAGCTACATTACCAAAAACTTGCACTTTATCAAGTTTTAGAAAACAGGATCATAAGTTTTCTAAGTCTTTAATAGAAAAGCCATACTGAAACATGTTTGACTTTTTTCTTAAATGTCTGTCCTGTTCTCCCTAGCCCCTAGAGTACCCAGTTAGAATGACAGACATTCTAAACATGTTAGGGTGGCAGTAGGTTTTTGTTTTTTTTTTTTTTTTTTAATTGGGAGAATAAGTCCAATGAAGACTGTAGAAAAAATTTAAAAATGATCTTAGCACTTGAAGGAACTTATCACCCAGGCCAACCCCTTTCATTAGATTGAGGGCAATGTGTTATCACAAGCAAGGAAACAGACCAGAAGAGAGAATGCATTCATTTACCTTTACATGAAATAGTCTTATAAACGTAATTGATGTTCACCTCGTTAACACCAATAAAATTTAAAGTCATTGTCAAAGAAATTTACAACAAACAGCACTATACCAATAAAAGCAAACATGGTCAGAATGTTTTTACTTCTCCCATTTAGGCTTTCCAAATTATTGGAAACAAAATTACAGTTTTAAATCAGTGACAGCCAAATTCCCAAGTTTCACAGGTGTTTAAAGAGCTCTTAAAATTTGCTCTTATTTCCAAACCAGTCAGTCGATCAGCAAATTATGGCTTAATACCATAATTTAATTAAGTTAGGTATGTTATGCTACTGCTGCTTGGGGCTTTCTGGTCAAATTCTCAAGGTTTCCCATTTTCAGATTCAGATTGTATACCGCGCATCAGTATGTTAAAAGACAATATAAATGGATCATGGTTGTCACATAGCACATATTCTAGTTTCATCCTTTACCAAACCACCCCGATCGACAATATTTTTTTCTTGTTCAACCTAGGTTCTTTTTTATTTTATCCTAGCCCTTTAAGCTCCTAGGAATTTTAGATGTCGAAAACATTCCTTGTGCACGGGACTCGATATTATATGGTTCAATAGGATCCGTTGTGGCTGGCCTTGGACATTTCTTGTTAACGAGTGAGTATCTTTTTCTCTGTGTATAAAAACACATCTATGTGTGCTGAACAATTATTTTCTACATGGAGTAATATAATTACATAATTATAATTACAGTGGTTGTGCTTTTTGACAGGTAGGATTAGAAGATCATGTGATGTTGGAGTAGGCGGATTCATCTTGGTGACTTTAGGATGCTGGTATGTGTATTATGTATTCAAGATCCATGATTGTAATAGGTTTATCTAATTCCAAAGCACATGCTTTTTTCAGAGCAATCTACCATTGGGAAATTTTCACATTAATTTTTTTTTTTTAAATAAAGACCAGCTTTTCTAAAAAGGACTTTTTTTAGTAGAAATTTCTTACAAAATGATTTTACTGGAATGCTTTTACCTGTGTTTTATACCATGTCAAATGAGCAGATGACTGCATGACATTACACATGCCATTAATACCAAGGCGCGGTTCATACTTTGTTTAGGAACGCTCAACCTTTTACTTCACCCTAATGCTCATTTCAACCCCTGCTTATGGCATCACATCTGAAAATGTTACTCATGTGTTCACAGCTACTACTGTAGCATGGATGAATCTCGAATGTATTTTCTTGAGCAAAAAAAGCCAGACCCAAGTACATATTATATGGTTCCATTTATGAGGTTCTACAAGTAATAAAACTAAGGTGATAGAAATCCTCATTTTATATAAAACATACTTTAATAAACGTGTTCATAGGTATCTTTGACATCAAACCACCCTAAGATACAACTCTAAATTAGAATTATATTTTAATATAATATAATATAAATTAGATTATATTTTAAGTCTTGGGGTACTCAATTGTAAGCATTTTTAATTTTATTATTAAATTTCAAATTAGTTTCTATAGGAATTTTACATTAATCACTTACTCATGTTCTTTTCTTATAAGGTTCCATTGTAGGTATAATTATGCAAAGCTAAGAATACAAGAAAGAATTGCCAGAGAAGGAATTAAAAATAAGATTTTATATGAAAGTACCCACCTAGATCCTGAAAGAAAACAAACCAACAGTGACAGCGGCAACTGAGCAGAATCTTGTGTATAGAAAACTCCAGAACACCTACCTCCCTGGCGTAACTGAAGTCAGTGTGAGCAAAGCTGAGATCAACTATGTCAAACACTGTATGTACCGTAAGAAGGATTTCAATGAAGTAAATAAAGTTTGTGTCAGTTGTAGTCTTTTTTTCCAACACTCGTGTGAATACTTACAAACTGATTGTGGCCCTGCAGCATCTCCTGCCACTGGAGCAAACAGTGGCCTTGTCGTGCTTAAAATGCTTAGAAGAGGCTCCTTGTAATTATAAGTAGTGAGTATAGATGATAGCAGTACCAGAAATAAAATTGCTCCCGGTTGCTTTTTAAAACTCGACTTAAACAACTATTTTACTGTACCCTGTTAAAAAATGAGGGAAAACTTCCTAGTTTAAGCCAATGCTAATATTAAGACTTAAAACTAATGGATTGTATCATTTTGCAATTAAAGTAAAGGTTGTTTTTAACTGCTCTTAATTTTTTGAAAGTATGCAGTTTTAGTTTTTAAATAGGATTTATGTACATGTATGCAAAAATTTAAAACTTTTTTAGCACAAAGGAAAAAGAACTGCAGGATTAACTACATATACAGCATTACACTGATGCAAATAAGACATTTATAACTTAATCAGCTACCATAATTTTAAAAAATCCAACTAAGTCCACAGCAATTTATTTATTCAGGAAAAAAAATTCTCCCTTTCCAAAGCAATGAAATTGGTTTGAGTATCAACATTACAAAATATGAACTAGAAGTCTTCCTGGTTAAGAATAATAAATATGAAAAAAGGCACCAGGGAACAGGATTGTGGCATCACTACGGGTCCTGTTACGTGATTATCGTGGTGAGCTAAAGCAGTAAGAGCAAGAATGAGATGTCCTAAAACTTGCTCCAGTTCAGCTTACCAGAGAAATAGCATTTTCCCTCCCATGCCCACCTTCCTGTGGCTGTCTTGAGGGCTAGGGTGGGTAAGCTACGTGGTTTGCCAAATGCCATAACTACTTGTGAATGACTTTGTCAAGCATGTTCTAAGAGATTTTTTTGATCATAATCACCAGGCAGACACCAGGACTTGGACACTGATTAGGGAAGGAAAGATTAGGAAAATGCAGTTTACAAGAACATCTGCCCACTCTTACCGACACACAGCAAAATTAAGTGCAGTCTGTTATTCAGACTGATCTGATCATGACCAAAATAACTGTTAAACATTCTATGATGTGACAGTCACTCATGGTAAGAGGCAGCACTGCATGAGTACTAATCAAATCTGATATTTAACTAGCTATTTGTGCAAGCCACTTAAATTTTCTCAGCTTTGTAACACCAGGCAACGGGATTCCAGTGAAGAAGTCCCCTAGCTCTAATGTACTACGATTACTTCTTACCGAGTGAGAAACTGCTCTCGGCTGATAAAAATTTCCAAGGCCTTCACCAGCAACAAGGTTTCATTTTCACAGCAGAATGACTTCATAAATTGGGGACCTAGATGAAAATAAAGTGTGACGCACTTAGTTGGATTACTTTTTAAATATCATTTCCTAAATTTACATGATCATTAATACTTTGTATTTCCTCAACTAGTAAGATGCTCCAAAATGTACAGGAGGGCCCTTTATGGCACTGCTACTGGACCCTTCCATAGGCTTCCTTCCAAGTCTTGACAGTTGCACTCCTGGTCTCTCCAGTCCAATCCATTTCCACTCCACCATCCAACTCCACTTACAAACTGTTCTGTTTCCAGTGCACCCCCAACCATCACGACCCAAATTCCTGCCTCTGCTCAGGCTTTTTCATTCGGCTGTGAACGCCTTTCTCCTACATCCAATAACATTTCCATTCCCTGGCTCACTAACCTCTGAGAATTAGAATCACCTTCTCGTTTAAGTTTCCACACTACTGTTCCATCTGTTACAGTAGTTGGCACTCTCACTGGTCACCAACTTGCGCTATAAGTACAGCCTAAGTTTCTTGTCAAGAACCCTGCCAATTTTTACAGTGGCAACCAAATGTCCAGCACAAAATTCAAACCACACATGTTAAACTAAATTACTAAATGCTCATTACAAATAGACAAAGTCCAGGATCCTTCTCAACCAAACACACTTTTCCGATTGTAAACTGAAGGAATAACCTACCTTCCATGCCCACTGGGAACCTCCAGCTGGATGAACTGGTTCTGCTTCCTTCATTGTTCATTAATTCCGAATTTCACACTAGGTGATATAGCAGTAGGTACCAGCTAAGTAGCTGATTAAAATAGAATTGTGGTCATTAGTAGTTTTAAAAACTATGGCTTATCTATCATACCTACTTTGTTGAATCCCTCCAGAGCTCTATTTCCCCCTTCCCTCACCCCTCCCCTTTGTTCTTCCTTGAATACTTGCTTTTACACTTCAGTTAAAGGACCTCGGGGAATTAAAATTAACTACAAGCCTTTCTCTGGACTTGTGATTTATACTGACAAAGTTGGGCAACAAGAAATTTTGGCTATCCCTAGTACCATTATTTGATTTGCAAGCATCTCTTTTAAGTCTACGTACCTCTACTCCATCGCTGGTTTCCCTTTGCTTCGATTATATAATGCGAGGAGGTCTATATAATAAATTCAGGATTCCTGTTTTTGCACTTTGCAGCAAAGAGCTAGGAATCAAATAGGGTTTGAATCCTTCTATTCCTAGATAAAAATGTTGGCGGGTGGGGGTCAAGGTACCCCTTTAAAAGTCATGTTAACATATAAACTATATTATGCTTTAGGTAAGCAGCAAACCTTAATGAGGAAAGTAGAAAAATTAAAATGATTGCTATAATTGGTTTTTAATGGTCCTCTAGAATATTTTTGGAAGCATTTTAAAATAAGATCCAGTGGTCATTAAATCATGTTAGTATAATATACCAATATCCTCTATCGCCCAAATACTGGTATCTTACACTTATTTTGCGCGTTAAGTTCCACCTTTAAATTTTCTCTCAATGTGCTGGCCAATAACTGAGTCTTTTCAACCACTGCATCTGCCTTCCTGTTTACTTCCTAGAATAAGGACAGAATGACTCCTTCCCCCCCAAGTACTATCTTGAGAAAGCTACAGTGACACTACGAGCAAGCACTAATTTTAAGAGGCTTCTACTGTTCACTTTACAAGTTTATATCAACTTAACAGGCGATTATCTTATCTGTTTCACCTTTTTTCTAGGAATAACTTCCATTAATTATGTCCTGCCCTTAGGGGACAAAAGAATAAACAGTCTGCAAGTACTGGTTTCTTAAAGGATGTTTCCACTGAAATGTTTCTTCCCCTTGGACTGTGAGGACAAGTCATGTGAAATGAAACGTGCTTTACCATCTAAATCCAGTTTATTTTGGAAATTTTTTCTAATTTTATGGTTTTTTTTCCTCAAATGAAGTTATGATTTTTACCTTTTACTTTGAAACCGAGTTGTCTGCTCTCCAGAAGCCATTAGGCTGTTTCTAGTTGACAGAGTAGGACTCATTTCATTGAGCAAACCCTGATAGCTTCATTTCAAACCAGTATAGCACCCATGTCCTCTCATTTCACTAAAATACATAGTTCTGGAGTACATAGTGGGAAAAATTAATTTCGTCTAAGCTTGTCAATTTTTAAACTTCAGGGCAACAAGAAATTACATGCTCTGGACTGGCACCGAGCTCATGCTGAGCTTTCTTATATCTTCTATTTACTTCCTAGTTGATTTTATGTACTGATATGAATTTATATCACTTCACTAGCCAAAAGGATCTCAACTTTTTTCCCCCAAAACCTTACCATCTGACAAAAAAGGTTCATGCAGAAAGATTTTGGGAAACTAAGGACATAGGTACTCTTAATTTTTTTCTTGTATTAGAATCCGTATTTAAACTCTGCCAGTAAGGAAGACATTAAAACGAATGTCTTGTAAAAAGTTAAACAAGAATTTAAACCATTAGAATAAAGATCTAAGCTTGAAAGGACTCAGCTCCTCTATCAGCTTAGATACACCAAATACTAAAGGTATGCAAATTAGAAAAACGTTTTTTTCCCCGTTGTATCATCTATCCATCTGGTTACCCAAATTTCTCCCACTCTCAACTTTTTAAAATAAGGGGACTTTTATTTAACGTGATCCTAGAAGCCCAACGTAACAAACGTTAAATGTACAAGCAGCAGTTAACGTGGAATACCTATTGAAGTCACTGGAACACACTTAGTTGGGCCCTTTTACTCTTCCACACAGCACATTCACATGGACAGACTAAGGAAAAGGAGATGAAATTTAAATCAGCACTTTTTTTTTTGCTTTATTACTTTTCAAAATAAATAGTAAAGTTGGAACCTTCTACTGTACTTGATCATCATTCCCATGTTCCCATCTCCCTTAACTGAGACACAAAATACCTTCAAGAACTATCCTCTTGCCATTCAAATAAGCCCCATTATTCTGAATTATTGATTTCACATCATCCTTCTGTATGCCTTAACACTTTAAAGCTTTTATACCACCTGAGTTAGATGTCTATACTGGCCATCTCACTGTTCTTAGTGGTTTTTACTCAAAAAATAAAAAATAAAAAATTGAGGGGAGTAGTAACTTGTGGCAATGCTTCTCAATTGCTTGACAAGTATAATATATTTTACTGGACAAAACTAGTTTTACTTCAAGATCACAGACTGTCAAAGGAATGGCAGGAAAGAGCATGCCACCAACAGCGTTCATCAGTCAGATGCTCCATTAGTGAGCTCTCCAGGCCGCCGTCCCTGCATGTCCTCCAGTGGTGCCGATCCGCTGGACATGCCCATGAGCAGCTGCTGTGCCACTGGGACAGCACTGTGACTTAGCGGGGCAGTAAGAAACAAGGGTCTGAACTGACGCTTTCTGCACATTTCTCTGTTTGTCTAGACCGTTATTACCCTGTTACTTATAACTAGCTTCTCATACCCACAGACTCAGCTTTGTTTAAAAGCAAAACCCCTGTTCCTTGTCAAGATGTAAGTTAATGTTGAATCCTGGCATGAAAAGGGAGAAATTATGTTTCTAGGCAATAATTAATTACAAATTAAACACATGATTGAGTTTCTTGTCCCAATAATCCACCTACCAGTGATTATTGATGTTCTCAACTATGTTAACCTACAGCATTTGTTCACCTACTAAAACTGCATCTATAATCATAACTAAAATTGCCAGTTATCTGTAAAAGAAAAAAAATTATACTTGTTCGGCTATACACATGAACATCACATTCTCAGCTGCACAAAATGTTATTAATTCTAGATTAACATTATTTGATTTTTCTACCTATTTCCTATCTGCATCTACTATCCTTTACAGATTAAGTCCTTTGGACAAATTAAACATGCATAACCACCTGTATTTTTAGACAACTGGCAAGGAAGTGAAAGTACATCCTCACTAAATTTAAGTGGCACAATCAGTTAGCCATTCTCACCTACCCAAAGCTCTTATTTTCTGGGCTCCAGCTGTATGCATAGTTCAAAATGAAAGTGACCACCAAATAAACATATTTAGTAAAATATAAATCATTACATATGGAGGTGGGAGTTCAATTTCAAACATACACTTAACTTTAAAAACTCTGGAATGTTAAGATACTTGGGGATCCTGGTTTTGAATTTTTCCTACTACTCCAACACATTCGAGCACTGTGGCTCCCTTATAAAATTCTCAAGGATTTATTTTAAACAAAGTCTGGTTAAGAAGAGTTAAGACAAATCACCTCAATATGTTAGCTAAAATATTTTTACTATTTGTCATAAATATGTACCTGTAGTAATAGTACTAGGTCAAAAACTTAGGGATCAGAGCAGCCTAAATAAAAACTAAACTGACTAGATCCACACCTGAATATTTTAGTGTAAAAGGTGAAAATTAAAATCTAAAAATAATCCAAGGAAAGGCTCTCTCCATAGCAGGAGGGCATTCAATTTGTTTTTAGTAAGTTTAGACAATTAATGACTTGAAGATACTATGGTTTATTTAACTAATAGACACAAATTACTGTCCCTTAAAACAATGTATTGCCAGATCATAATACGCTGTTTTTATTAACTATGACTAAAATGTTATAGCTTAAGCCCAGGTTTCCTGAGCCTTGGAAATATGAACAAAGTTTAGACTTGAACCATTTCAAGAATGTTAGGGAAAAAAATGGCTTCAGAAAGAACCACATTAGTCTACAGCCATGCCACCCTGAACAAGCTCGATCCCATCTGATCTTGGAAGCTAAGCGGGGTTCGTAAAGGTTAGTAACTGGATAGGAGATCATCTAGGAAGACCAGGTGCTGTAGGTGTAAAAAGTAAAAAAAAGTAAGGGATTGTAAGCTGACAAGGTCCTCGCAATCTGTGAGGTCAACTAAGGATTGCCTTGCCTAAAAAAATAAAAAGAATCACGTTCATCTTTCCAGAACATTTCAATTGCTATTCTGGTAGGTTGGAGAGAAGACTTCTCTTGCAGGTTCCATCCATTTTCTTAAAAAAGTCATCTTATAGTACGTCTAAGAAGGGAATTATGGGAAATGTTTTCCCAGGGGTATATTTATGTCTAAACTAATAGCAAAAACTAAGATTTGCTCTATGAAAGAAGTTTATGCCTCCCTTAGTATAATAACCTTAATCTGGTTTTGGCTTTTCAAAAATACCAGATATGCTTAGACTGATGCTCAGACCTTTGTCAAATGTCTCTACCAGTGTCTGTAAGTTATTTCAGCATCTTCATTTGTATAGTGGGACCTGTTATAAAAATGGTCCTAGGATAAAAAGATTTGTTTATAAAAGTCATTCAATTCCCACATCCAAAGCAAATATTAAATATAGGATACAATCAATCTGTCCATGATATGAACTCCCCAAATAAGTGAAAAACATACTTAAAATACTGTTGTCTTTCCTAAAGTTTTAATTTTTCCAAGAAAAATATCTTTAAGAAGTTTTAATACCTTGTTGCTAGTGCTTAGGATTACCTAATGTCGTATTCCTTATTTTCAGATCAGCTCTACCCATAGGTAAATGAGAACTTATTTTGTGGATATTTAAGGCTTGTCATTTCAATGTCAGATTGATTTGACTCACTTTAAGACTTCTTGCTGTCTTGTTATTAGGACCAGAAGCTGGTCCCACCTTCTAGGTCAGAGTCAGATCCCCACCCCACCCCCCATCAAGCTAGGTATGTGTTAACAAGGTGCAACCTAGCAATGACAGAACTTCCTGTATCATGGCAGTTCAAGTTACTTCATCCTTTCCGTCTTGCAGCATTCCTGATTATCCTTATGCTGCTTTTCACACTACTGTAGCTGCCCAATCTGATCCTATTCCTGACTAGGGGCCACAGGTGTTAAGTACCTGCAAAACTTCCTAGTGAAAAGCCACAGCAATCTCACAGATGAGTTTTTCTCTAGGTATAGCTGGGACATTTGTTCAGCACTATACCTGGCTGTTTTCATTTGGTGTTTTGCTTGCCAGAGGGGAGGTAGGTGAGTGGAAGGAAAAATGAACCAAGTTTCTCATTCACAGGTCTAATTGCGCCAAACTTGGCATTTAACTTATTTTTCTTCCTCTTGTTTGCTATTTGGTATACTCCCTTCTTCTCAATTTCTAGAGTACCGATTTTTTTGTACATAGACATTACTATTAGTTCTGATCTTGAGTCTACTCCTTAAAATTTTAACGTTTTCCTAGACATTTCATCTTTTTTCCCAAAATTTTCTGGGCTACAGTTATAATAATCTACTAAATAGTGTTATCTGACCATTACTCTCCCACTGCAATTATTAGATATGGATTCCTTAAGCAATTTTAAACTAGAAGGTATGTGAAGAAATTTTTTTAAAGACACCTAAACATTCAAGGATAACTAAACACGGATAAGCAATTGTTTGAATTTTGGCTCATGGGTTTAAGTCTAGCAGTCCTAATAATATATACTGACTGAAAAGTAACTCATGCCAGTGATTGCTAGCAGTTAAGCTAACTGCTAAAAAGACAAAACCCCTTGAAACACTATCTTGCATTAAGTATTCTTACAATGATTTTAAGATTAGCCCTGTTCCATAAATTTCTCAACTGAACCTACACCGTCCTCTAAAAGTCAGCTGCAGCTTGGCTTGTAGCAAGGAAATTCCTAGGAGTATGAATAAGTTAAAAATCTGATTTCAAATGACTAAAACAAAAAATCTAAGCAATCAAATATTGACATCCTAAACTTACCAGAAGCAACCTAAAACACCAACAAAACACTAGACTGAAGTTTTAGTTCTACAGTTTGACTCCTGATTCCTCACTTCACATTAGTGAGGTTCCTTTAGAAGATTAAGTGTTCTGTGCAAACCCAATAAAATTACAATTAGGGGATCTAATGTTATCACATAGCTACAGTTAAGTTAGCAGTGTTGTGTAGTAGTGATTCAATGACTGGCTTGCATGATGGCTTCTAAAAGCATCTGTTCCCAGAGTTTCATGTATTATAGTATGTATATAAAATAATCAGTTGAGGACAGCCATTAGCATTTCATAAAGATGATAAACACTGTTAAACTTCTCCCAGCCATTACCTTTTCCCCTCATTAAATGTTAAGTCATCTGCGGGGGAGGGGAAGGGAAGAATTCAGCTTTACTTCATCAAGTCAACTGTCAATATACATTTAACATTTAAGTTTTTAAAACCTAAATGTTCCAAATACAGAGTAAAGAATAAGCTGTCCAGAAAGCACACACTTAAAATTTCTCCTCTTGGGAGTTTTATAAAGGGATTTTAAACCTTGATGGCGAGAATCCCAAAACGAGAGTAAAATGAATTCTTTTTATTGCAAACAAACGTCTAAATTAATTTCTCCACCCACTTTCTTTAGAAAGAAAAAGAAATCAGCAGGCTAAGGAGATACCCATTCAAAAACTGACATGATTAAAAATTAAGATATAAATGGGTGACTCACAATTGCATTAGCTTACAAAGATGGTGGAGGAAACTACTACAAGCACACTAGTTATACAGTATCTTGTGGGAGAAGGGCATACAGACAGAGCTAACTTCATATAGATCCCATTAGACAACTGGATTTACAACAAGTTTTTTTTTAATAAGAAATGGGCAAAGCCAGCTTTCTTTTCAGAATCAAAATGCAGAACAAATGGAAAAATTATGGTATTTAACCTTCACAAGTTTGAGCCTCCACAAATAATGCAACCAAGTTTTACATTTTTAACAGCCCTTCTACATACACTCCATCTTCTCTATCTTAGTTCCAAGTTGTATCTTCATTCACTTATGCCAATTCCATTGTTATTTAAAAAGAAAAAGCCTTCCCGGTTATTGCCAGAAACTACTATTTAGCTTACCCCCTCCACTACTCAGCAAACTACAGAGAGGATGGAGTGCAATACGAGCAGTACAGAGTCTTATGCAATTCATGAGGACCGCTCAGTCCTTACATGAATCTGGTTGCTAACATTTCTATTATATTGTGACAATGACTCCCGACTGTTATCTCTGTGAGAAATGGGGGGAGTAAACTCTTAATAAAAGACACCAGGTACAAAGCAACATTTTACTTTTGTTGTGATAAAAAAAAAAGTCACATTTTACAGATAAAATGTAGAACCCTGAAATACTGACACATTCTCTTATCGTGCACAATGCTGAGGTTCTCTTACGATTCACTTTAAAACTGCAATTAAAAATGTACAAAAAAGAAAAGAAAAAAAATCAACCCACAAAGCTTCTAAAAAAGGAACCCGCAGGCACTTCCTCTTGTGGAATGTTTAAAAAGTTAGCCTACTAAAGAAAACAGTCGACTTCTTGTGAAGGTTTTGGAGAAATATGTATCAGTTCGTTTTATTTGGGTATTCAATAATATCCTTGGTGATAATGCTGACTCCATGGCTTCTGACCCCAGAATTGCTGTAAGAGAAAATTTTTTTTTTAAAGAAAAAACATCAATAAGCCACTCAAACTGCTTTTAGGAAATGACAATGAATCTAATTCAGAGTAATTGCTGGAAACAAATTTATACCTGTCATACCTCTGATTTCTATCAAACCAGATTCAGTTAGTATTAATAACCCATTATCATCAATAAACACATTACGACAAAAGGAAAACACACCAGGACTTGGTTAGTTTACACAATTAAAACTAGTAGTAAAAAGAACCATGTATTAAATAACGTTACTTTATTAAAAAAAAAAAAATATTAAGTTACAGCGAACTCCAACCTATTATGCCTTCAAAAAATAAGATTATGGCTACAACTGCAACACAATTCACAGTGCTCTGTTAGCATTTATAAACACTTCAATCCCTGGATAAAGATCTTTTTGAAAACTGATTCTCTTGAACTCAACAAACAATGTATATAAGCACATAAGAAATTACTTACACCCTGCTGCCACTGGTTGTAGCCCTGAGATTGATTTTTGTAGCCACGATTGTTTCCTCGTCCTCTGAAGTTCTACAAAAGAAAAAATAAAAAAAAAAGATGATTAAAAAATCTTTATGAACTCGGAGCGCAACTTCTTACATTTGCACGTAGGAGGGATGAGGAATAGCACAGAAATGGATGGTTGCTACTTACTGCACCTGAAAAATCAAAATTAGGTGGATTCGTTTTTACTACCATCATTCATTTTTCTTATGTCAATGCAGGCACACAGTTCATATAGTTCTGGGGTTATGCAGCATAAAGCCTACATCTTTCAGATTAATTTATACAGGCAACTACTGCCTGCATCCAATCATTACCTGGTTGTAGTTCCCTCTGTTGGGCATTCCACCTCTGCTGTAGTTCCCTCTGTTTGAATAGCCACCTCGGCTGGGAAAGACAGGGCCCCGAGGGTATGGATAACCAATTCCGCCACTTCCGCCTCCGCCACCACCTCTCTGTGGCATGTTGCCCCTCCTATTATATCCACCACGATTCCCAGGAGCTGAAAATGAGACATTTAATTCAGTGTTTTGTGCCACTTTTACACATGCTACTTAGAGGGTTCTTCTGGACTGTTCCTTTAAGAAAAAAAAGAAATATCTAAAGACAAAAATGTTCAACTGCTCACATAACGTAGGTGTGTATACTATCAAATCACATTAAGATTTTAAACTAGTTACTAGGGCAGCTTAACATCAATAAGGATTAAATATCCTATGTTAAATTCAGCAAAATAACATACAGACCCAAATTAGAAGACTGTTACTTATTTCAATATTAGAACTACACAGAACTCAAAATTAACTTGCCTCCACCTCTGAAATTTCCACCTCGCATATTGAATCCACCACGTCCTCTGTGGCCACCACCTCTGTTAAACTGGTTCTTGCCACTCTTATTTTTATTGCTCTTCTTTGAGCCAGTGTTCTGTTTCTTTTCTGGTGGAAGCGCCTTTTTGCTTTCTTCCTTATACTGCTCCAACAGTTTTTGGGCTTCCTCCTTCTGAAGTTCAACATAGGTTATTTCATCAAAGCACTCAGCTACCTCTGGCAGTGTAAAGTTTCCTACAAGGAATAAAGTCAGATTAACATAAACTATCAAATTCATAGTCCTTAAGCCTAGAATTCTTGAATGGCTTTAAGTGTTTTAACACACACTACAATATCTACTGCTGGTTTAGGAACACATTGTCCCTAAAAGTATAAAGTCAAAAACACTTATTTTCAAAGAGTAAATGTAACTCCTGAAACGATATTACTAACAAAAAAATGTTAAATTTACAAATAAAAGTCATACAAAGAGATTTAACATAACAGAATTCAGTGCCATGCCTTTCATTTTGAGAACAGCGTGTTCTGGCAGGTCTTTTCCCTCTACTTCTGCTTTCTTCTGTGTCCTTTGCTTATAGTCTTCATCCTTTGGGCAAACTACAACAGCTTTTCGTTGAAAGCCTGCAAACAGGCACATTTTTCTTCTCTGGGCAGCAGCAGATACATTTGTCTTAAAAAAAATAAAAGTTTATTAATTCTACACCAAATCCATTTTGGTTACTTTTTCATCTCCAAAGATTCAGCTTACCTGATCCAGAATAAAATTTCGCTTCTTACGGGCAGCAATCTCAATAAACTTCCCAAGACACTGCGGGGCTCTCTGCAACAGTGTGTTCAGTTTTCCAGTATCAGCCATTTGCTTCTTGAAACCTGCCACCTATTTTTTAAAAATTAAAAATTTCCTTTAAACTTGTGATTCTCAAGCTAAACTTTGTATCACAGCTTGTATCTATACAGAAAGCTGGCACACTGAAATTTAAATATTGCCTTTTCCTATTACTGCTACCAAAAAAAGTCGCTCTCATGCAGTAAGATCTGCTATTCGGTTTTTTTCAGCTGCTGGATGTTACAAGGGCTCAAAAAATTCTTTGGCAAAGACAATGAAGCCTAGCCTCGGGGAGCCAGTTTACCTCACAGAAAAAGAGCCCACACTTAAGTAATCAATTTAACTTGTCCAAATTCCTACCCCTAAGATACTATCAAAATGGATATAAGAATAAGAAAAAAGGGTTACTCAGAATGCCTTCTGGTCTTTTTAAAATGCTGACATCATGCCCTGAACATTTTACTTACCATCATTTTATCCATTATGGTATTTGTTCCAAGAATGTTGTATTTACCAGGATTTTCCGCAGCATGTTTAGTAACCCAGGTAGTTTTTCCAGCTCCTGGCAAGCCGATCATCATAACAACCTACAATGGAAAGAAATGTTATTTCACTGTCTGATCATTAGTTGTCACATAAAAATTTAAAAAATATCTTCATACTCAATAACCCACTTTAAATATCAAAATTTTCACAGCCATATAACAAGGTAATTTGTGGAAATGGAGAAGATAGCTACTGAAAGAAAAATCACCAAGCAACGGGAATGGCTCAAAAAGGAAAGAGACGAATCACTTAGTTCTTCTAAATGTAATTTTTGCCAAGCAAAAGCAGTGTTTTATGCTTTTCTAAAAAATCACTTACTTCACAATCTTTCTTCTCTTCAGGCCCCTTTGGACCTCTAACTCGGTCCTCTAAGGGAACATTCTGGATAAAAGTATAGTCTTCAGGTATTGGAAAATATGGCTTTTCCTTCTGACCAAAATTAAATTCAACAGCGCAGTTGTGGCAGAGAACATGCGGAAAGAGTGGCCGTCCAGCAAGAACCTCCTTACTGATTTTGAAGGCAACGCCAAGATCTTGTCCATTCTTTGCATAGGAGAGTTCTACTTCATCGCTTTCAAAGTTCTGTTAAGGGGGGGGGCATTAAGTTTAAAAAGTTAGGTCTTCTAAAAATGTTTAAAATTTAAATTTGGAGTGAAGCTTATCCTGTAGAAGGCATGTGTATGTTAAGTATTAACAGCTCTCTATTGGTTATAAACAATGAAACACATACCCAGCAGCAGAAACAATACTGCCTTAGCAGACTAGATTTCCAGGTCAACACAGTGTTAAGCAATTTTCAATCAAAAGGAGTTAATAATGAATTCCAACACTGATATCTTCAAAGAGTCTCTATGCTTATGACTTGCCATTTATAAAAATGTAGCTGACTTACAGCAAAACATGTTATCACATCATTTTCATCAAACTTCTCTCCATAATCTTCAGTCTCACAGTTGCATGTTTTTATTCCTTTTAGAGAATACCCATAAGAGAATTCTTCTTCACCTAAGAAAATAATTAACTGCCATGAAGTCACTTTTTCAAACAGTCCAGTGGCCCACATATTTTAATATTCAAGATAGAAGGTTCAAAAGATGACTAACCTAATATTTTTCCACTTACATTGACTCTATACTAGATATTCAATTAACGAGAGCCAGATGGATCATGTAACTTAGTTGACAAACTGTGTAACATGGGTTACATTCTACCTTAACCACTGGTCATTAAATAAATTAACCACAAAGGAACAAAAGCTAAAATTGAGCCTGTACCTGCTATTATTCATCACGTTTAAAATGTTAACAGAATGGACAAAAAAAGCAAAAGGTTTGGAATGCCTTCTACTCTACCAACTGAAATCAGCCCTGAACACTCATGAGCACACAGTACTCAAATGGAAACTTTACCAAGCAACATTCCACTTGTCGTTAGAGACCAGCCAATCCGAACTTCATGTATGTCAATATCTTTTGTATATAAATGCCTTACTGGAATCTTCTCTGTAACCTGAAAGTCAAATCATAAATGATTATAAATTTTAATCCAATAGGTAAATCCGAGAACTCTGGCTTATTTCATTTGGGCCTTGGGCTACTAATACAAAGACACAAAAGAACCCAAAAAACAAATGTAGGGGCTTATTGAATTGAAATTAAAAAGGTTTAAGTCCTTGGTTGATTCACTTTTAAAAGAGCAGCTAATGTTCAAAATTTACATATTCTCTATACCCAACCTAAAACCAATTAAAGTAATAAACATTTAGCATTTTTTCCCTGGAACAAAACCAGAAGTTCAATTAAATTTTTAAACCCTTAGTGGGTTTTCTCACGTGACACGCACAGCACCCTTAATAAAAAAGGGGGGGGCCTGACTCTGTAACACAAATTCTGATATGACAAGTTCAACTATTACGCAAGGTTCCCAAGCCCCTCTTCTAATCCACAGAAACTTCAAAAATAGTAAGTTCCACCGACATCTTACGTTCACAAAAAATATATATATATAAATCACAAAATTCTATTTACCTTCATTTCAAAACAGACTTTGCCTTTTGATACACCATAAGATGCCCTTCCTCCAGCCCAAAGAAAAGCAAAACTCTCCATAGTAAGGGAAGAAGCACTGAGACGATCTCTTGATATTTTAAAATGTAGATCACAATTATCTGTAAGTATATCAAATACCACATTATTTCTTTTGACATCCAATGTAAATGTGTCTGCTATATAGACAAATCTTGGTTATTAAATTTTTGCATATTTCTAAATGCAGCACAGAACATTTTTAGATCATGCTGTTCTAAATTTTCAGTCTAAGCCCCACTCCCACCAAGTCACTCTTGCCAAATTATTAACTAAAGGGTAAACTACCTAGAGAACCAAGACACACCAAAGCTTAACATGTGTAGTTTAAGAATATAAAATAATCAAGACAATGTGACATTTAATACATACCTGCTCTGCTCTTTACCTTGATTTAGAGGCAAGCAGTAGAGGATAGCAGGAAATCAAAGTGAAGCATGCCAGAACCAGGTAGATTTTACCAGTGCCACAATAAAACTGAAGGGAGGCCATGACCAAATATTTTTAAATAGGAGTATGAGCTGTTGATCCTGAACTTTGTAATTTTAGAACACCAGGGACTCTAGATCCTAAACTCTTTTCTAAAACTTGTGAAGAAAGCAACCTCAATCTACAGAGCACCAACATGGTTGTCTAACACTGAAACTAATACAGCACTTTAGGACCTCTTTCCCCAGGCTTGCCTGTCACTCAAAAACAATTGGGGGATTACCCATTTCCGGGATTATCCAAATCCAAACGTCTTTAACCTTTGGGTCACTGGCTCATTAGCATGTACTTTCTCAGAGTTCTCACTTATGAGCTAAAGTCAGAAAGCTATTTTGTTTTTACTGATGAGAAAATTAAATCTACTTTGGAATTCCCTTTAGCTTTGCTCTTAAAATTCCTATCGTTGATAAAATTTTAATTTGACAAATTGTGTTTAAACCCAACATTGTGCTTAAGTTGATATTCTTAGGTGATCAGCTAAACGCCTGTCTACAACAGTATAGTGCCTATTACTTTTCTTGAATCGTTGCTTCAGTATCTTGCCAATACCTAAGTCTTTATTTTTAAGCAACCAAATTTAATAAAACTTCCAAATCAACTACTTTTCCATGTACAGCTTTTAAGACTCCACTATCTCAACTACCTGTAAAGGATACTCGATAAGAAATCAAGAGTTTTACACTTACATATCTGAATAAAAACTGGTATTCAAAAGCACGAAAATCTAAGCTTCAACTCCCTAGGATCTATAGGGCAGGTTGACACCTTCCTGTACCTCTTACTTTCCAAGCAATTACTTCTACTCTTTGTTCTGTTATCACCAAAAGAACTGCCCATTCTGATCAAATACTAAACCAACAAAACTTCTTTGTAATAAAATAATTACAAATCTGACAGCCACGGCCCATTTAGAGGTTTGCAATACTTCCTCATATTCAATTGCAACCCAACTGGGTAAAGTAGCAGTATTTACAGCGCTGCCATTGATACCATTCGCTGCTGAAGAAAGCTAGTGGCCCAGTGATAGCCCACTGCTGCTGCCCCAGGTCTTTGGAAGAAATCAACTTATGTTAAAGCAGCAGCTACTGAACTGGAATTGAGAACAAAAGAGCAGTTATTGAGAAAGTAATATTACAGTCTTTTAGAATAGGGAATATACTTGTGTGCTAATGGGAAAAGTCATTAATAATTATTTAACTAACCCAAATAGCTCACTTAATATAATTTCACACACACAAAGTTACTTTACAGAAGCAGCCCATAAGGACAAGTTATAGGTAGTATTACAAGTTTCCGTTAGCTAGCTAGTCCAAATATGGCATTAACTTTACATTCCTACAAAGATCTTTCAAGTCATATAAAAACATTACCAAATTGCTAGAGCCTGTTAAATTATCAATACAACTGATGCTATACTAAACATCAGACTATCAGAATCTATGTCATCTTCCTGCCTTTAAAAACCCATTTCTGCTAAATTTTCTGCACTTACACTCAACGTACTACATTGTTTTCTAACATTTTGGAACCAAAAATCACCACATTCGATCAAACTGGGGGAAGAAGGGGAGAAGCAGCGTCACTTACAAGTATCAAGACAAACCACTGTGTCATCGAAGTGTTCATCTTCTTCTTCAACAGGTGGCTGGGGAGATTTGGCTCTGAAAGACAATATTGTCTCCTGATACAGCTTTTCCCACCAAATAAAGAATGGGTGACAAGAAAAACTAGATGAGCATCTTCTACCTGCTATACTTGTTCTCCTCAATGTACTCAAAATATCCACGGCCATGATCTTCGCGAGGTCGTTTAACACCCCTCTTTTTATCTCCGCCTTTCTGCTCTGTTTTGCCGTCTCCTATAACACACAACACCCCTATTTAAGAAGCCAGGCCACCGCACAACAGAAAAAAAACCCTTTTGTTTCCAGGCGCCAAAGAGCTCGACCTTTCCCTGTTCCTTTCTGTAAAGCGTTTTCAATCGACGAAATCAAATGAGAATTTCAAACAATCAGCTTGGAATGGCAACAGAGTTAGGTGACGCAGTCTAAAGACATTACAAATTTTGCCAATCTATGCGGAAGATTCGAGAAAGCTAATGAAAAATAGCGCCGCCAGGCCGAGCCCACGTGCATCCTGAAGAGAGTTCAGGAAGAGGGGAGGGGCCGAGCCCGGCCCGCGCGCCCTGCCCTCCCTTCCCCCACCCCGGGCCCGCGCTCCCCGCGGCCGCATTGTACTGATCTTCCGCCCCGCTCTCCCCGGCCCCTCCCGTCGGAAGTGACGTCACGCCGAGCCCCTGCGCTCCTTGCACAATACCGCGGCCCAGAGCCGCCAAAGCGCGCCCGCCCCGGGCCCTCAGGCCTCTCCCCTCCCCTCCCCCCGAGACATGTGCCCGCACCGCGCGCACGCAGCGCCGCGGCGCCACCGCGGGCCGACCGGGCTCCCCCCGCCGCCTGCGGCTCCTCCCCCTCCAGCAGCAGCTGCAGCTCCCCCTGCCTCTCGAGCCACATAATGGAGGCGCTGCCACCACCGTCACACACACCGAGCCCGAGGCCTCACGGCTAATCCGGGATTCCCCGCGCCCCTCCTCCACCGCCACCCTCGCAGCCGCCCCCTGCCCGGGGCGCCCTCCCCCCGACGGGGCTCCGGCACGGTCCCCACCCGCGCGGGCCTCCCGCCGCGCGCAACGTTACAACGCAGCACTCACCCGCCGCCGGAGCCCCGGGGCGACCGCCGCCTCCGCCGCCTTCCGCCTTCTTCTTACCTCCCGCCTGCTGCTGGCCCTGCCTGGCCCCGGGCGGCGCCACCGTCACCGCGAACAGCGACGTGGGGCCGCTGCTCTTCCCCGCGGCCTCCTTGGCGGCCCCGCGCTGCTGTTGGGGCTGTTGCTGCGGCGTCGCCGGCGGTTGAGCCTGCTGCTCCCCGTGCCCGTTCTCGTCGCCCGCGCCTTCCTCCTCGTCTCCGAGCTCATCCTCCCCTTCCTGGAAACCCTGGTCGTCGCCGTTCTCGTCCTCCGAGGCGGCCTCCTCCTCCTCCATCGGGCCCGAGTCGGCCGCCCCCGCGGCGCCGTTCTCCTCCCCCAGCTCCATCTGGTCGCCGTCCAGCGCGGCGACCCCCTCCTCCTCCTCCTCCTCTTCCTCCTCGTCGTCGTCGCCGCCGGCCGCGGCCTCCTGCTCCAGGCCTGCTCCCGAGCGCCCGGCGGAATCCCCGCCCAGGTCTAGGCTGCCGTTCCCGGGCTCCATGGCGGGGCGGCCCCCGGCCTCCTCGTCGTCCAGCGCGGCCTGGAGCCGCTCCATGAGCTCGGCCTTGAGGCCCTTGTCGGACAGGCGCCGCTTCTTGAGCTCCTCTTTCAGCTCCGACACCTTCAGCTTTTTTACATTAACAGGCGAGGAACTCATGGTGAGGGCCCCGAATCACCGCTAGGCGCTGGCTCAAACTCGGCTCCGCTCACTCGGCCACTGGCGGCGGCTGCTGCGGCTGCTCCTCGGCCCGGGCGGCGGCTGCGGCTGCGGCTGGAGGTGGGTTCGTGCTGCAGAGCGGACCCGCCTGGTGTCGAACGGCGCCAATTCCTTTCACCGAGTTCGCGAGGGAGACGCGGAGACTCGCCTGGCGCGAGCGAGCACGCAACGTCCTCTCGCAGGGGCGGCGCCGCGCACGTAATATAGCCGCCCCGCCCCCTGCGCGTCGGGAACGCCGCGCCGGGGGAAGCCGGAGCGCGCCCGCGCTCGGCCCTGCGCATTACCGTACCTCCCTCCCCGCCCCCCGCCGAACTCCCGGCCGAGAGCGCGGCGCAGGCCGCGCAGTGCGCTTCCGATTGGGGCTGAGCAAATGGAGGAAAGAGAAACCGCGTTTCAGTTAAACCGACCCATTATTGGCCTTTCTGGTTCTTTAGTGGCGGTGCTCGTTTTGCTCCTTGCTTTTGCAGCCCGGAGGCTGCTTCTATCCAGATGCTTTTGGTCCTCAACTTGGCGATTTCAGCTCGAGTCCCCCACCTTTTCTTCCATCTTAGATTTGCCTTACCCAGCTCGTTTGTTTTAAATTCCTTAAAATTTCCAGTTCTCATTTGTACAACACAGATGGGCGGTTATTACACGCAGGGGATTTTCTTCCGCTTAATATTTGGTTTTATTTTTTTAAAGTCCCGCCTGCGAATTGGATTTTAAATTCGGGAAGGGTGAGGGCACATCCTTTCTTTTGTGTCTTCCACAACCCCTGCCTGCTGCAGAGCTTGGGAGGTAGAGGCTGGCCTTAGGAGCGTGATCACTTCTCTATACTTGCAAAGCCTCATTTGCGGGCCTGGTCATGGCAGCTGTTCTTGTGATACTAATAGCCAAAGAAATTGAGCCTCGGAATTGCGTTTCTGGGTTTCCTAGACCTACCAAGGAGATGGACCTCCCGTAAGACGTCTTCTGTCCGACTTAGGACCTGGTCATCCAGGTATAAAGTCCCAGTAGCTAACGATGAGAGTGAGACCCAACTAGATCATACACTTTGATTCTCTTCCTAGTATAGGAATAATCTAGACCAAATCATGCTGAAACTAATAAAAGCTTGTGAAAAATAAAGGTCCGTGATTTTGTAAAAAGAAAAATAGACCATCACTCTTGAAATATGTTCTTTTGGTGTTAACTGGTTATTCTAGAAAAATTTTTCTCTACTAAATAAAAGATGTGTTATGTTCTTGAGGTAGTGCCACCGTTTAGATTTGTGATAGAGGTAAACATCATAAACCTCAAAGAATCTGCACGGTGACTAGCCAGGGTTCCATTATCTCTGACTAAGAAGGGCAATTATACCCACCGTTTGGTGCTTTAGCTGGAACAAAAACGCCACCTCAATATTATTTTGAAATTTGGAAAAACACACAGGTAAACTCTCTTCCACAGGCTAGTATGATTTAACTGATTAATAAATTTTATTCTTTTAAGTAGCATGTATTTTACCAGGCAGTCATGTATAAAGATGAAATGTTAACATCCGTGAAATGATTTGAGTTGAAATAATGGACTATGTAACAGTATCGATAATTCTCAATTCAAGTTCATGGAGGTAGAAGGGATAGCACTCAAAATAGGAACTTTGAAATAGGGCCTCTGGTTATAATGTCCTTGGAGCTTAGAAACAAGTCATAGGCTGGAATTTTAACTTTTCAAATTCTTTGCCCTTGTACAAAATGGGAAGAGAGCCACAGAAGGCTTACCTGCTTACAAACTGGATAATAAGTCTCAATGAATTAGAGTTACATATAGTTATTATAATTGTCCTTTAAGTTTATGTGTCCTTAAATATTTATATTTTTAAATCATGAAAATAAAGTTCGTGTATCTAAATATGGATTTATAACAATCATTCTTGGTATGTTAAATAGATTGTAATGATAAACATGAAATATAACTGCAGATGGACAGGAGATAGCTCCGTGGCTTTATCTCCAAGAGTGTTTCAGACTTTTTGAGCTCCATGGAGCTGGGAGATCATCTTCAGTCTGCTCATTTTACAGCCCAGGTTGCTGAGGCCCTCCCTCACCACTCCAGTGCTCTTCCATTACACTGGGCCGTCCTAGACAACTTCGAAAAGAAAAACAGTTTTTGTAAATGCTCAAAGAGCCACCACCTTACTCTGCCCTTTTTACAAACAGGTGAAATCTGCCATTTGGTATTTTACCATTTGAAAGTACATATAATGGCAATTTTACTAATTGTTTCTGCTTCTTACACTTCTGATGCTATCATGATGGTCCTGTTCTACAGAGACCAGTAAAAGTATAGATCGCTTCCTCTAAATCACTGAGGGACCTATAAGAAACTTGAAATTCCCCCTTTTTGAAATCCTAGAGACTACCAAGAATGGAGAGTGGAAGAGGGGACTGATTAACTCTCAATGGCAAAAGGGGATTAGTCAGTTACCCAGAGGTAATAGATCTGAGAGGTCATTACAAAGTTAGAGTGCTCAGAATACATAGCTTGCTCTGTGAGGCTGAAGCAAAGGCACATACCTAAGTGCTATAGTTTGTCACACAATTCCCTCAGCCAATATGTTTTTGAGCACCTTCTCTAAGACAGGCACTGGTCTACTAAGACTACAGAAGTAAACTACATAATTATGCCTTCACTCTCTTAGGGAGAATTAGGCAACAAATAAAGCAGAGATGGTAACAAGTACTGCAGGGAAATAGAAAACAAGAGGGAGACGGGGTGTGCTGAGGTAGGTGTGAGATTTTCAGCTATAAGTTAGGTAGTCAGGGAAGCTAAAAAACAAGATAACATTTGAGCAAATATCTAGAATAAGAAATGGAGGGAACAGTAAATATAGAGGCCTGAGGGGAAAGGCAGGAAGTGAGATCAGAGAGTTAAGAGAGAGGAGGAGAGGTACAGATTGCCAGCAACCTTGCAAGTGGTTTCGGGAGGACTTTAGCTTTGCCTCCTTGAGAGGGAAGACATCAAAGGCTTATTTGCAGTCGTGACATGAACTCATAGGAAGGCTAAATTTGACATGCTATTCCCTTTAACTCTTTATTTTTTCATTGTCAGACAATCAAGCCCAATTTAAGTTAACAAAAGAAGCAAGAAATATGCTGAAATTCGTTTTCCAATCTACTTACAAATATGTAAGAAGTTACAAGCACCTCCCAATTATTATGTGATAAAAGTACATTTTCAAATAAGACAAACAGGAAAGTCCAATTGGAAGGGACAATGTATCCAGTTCTGGTTAAAAGGGCAAGCTTAAAAATCGCACAGACCTGGGTTGCAGTCCCAGCTAGACCGCATAGTAGCTGTGAGATCTTGCACAAGCTGCGCATCTCTCTATGGCCAAGTTTACTCATATATAAAATAATACCTGCTTCATGAAGTTGTGGGGAAAATTCATCCAGGTAATGACTATAAACCCAGAGTACAGTGCGGGGCACACAGTAAGAGCTCAATAACCCAAGCAAGTTAATGAAATTAAGAAAATCTATGATTGGATTGTTAATATCTTATTTAGGAAATTACAACTGTACCTATCTTGTAAATTATCAATGAATTGTTCATGGTAAGATGTCAGTCTGGAAAACAGTGACATGGGGTGTCTATGCAGGAGAGTGCAGACTTTACTTCTTGGCCCAGCATTGTCACTCTAACCAGCTGTGTGACCTTTGGGAAATTGCATGATCTCTCTGGGTTTTAGTTGCTTCATCTATGAATGAAGCAGAGTAGACTAGATTTGTAGAGCCCCCCAGTGAGAGTCTTCTGAGTGTTTCTTCTTTGCTCACCCCAGACTGTAAATGGGGGAGCACTGTAAAACTTTGAAACCATCCTTGTTCATATTTAGATTCTTGTTATATTTAAAACTTTCCATTAGAATTTCAAAGCATTTTATAATTAATTAATAGACATGAAAGTTAAACCAGTGTAGTATAGTTTTTGAATTTTAAATGGTACAAAATACTGCTATTTACATGAGACTCGAGTACCACAACAGGCTAAAAGTTTCAAAGTGAATGATTTCTATTTGAATCATCTTGTCTTTGATGTCATTCATCTCGGTCTCCATATAAATTATTTAACTTCTGTGGAATAAGATGAACCTGTTAGAAAGTTTCAGGAGAACTAGAATTGTGGTTAATAGTAATATCAGAGCTTTTCTGATAACTAAGATATTTACCAGGTGAAGACATAACTTTTACCAAAACTTATCTTCCGCAATGGTAAGTCGAGTGATGAGTTTATTAAGTCTACACTATCACACACATTACAGGTGCCCAGCCAGAATCACGGTGCCAGAGAAAAAAGGACGAGGAGAATATTGAGACCATCCTGAATTACGTGGCCAAGAATGAAGTGAAGACTACAGTGTTTATACCTCATAAGCTCTCACCTTCTGCGTGTGCCCTGGGAGCTGGTTTGTTCCTTGAGTGTGGGGAGCAAGATGGATTTGACTTTTCCAGCGTCTGTTCAGTGCTTTGTATCAACATTCACCCAGAGCCCAGCAATGCTTGGGGAACAAGATGGAGGCTCAGTAATGAAAAATATCCTCTAAAGACGTGCGCACTGTGCTACAACCCTGACGTGCACTGCATAATTTTTTCATTTTAAGAGACAGAGCTCCAAAAATTAAGTAGAGGCTGTGATAATAAATTTCATTCACCAGAGCCTTCTTGACATAACACCTGCTAAATAAATAAATAAATAAATAATAAATAATAAATAGATAGATAAATAGATAAATAAAAATAACTTTGTAAGCTCAATGTTCTACTTGGCTATTATTATTGTTGGCACCATTAGTGAGCACCATCAAAGCTCATCAGTGATCCTAAACTAAACTCTTAGAACTACTAAACAAAATTTTTATGGACATAGATTTAATTGCATGTCTAGGTACTCTCCCCTCTACACCAACAGTGTAGTGTGCAATTGCTTCCATCTATTGAAGCAAGATTGTGTCAAAAAATGGTCTTGTAATCATATTTAGAGTAACTATGCCCAAGGCTGTGTAGTCTATTTCTCTATTTTAGTGTTCCATGTTTCCTAATCTGTTTCCTTGTTTGATAGAACACAAAAGTAGGGATTTCATATTCTCCATAACTCCTAGCAATATTGCCAAGTATCAGACGCTTGATAAATATGTTTGGCTCTATTTAGAAGGTAGTATTAGACTATGAAGAAAGTATCCCACCAACTGTAATTGAATATTTTTTTACTTTTTTTTTTTTTTAAAGTCTTCCAGCTCCAGATACAAGCACCATCAAAAAGTGTCATCCATGATCAAACAGTTGACTGTGATCTGGACAAGCACATAGCAATGGCATAGGTAAGACATTATTGACCAGTGCTGATCAACATAGTAGCCACTACCCACATGTAGCTATTTAAATTAAAATTAATTAAAATTAAATAAAATTCAAAATTAAATTCCTCAGTCTCGCTAACTACATTTCAAATGCTCCATAGTCATTGGTCTCATACCAAACAATGCAGAATAGAATGTTTCCATCATCACAGAAAATTCTTCTGGGACAGTGTTGCTACTGACTGTTTTGAAAGTATAACTTAAACCAAGAAAGGAACTCTTATCTATACATGGCTCAAAGGTTAGCCTTAAAGGAAAGCTGGTCCCAAGACTAGAGTAAGTGTGTGTGTGTTACATCACGCATTTATAGACATATACACCCATAGTCACCTCTCAATTTGCCTACTTATCTACTTAACAAATATTTATTAAACACCCACTATGTACTAAGTACTATACTATGTTCAGGTAAAGCAGATGTGAAAGACACGAACCCAGACCTCCGGGAGCTTTCAGTTTGAAGAGAAATACAATCTATAACCAAGATGCTGTTGGAACACTAGTGTGGCTACACTAGGAACCAGCTATTTTGACCATCTGCCGAGCCATTATCTGTAAGGGTCCCATGATGCAGGTTTGTACACATGCTCGCTCACTCACATTCACACATGGAAAACAAAACAAAACAAAATCTCATACATACACGTAAGAAGCCAGTGTACTATGTTTGCAAGTAAATAGTTATTAACTAAGATTATCTTATATCATATTCATTATTCTACACATAGAGCTGCTTATCACTTGCAGACTTCTGCCAGTTGACAAGTCCTTCATTAAAAGCTGTCAGGAATATAAATCTTGGAGGTGTAACATATGGTATGGTGACTATAATAAATAATACTGTACTGTATAGTTGAAAGTCGCTAAGAGAGTAGATCTTAAAGGTTCTCATCACAAGAAAAAAATTATTGTGGTGATCATTTCACAAAATATACAAATCTTGAATCATTCTATTGTATACCTGAAACTAATATATCATACGTCAATTGTATTTCAATTTTTAAAAAGTTGTCAGAGGTTTAGGAGGAAAAAGTCAAACTAAAAGTACCTCCTGCACTGTCTTAATTGCCTAGACATTGTGTATACTTTGTATCTATATAATCTTTTTGTTCCCTGCTTTCACTTTGTTCCATCCAAGCACACTACCCATGGGCTGTCTTTCAAGTCCGCTGTATTTCATCCTGATTCATTTATTTGTGACATTAACCGTCAGTTATTGAGTGCCTGTTTTGTAGCAACCATTGTGCTAGGCATTTTATGCCAAATATCTTTAATCCTCATAGCAATCTCATAAGGCAAGAGTCAGCAGTCTCAATTTATAGATACGAAAACTGAGAATCAGGGGTCAAGGCACTTAACCAGGCTTAATAAGTGGCAAAACTAAGATATCAAGGTAAGAATCACATAAGTGAAAATAGTAAAAGATAAAATGCTATACAAATGTATGGTATTCATATAATTATTACTTATCAAACAAATTTTTGGGTAAAAAAGAGGGGGAAAGTTTTTAATCTACCTATCTCAGATGAAATTGAAAGGTAACATAGTGTTTATTGAAAGACCTTACAATGTAAGTTTGATGGGTTCCGAATAAACTAGTAGTATTGGGTAGGATAGTAAGCTACACATTTTTTGATTGGGAGTTGAGACCATGAGTAGTTTGTCTTTTTCCTGATGTAGTAAAATCATATTTAAACAAATGGTTTGGAGAACTTTTTTACTCTTGAAAGCTTATCTGTACACAAGGTTCACAACCACCACTATTGCCAAGAGAAAAAGATAACCCAATGCCCTATTCAGGTACTTCTGTAGAAGCATTGCTATTTGTGTGAAAAAAAAAAAAATTTGTTTTAAATCACAACTGGGAAGGCACTAAAAAGAATACAGTGTTTAAAAATGTGAAGAGAAAGTCAGGTGGGACAGGTTTCTTTGCTCTGCTATCCACTGTCATCAGGATTGCTCAATGACCCATGAGTTGACATTAAGGCACTATTGGCTGACAGCAGCACAGCCAGAGTGCAGAATGGAGTTTCACCTTGAAGGTGCTTACTCTATCCCTGTCTTCCCCTCCAGACGTTGAACTTCTGAACCTGGCCTTTGTTGTATAACTATTGAAGCAGCCCAGCAGTCCTAGACAGATGAGTTTGAAGCAAATTCACTCTCAAATTACAATTGATAATATTGCCCAAGCAAGCTAATTAAAGACTTTGTAAACAGAATCTTAATTTACATTTGTCCAGAAGGAACTGAGGGAGTTTGCTTCCCTGCCCTCAGGGAAGACATAAATCAACAAGTTGAAAAAGGGAGGCAGATTATGTTTTAGGGTCACACTTTATATCTTTCTGATATGACTTCTTCCTAATATAGGAGAGGTTTGATGGGCTGCCAAATGGCACTAATTTCCAGTTTTTTCTTTCATCAGACCTTGAGTCGGGTCTTACCATTTTAAAAGGGAATTCTTAGAACAGGAACTTCAAACATAACTACGGAGAGATTTTATACCGTAAATACTAGTGATTTTTCCATCATGGGGGTTTCGCAGGTAGCTGTACTTGCCATCAGCATGATAATAAAATGCTATAGAGAAGTGGATCAGTGGCTAACATTTCACCAGAGTTATCAATCTTTCTAATGCCCTGCTTAAAGCTCTTTAGCCACTACCCACCACCCAGAAGATAGAGCACGAGTTCCTCCCTGCGCCCAGGATGTGGCTGCTGCTGCTTCTCCATTCTTCTCTCAGGTTTCTCTGTGCTTCATGAGCCCTGGGGGACTCATCCGTTCCCAGAGCCTGCCTCAGCCTCCTCCCCTGTGCTGGAAGTTTCCTTAACCAACGAGTGCTGTCAGTGCCAAGTGCCTGCTGCTCCGGGAGCACACAGCAAACGTTAGCTCTTCACCTGCTGTTGCTCATCTCCTGTGCTCTCTCCCAAGGGTGCGGCCTCAGGAGGGCAGAGTGCGTCTGTCTTGTTCATTCATTCTGTAACCCAGACCTACCCTACCATAATGAGGAGAACTGGGGTGAACCAATCATAGGAGTTCATTAAATCTTTGTTGAATAAAAGACTCTATAACGATTTGCTGAATCGGGGAATGGGGTGTTACCGTTGAATGGGTACAGAGTTTCCATCTGGGATGATGAAGAACTTCTGGAGATGGGTGGGCGTGATGCTTGCACAACGATGTGAACGTATTTAGTGCCACCGAACTGCACACATAAAAATGGTTCAATGGAAATTGGTTAAATATGTTATGTGTATTTTACCATAATAAAAAATTTGTCGAACAAATGCATAAATAGTTTCGTATTTTGAACCAGGTTTTATCCAACGCTAATATTTCAATTCAGTAGATATTCACAGAGTGACTACTCTGGGTAAGACACACAGATGAACTCTTGGACTCATTTAATAGTCTATGAAATATAAAATACACTCAACATTCAATCCCAATCACCCTTTGCATATAAAATGTGTTTTAACTAGATAAATAGATCTTATTTATCTTTATTTCCTAAGCCACTAGCACTTATGTGCTCAGTTAATGTTTGCTAAATTGAAATAAGACATTGACAATAATATAGTGTTTGTCTAGGGCTTTTCTCATTACAAAATACTTCCACAAAACTTATCTCATATTATCATAGAGTCTCCCTCACTTTTACCCTTTCTTCTCTTTTCCCTTTCCTTCAAAACAGCCATCTCTTCCTGACTTTCTATTGTCAGAATCAACACAACTTCCTTCATTTCTTTATCCTTGTTTTACCAACTATTTTCAACTGTTTGTTTCTAGCTCTTATTCCCACATGTCTAAGCACATTTTGCTATTTTATACCTTTTATACTTTGACAACATCCAAGTCCCACAAAAGAGTTACTCTTGACTCTGAGGTGGAAGATTACTGGGGACAGGCCAGCTTAGCAAACGATGGATGGGGCCACATGCCCTAGAATCCTGAGAACCCACTACCTGTCACAAAACCTTCTGGCATCCTTGACAGTAAGTATGACACATCTCACTTCAAAAAGGAATCGCACACCATTTGTCCACTATCTGTAGTTTGAGTGTTGGTTATGTTTTCTTGTTTCTTCTTTTATTTTCCACTGAAGAAATGTCAGTCTTTTTATAATGTGAGGGAGTAGATAAGAAGTTACTGTACAATAAAATAATTGGAGGCATTATAAAGAGAAGCAAACATCAAAAGTATGAGGCTAATCAGAGGATAAAGAGTGTTCCATTTTCAAGGTCTAGCGTCAAACAGTGTTACCAGCAGGAGCAAAGGCTTCTGTAAACCCTGGCTTTCAATGGTAGGCAAAATGGAAAGAAGTAGAGAGGCGACATAGTTGAATTAGAAGCTAGTGATCTCATTTGACTTCCATATATCTGAGGCCTTTGACATGTAGGCAGAGTTTTCATTCTAATATTCCCAGCAGATGCAACATAGCAGAGTGGGTAAAAGCATGGATGTGCCAGGCTGCTAGAGGTAAACCCTTTTTCCTTTACTTACTAGCTATATGAACTGAGGCAAGTTTCCTAACTTTTCTATGTTTCAGTTTCCTCATCTATAAAATGAGAATAATAAGAGCTATTCATAGAGTTTTAATGAACACTAGATAAACTAATACTTGCAAAAAAGCACTTAAAACAATGTCAGGCTTGTATTGTGTATTATATCAATGTTTGATAAAGAAATAAAATTACAAATACAGTTAATTCACATCTTAACACCCTATAGTTTACAAAACAATTTTCATGTATATGCAAAGCACTTAAAACAATGCCAGGCTTGTATTGTGTATTATACCAATGTTTGATAAAGAAATAAAATTACAAATATAGTTAATTCACATCTTAACACCCTATAGTTTACAAAACAATTTTCATGTATATCACCTCATCAAATTCTCACAACTCTGGGGTAGTTGTTATTGCCTGCATTTTATGGTTGGGAAAATAAGGTTCCCTAAGTATTTTGTTAAGTTATGGCTTCGAGACAAAATTGATCAAAAAGAAAAACGAGCCTTTCATATCTTTTATTTCTTACCCTTTTTCCAACAGAAAGAATCAGCTCTCTCTTCTCTTATTTCCACAGCAAACAAAATGGTGGTTCATCACTGAATTGTTATGATTACTATGATAATAAGTAGAATAACTATCACTTTTTTGCATGTGTATATTTACGATATGTGGCATCGAGCATTCTAGGAACATTTCTCTATTGGTAAGTCCTTTGTTGTTAAGGGAACAACATTAATTTCATATATATTGGTCTTGATGGTGTATATTACATTTATGCTCTAACTCCTTGGCTGAAATTCAGGCCATCAGCCTGTAGAGGGAAGCTCATTGATAACTCTGGGTTGAATGACTCTTCCCCTTCTTCTGCCAATACACATCCCACATCTGGGGTTACATAAGAAGTTTGCTTTCCGCTCTGCAGTTATTGGCATTTCCTATTTTAAATAGGATGCTGTGCATGGGCAAAGGTTCTCAGGGTAGCAGGATAGAAAGATTACTTTTCTCCTCAGTCCCTGGGAGCTCCCAGACTACACTGCAGAGTAGTGTTAAATATACAGTCTCGGGACTAGGACCCGGACTGTGTGGTATTGATTTATCTGTGTGGCTTTAGGCAAGACTTTCGGTCTCTCTTCCTTTCCTTATTCACAACACAGAGATAATGACAGTATCCACCATATCGGTAGAAAGATTACATGAGTTAATGAATGTTAAGCATTTAGAACAGGCACAGCTCATGGCAAACATCCAGTAAATGTTAGCTATTAACATTGTGTTCTATTCTGCTCAACACTCTCATCATCTCTTGTCTAAGTCAATGGCTTTCAAACACTTTGCCCATGACCTTCAGTAAGAAATACATTTCATATCACAATCCAGTACACTAGTACATAAAAAACTAAATTGAAGTTTTACAAAACACTAATACTTAGTAAGTGCATTATACTCTATTAATTTCTATTTCTCTTTAAAGAAAAATTGACTTCACCATTCACTCATGGGTTGGTTTGAAAAACTCTGCTCTTCGATAACCTGTGATAAGCAGAATAATGTCTCCCTACCATGTTCACACCCTAATTCTTGCAACCTGTAAATATGTTACCTTAGGTGGCAAAAGGAACTTTCCAGACATGATTAAAGTTACAGACTTTGAGGTAAGAAAATTATATCCAATTTTCCAGTTGGATCCAGTCTAATCACACGCGTCCTTAAAAAGTGGAGAACCTTCTCTGGCTGTGGTCAGAGAAAGAGACGTGACAATGAAAGAGTCAGAGATACAAAGTGAGAAGGACCTAGGCTGCCACTGCTGGCTTTGAACTTGAGGAAGGTGACCTCAAGCCAGAGAAGGCTGGCACGCTCTAGAAGCTGGAAAAGGCAAGGAAATAGATTCTTCCTTAGAAGCGAATGCAGCCCTGCAACACCTTGATTTAAGCCAACTGAGACCCATGTCAGCCTTCTGACCTTCAGCACTGTAAGATAATAAAGTCATGTTAAGACACTAGATTTGTGACAATTTGTTAATAGCAGCAATAGGAATCAAATGCATGACCTAAGCCAGAAACCTGGACTTCATCTTTGACAAGTCTCTCCTCCTGGCCCCACATATTTCAATAAATCACCTGTCCCAACTGCTTATAACTTTGAGGATCTCTGGAATAATTCGTGTGCTTTCCCAATTTTCACAGCCATTGCTCCCACTCAGGGCCTGTTGATCTGTCTTAGATATAAAACCTCCTAATTGTTTTCCCTGCTGTTGAGCCCAACCTGTCCCACATGCCCTTCCTTCTGGCTTTCAGAGTTAACTTCTGAAACTACCAATATGATTACCCCCTGGCACTTTCAATACCTCATCATACTTTCAGAATGAAATTTGAGGTCTTTAGAGGGATATTCAAAGCTCTTCCGATGACCCAGTTCAAATCTATAAGGACACATTTCTGTGTTGCAATGTTCCCTATTCTGGCCCCTCAGAATATCATACTTTTAAAGTTATTTTACCATTTCACTTTATTATAGTTGGTTGTTTATTTTTTTTTAATTTTTGCCTTAAAAAATTGCTTCCTGGGAGCCAAAGAAGGCGCAAAGCAGCAGCCTTGCCTGCCAGTCAGCCAGCTCCTCCTGCCCAACTAGGACCTCGGGCTTGTCATTTATATTATGGCTCTCCAATTACAACGTGTTTTATTTTTTAATTAGGGCATTAGTAGCATAGAAAACTCTCTTTTCCATGCTTGGGAAAAATAAACAAATTCTCCAGGCAGTATATTCTTTATTTGCATCTTTTATTTTAACAAGCCTCATAAAAATTTGTATCAACCTATGCATTTGAAGGGTCCTGTTGGACCTAACATCCAAATGTGAGTGACAGAGAAATGCATGGTGTTTCCTTCCTACCTCTGCAGCCAGGAGTCTCAGGTACGTCTTTGCAGTCTCACAGGTGAGCAGGAAGGTCATTTCTTCAATGAAAACCAAAGTCCTCAGTCTTGACCCTGCCCCCAAGGCTTGGCTGGTACTGTGCCTATTCCTCCAAATCCCCTATGTTTAGCTAATGAAGTCTGTTCTTACATACAATTGAATTTCACCACAGCCGGAGGAAATTTCAGATTACAAATTCCATACTGTTATAAAACAGTATATTAGTCTGTTCGAGCTGCCATAATAAAATATCACAGACCAGGTGGTTTAAATCAGTGGTCCCCAACCTTTCTGGCATCAAGGACCAGTGCTCCTATGAGAATCTAATGTCTGATGATCTGAGGTGGAGCTAAGGTGATACTAACACTGGGGAGCAGCTGCAAATTCAGATGAAGCTTTATTTGCTACCCCTCCACTCACCATGTGCTGTGTGGCCCAGTTCCTAACAGGTCACAGACCAGTCCTGGTCCATGTCCTGGAGGTTGGGGACCCCTGGCTTAAACAACAGAAATATATTTTCTTACAGTTTTGGAGGATCCAGATGGACTGGTTTCTTCTGAGGCCCCTCTCCTTGGCTTACAGGCCGCCACCTTCCCGCTGCGTCCTCATGGGGTCTTTATCTGTGCACATATACCCCTGGTGTCTCTCGGGGTATCTGAACTTCCTCCTCTTATAAGGACACCGCTCTAAGGAGTTATTTTAATTTAATTATGTCTTTAAAGTCCCTATCTCTAAATACAGTCACATTCTAAGGTACTGGGTGGTAGGATTTCAACATACGAGTTTGGGGGGAGGGGCGGCGCACAACACAGCCCACAACGAACAGTAAGAATACGAATGCCTGACACTCAGCCTTGCACGGACTCATCGCTCTAACAGATCCCTCCCAGGTGTTCCTCAGACCCCTGCCGCGGTCCTTTTGCTCGGCATGCTCGGGACTACCTTTCCATCTCATCTCCAGCTGGGTTCTGAACTGCAATCCATATCTGGTCTCTAGAGAAATCACATTTTGTGTGTGTGTGGAAAGACCTACCCCACGTTCTTTGGTTACAACTGTTCACATGTCACCGAGTCTGCTTGCCCAGTACTCCCTCACACACCCGGTTTTCTTTCCCTTCTTTCTGACATTTTGACTTGGATTCTTTGGAAAACTAGCCTAAACCTTTATATTAGCAATGGAATATAATTTCTAAGATATCGCATTCCACATTTGCCTGCCTTTTTTCTCTATGCCCTTGTTTTAAAAGCAGGTTATGGAGTTTTAGAATCCACTCTGCTGTATGCAGTCACTTAAATCCCACTCACCTCCACACAGCTTGACTCCAGAGTCCCAGAAACATTGTCTTTCCAATTAGAAATTCATAAAGATCATTTTCAATGCAGCAAACAGCACCAACTTCCATTAAACATTTCAAGTGTATAACTTGGGGGCCCCTCCTCTTCTTCCTCCTGCTTCAATTTATAGCTTATGTTGTTGTTGTTGTTGTTATTGTTCTTGCATGTGGTGTTCTTGCTTCATAGACCAAGTTCAAAATTGACCAATATACTTTGTCACTGAGGAGCAACGTCTTAGTGCTTAGCTGTGGTCTGTGAGCAGCAGTAACTCCTTAGAAGGAGTGAGTCAGTGGCCGGGTGATGCAATGTCCCAGCAATGGGAGCAGATTTAGGGACTAATAATTCACGTCTTGAGCAATCACAGGCCCAAATTCAACGTCTTATCTTGGGAAATTTGGTGGTTTGTGCAGGTAGATGTTTAGAGAATTGACTAGGGTAGCATTACAAATCTAGGCAGAACCTTATTTAAAAGACTTTTGTCTTTGTTTTGTGTTTTAGTCTGGAAATTGTGCATGTGTTTTAAGTGGGTTTTAAAAAGTCAAAGCGCAAGGCAGAATCTCCCCAAAGGACACTAAGTGAAACTTCAATTCCAGGGTCTACCACCTGGAAAAACAAATGCAGTTCTCGGGTGCCCGAAGCATCATCTTAATCAACATCAGTGTCTTTGCTTTGATCTTGCTTAGTTGAGATGTGATCATTTGCATTCAAGGTTCATACTCATATTCAGGCTAACAGGGAAGATGTAAATGTTAAGGTTGGAGAGCCAGCCCATTTGGTAACTGTTTTAATTGAGATAGGCTGTGGTCATTAATATAAATGACAATGAGTCTCCTGGGTCACCTGGTTAGCAATAAAGAGCTCTAACCTAAGAGCAAAGGATCTGGTTCACGTTCTAGCCCTATCTCAAGCATTCTCTTCACCTCTCTGAGAACATTTCCCCCATTCGCTAAAAGATAATAAGGGTATTCGTAATACTTAATTTCTATTTTTATAAAAATAACACAGATGTATTGTTTTAATAGTCAATACTACAAAGCTTATTACAAAAACAAAAAACAAACAAACAAACAAAAAAAACAGCAACTCCCTGCTTGTGATTTTATTTTCCAAAGATGGCCACAAAGATATCTCCCCTTCCGCAATGCTCTTCTTCCAATGAGACTGTGACACCCCTCCCATGGAATGGGGGTGTCTATGCTTCCTCTCCTCTAACCTGGGTGGCCTGTGTGGCTGCTTAGACTGATAGAGTAGCATGGCAGAAGTGATGGTATGTTAGTCAGGGTTCTCCAGATAAACATACATGTATATCTGTGTGTGTGTGTGTGTGTGTGTGTGTGTGTGTGTGCGTAAAGAGAGAGAGAGAGAGAGAGAGAGAGAGAGAGAGAGAGAGATTTATTATAAGGTATTGGCTCATCCAACTATGGAGTCTGAGAAGTCTCGCATCAGCCCTCCACAAACTGAAGATCCAGGAAGGCTGATGGTGTGAGTACAGTTTGAAAGCCTCAGAACCAGAAACACCGAGGGCAGAAGATTGATCTCTCGGCTTAGGCAGTCAGACGGAGAACAAATGCATCCTTCCTCTGCCTTTTGGTTCTATTCCAGCCCTCCATGAACTGGATGATGCCCACCCACGTTGAGAAAGGCAATCTACTTGACTCAGCTTACTGAACACAGACACATGCAGAAATAATGTTTGGCCAGATATCTGGACATTCCGATCTAGTCAAATTGACATAGAAAATTAACTATCAGTAATACTATTTGACATCTTGTTCTCTTGGAACACTCGCCTCTGGAACCTTGAGCTGCCATATTAGTCCAAGTGCCCTAATGTCACCATGCTACAGAAAAGCTCAAATTAACCGACCTGGAGAGACCTTACAGAGAAGCTCTGAGACTACCTGAAGAGAGAGAGGGGACATGGCTGGCCAAGCTCCGGATGCTCCAGTTCCCCTTACTGTCTTAGCTCCAGCTCCACTTCCTGCTTCCGAGAGCATCAGCATGAAACACCTTTATCCAAAACTGCTCAGCAGAACCCTTCTGAAATCCTAACCCACAGAAATCGTGAGGGATAGTACATAAAATGATTCTTACTGTTTAAAGCCATCAAGTTTTGAAGCGATTTGTTACACAGCAATACTAACCAGAACACTTCCTAACCCTTCTCATCTGTCAGCATTGCTCTTCTGAGAACGACCTCTTTCCATTCATTTAGCTGTTTCTTCTCACTGTTTATAACCCCTTAAGAATTAATATGCTTGTACTGCCCTCCATCTCAGATGTATTACAATTTGACTTCCTATTTTGCAGGACGAAGGGATCATACACTTGTTATCCTGCCTTCCTGCTGCTACTTCCTCAATCGCTCCCACATAATTATCTCAAAATGTTGGTTAAGCCAATTTTTATTTATTGCCTTATTATTACTACTATGTAAGTCTTATATACTGTTGAGCCAATTTAAGCATAATCATTACGTTCATTTTCCTATACTACTTAATTTCTCACTTGTTCAATTTCACATATCATTATCACTACTTCTTTCCACATTCTACAATTGCATACGATTTTCTACACGTCTTATGCAGTAGTAGGCTACCTATCGCTGTCTTTTTCCCCTGAACTTCTGGCCCCTGTTCCTGCAGGGGCTAGGGCTTCAAGGGCAGTTTCTGTGCTGAGGCTTCCTGCTGCCTCTCTGATGATGAATTCCTTTTTTCCTGACTCTGATGTCCTATGTCTTTTTGGGTCATTCCCTCATTTTGGTGGAGCACATCCTCTAGTGGCTTCCTAAGGAAGGATGTGCAGGAAGTGAAAGTGTTGAGCTCTTGCATGGCTGAAAACGTCTTTATTCTACATTCTCACTTGACTAATTGTTAGGGGAGGTAGGAATTCTACATTGAAAAAACACCTTTTCTCAAAATATTGAAGGCATCGTTCCAGTGTCTTTCAGTATACAACGCTGTTCCTGAGACTTCTACTGCCATTCTGATTCCAGAATCTTTATTGTGAGACTTTTCGTTTTGTTATTGCTCTATAGAAACTTTCAGTATTTTCTCTTTATCTTTGGTGTTCTGAAATGTTATGAAAATATGACTTAGTATAGACATTTTTTTCATTCCTTTTTCTGGGCAGGCCCTTTGACTCTAGAGGCCTGCTCTCCTGTTTTGGGAAATCCATTACTTTTTTGATAATTTTCTCCTCTCTATATTCTATTTCTTAAATTCTTATTAGTTGGCCATTGGACTGCCTGGATTAATCCTTTAGTTAAAAATCTTTTCCTTCTCTTATTGCTCCATCTTTCTACATTATGGCAAATTTCCTCATTTAAAAAAATTTCTTATCATTTTCTCTTACCTCTCTGAGGATACCAATCAGTTTCAGAAGGCCGTTTCCCATTTCCTGCATTGCCTTTGCTTTTCCCATTTTTCCCCCCTATTTGTTTATTTTATTTCCTGTCTTTCATGTGGGAATCTTCACTCAAATGCCCAGTAATTGTTGTGTAACCATCTACATTAAATAGTGACACACTAAAAAGCTGCAAGAAAACATGACGAAAGCTTGATAATGTTAAACTTTGCTGTAGGGTGGTGACAGGGACAACCTTTACTGGCCAGCAACTCAGTATTTTAGCTGAATAGCTTCTCCATGGAAGAGTCATTCTTCTACCTGAGGACAGGAGGTGGGCACGGAGTGGGGATGCACTTTCGTGTAACCCCCTCTTGCCTTTAGCCCGGTGCCTCACTCCTGCCTCCCAGTATGTCAGCTATTCCTGAGTCTGGACCTCTACACTCAATTTCTCCAGAAATCAACCTCTGGGACCAGGATGGGATAGGGTAAGGAGTAGGAGTTTTCACCTGGCACCGTGGAGGAGTGGAGGGGACATAATGGCAAATCTTATGCAGACTTTGGACCAGTTTTTCTGTTCCCAGCCCCACTCTGCGATGCTGGCCTCTCACGGTCCTGAGCCTTTCCGGGTTCAGCTGAGCACGTCAGAAACCTCCCCTGATCTGATGCTGCTGCCCTCGTTCTGTGCGAGCCACCACGCCTCATCCGATTTCCATATTCACAAAATGCATTGCTACCTCTCAGTCAGTTACAGTCTCTTCTGTTCTCTTTGACCCTGTAACTTTATGCAATTTTCATTTCTTTTCTATCATTTAGTAGAGCTTTAGGAGGCAGTGGGGATGAATACTTGCGTTGACTGTGCCATGTTTCATCAGCAATCTCTCTTCTTACTTTGTAGAGTACCAAACAGGACGATCTGTGCAAAAGTGCTTTGCAAACTCTAAAATGTCATACGAATGTGACTTATTATCACTTGGTTCCTAAGACACCTTGATCGATTTTTCTGTTGTGACTTTCTTCTCCCTCCTTTGACAAAATGAGCACTTTAGCAATGGCAGCCATCCATCTAGCAATAATCCTTAAAATCTTGAGGTAAAAATAAAGCATTCCCAACTATATATGTTATACAAAATGAGTTGCAAGTAAATACTAGTTTATTACCTGAAGGAACTGCATCATTCTTGGTGTTCTGGCAAAAGACTTTTAGACTCAGCTGAAGGCATCTGCTTCCAGATGTCTTGAGCCCACGCAAGGTCCATAGGTGGGTGGGCTGCTTCTCTTTGTCCATCCCGGGCCCCTGTGCACAGACCTCTCTCACAGCTCTTCTCATTCTACTGAAATTGCTTGTTTCCTTGTTTGTTTCAGCCCCCCGGGTGTGGATTGTGCCTCATTCATCTCTTTCCCTCTAGCACCTACACAGTGCCTGGTATACAGTGGTTCCTGTTTGATGAAGTGAAACACTGCAGAGTTGCCTACATTCAAATATTATTTAGTCTTTAGGGAAAATACTTCCAAAGGGGGTGGCTGGATATTAGGAAAACGAAGATCAGAAATTCTTCCACCCTTGGAGAGACAAAGAAAAAATTGTAGATCTGTCTGACGTAGACTGCTCCATCTTTTCCTGCAATGGGAAAAGAAAAATAGAAAAATAAAACTCCAGGGCCGGCAGCAGCAGACAGCTCAGACACAAAGCGGGAGGCAGCGTGGATCCTGGCAGCGCTGGTTCTCCATGAAAAACACCTGCTCTCCTGGCAGTCCGGAAAGAAAGACCCAGAATAGCACAGGCACACCCACTCACAAAAACACAGGAACTCCCCGGTACTGTAGGCAAGACTGGAACGTCGGAGGGAGGCCTGCTGAAGCTGACCTGAAAAATTTACAGAACACTGTTAAATAGACTTGAATTTCCCCTGCAATGGGAAGAGAATGAAATTCAACACCTCCCTTTCTCAGATGCAGCTAGGCCTGGTCAGTGCGCACGAGATAGGTATGGCCAACTTGCAGGAAGTGGATAAGGATGCAAGTTACTCAGGTAGAGCTAGCCACATGTGACGCATGGGGCCAGAAGCCACCCAGGCAGGCTCTCTTAGCTACACGGTGATTAAACTGCTGAGAAATATGCCACCTCTCTGCTGGGGACAGCTCACAGTGAGCACCGCACTCTGAGTTCTAGGGGAATGGGACGAAGTTTGGAGAGGAGTATTAGTGGACGAATGGGACGAAGTTTGGAGAGGAGTATTAGTGGAAATGAGAGCTATAATCAGAAGAAGCGAGCAGGGAGGCCCACAAATAAGGCAACGAGGGGACAGAGGCAAAATATGAACCATGAAGTCATTAACCAACCTGAATGACTCTCCTGTATCTTCTACATTAGTGTCCAAAATAGTCCCTTCAGAAGTTCCTTAAGAAAAGGGTTCTGTGGTCACAAAAGTTTGGGGAATGCAGTATATGGCAAACAATGAATACTGTTTCACAATGAACATTGGCATTTGGAAGGCCCTGAGAGGTTCTTCACGAAAGGAAAAATAAGAAAAACCAAAAATTACTTTACTTGATTTAACCCAGGTTTTCCCAAACACTTTCCTCCAAACAAGGCCTATTACTATCCAGCAGCACCAGCATTCCGTCAGCCACAGAACGGGGACTGCTGGTCTACCCAGGCCCGGACACCTGAATCTCGCCTTCAGTAACAACACGCCTTTCAGAATTTTATAATGAAAGATAGGTTTACTTATAAACATTAGTTGTGAAGTTTTCAATCTCCTTTTCTCAAATAACATGTCCGAGTGAGCAATTCACCAAGTTTCTTAAATTTTGTATTGTTTTTCCAATTAGCTTTATAAAAACTTAATTTTTTTTTTAGAGCAGTTTTGGGTTCACAACAAAACTGAGCAGAAACTACAGAGTTCCCATATCTGTCACAGGCACAGCCTCCCTCACTCACATCCCCGCCAGAGCGGGACTGTTTGTTACAACTGACAAACGTTGACACATCATTATCACCCAAGTCCATAGTTTACACTGGGATTTGCTCTTGGTGTTGTACAGTCTGTGGGTTTAGAAAATTTATAATGATGCGTATCCACGATTATGGTAATACAGAGTAGTTTCACTGATCTAAAAGTCCTTTGTGCTCTGTCTATTCGTCCCTCTGTCCCCGCCAACCTTGACAATCACTGATTTTTTTTTGTACTGTCTCCATGGTTTTGCTTTATACCAGAATGTCATATCGTCGGAATACTTATAATGCTTTGTTGTCATTATATTTTATCGCATTTCTATGTAAAAGGACATTAAAAAGGGGCGAGGGGAAGAAATAGCGCCCTTCCCATCGCTGGCAGATCACTGGCTTATTCTTTACCAGATAACAGGGTTGGTTGGCACAATTGACATTTTGGAAGATAATTCTTTGTTGTGAGAAGCTGTCCTATGTGTTGTAGAACATTTAGCAGCATCCCTGACCTCTACCCACTAATTCCAGTAAAATCACCCTCCCCAGGTTGTGATGACCAAAATGTCTCAGACATTGCCTAATGTCCCCTGCTGGGCAAAATCACCCTGAGTAGAACCCCTGGTCTAAAGAGGACAACCACACTTCAGAAAAATTGAAAAGTATTTTATATCTGATTATTTACCTCTGGTAAGCATTGGGTCACGTAAAATGTTTGGTAAGGAGACTCAAGACTAGGTATAAAAACCAAAGAGTTATGAAAGTTCCTCAAAAAATTAAAAACAGAACTACCATATGATCTAGCAATCCCACTTTGGGGTATTTATCCTAAGAAAATGGAAACATTAACTTGAAAAGACATCTGCACCCCCATGTCCGCTGCAGCATTATTTATAACAGCCAAGACATGGAAACAACCAAAGTGTCTAATGATGGATGAATGAATAAAGAAGGTAAAGATGATGAGTAGATAATAAAATGGAATATTGTTCAGCCATAAAAAGAATGAAATCCTGCCATTTACAACATAGATGGACCTTGAGGGCATTTATAGTAAGTGAAATAAATCAAACAGAGAAAGACAAATACTGTAGGATCTCACTTACACGTAAAATCTGAAACAAAAACAGAACAAAACAACCCCTATTCCTCCCCCTGGTCATTGATACAGAATAAAATTAGTGATTGACAAAGGTGTGGGTTAGGAGGTGGGTGAAATGGATGAAGGTGGTCAAAAGTTATAAAGCACATAAGTCCTGAGGATGTAATGTATAGCATGGTGAGATGGTCAACGATACTCCATTGTGTATCTGAAAGTTGCTAAGAGAGTAGCTCTTAAAAGTCCTCATCACAAGGAAAAAAATTTTCTGTATATGGTGATGGATGTTACTTAAACGTAGCGTAGTGATCATTTTGCAATATATATACAGACATTGAATCACGATATTGTACACCTGAAACTAACATAATGTTATATGTCAATTCTACCTCAATAAAAAGTAAAATAAAATAATGAAGACCAAAGAGTTGCTTCAGGAGCCTACAGCGTGGCCACCTCATATAACAAACTGCCTTTGGCCAGGACAGTACACCAGCAAGTTGGGTTATAGGATCAAAGAAAAATAAAGAGGTTGTTTCTTCCTGGAGTTGTTAAAGGAAAATACTCAAACTCTCCTTTTTAGGTTGTTTCCATGTCTTCTTTTAATGTGAAAACAGCTGAGTTCTGTTCAAGTGTTCTTTTAAATGTCCACAGAGGGGAAATTTTCGCCCTCTATAAGAATTAAAAGCCAATTCTTGGAATAACCAGCTTATACTGTAAAATAAATCTGATATAATTCTAATTTTAAAAAATCTATTCAAAATTTAGAGTGAGATAATAAACTGCGGTCAAGGGTGTGAGACCACATACTACAAGCTGGATAAACTTCCCAGAAGGTACTTTTGGGAACAGGAGACTCTTACCATGTCACTCATCTTTATTCATAAATTTTCTTACATTACTGATTATTTTCTCAGGATAAATTTCCAGAAAGAGAACTACTAAGTTAAAGGGTTTGAACATTTTTTAAAACTAGAGGCATATTTTGTCCAGTTTCATTCCACTGTGTCAAGCTTGCCTCCCCTACTCAATATTCATGTGAGTTTTCCTCCATACCCGCCTTTACTTATTTCTCCATCAGTTCTTTCATTTGTCTGATTTCCTATATTTCTTACCACTTCCCAATTGGCAACTACATCACTTGATCTCCACGTCTCATTACTCTCTTGATTGATTTGTCCACTGAGTAAATATATACGAAGCCCCTACTAGGTGCTAGAAACTGTGCTTGGCAAAGTGAAGTAAACGACTAACCAAATAATAACAGAATGTGATGAGTGCTCTGAAGGACATTAACAAAATGCTAGAACATAATAACAGGGAGAAGAATAAACCTTCTCTTCTTAGATAGATTGTTAGGAAAGTCCTTTCTGAGAAGATGAAACCTGAAGGATGGGAAGGAATCAACTGGCCAATAAGCACATGAAAAGCTGCTCCACACCGCCAGTCATTAGGTAATAGAAATCAAAACCACGATAAGAAACCACTTCACACCCGCTAAGATAGCGATAATGAAATAAACGTGGGAAGGGGAGTGGATAACAAACGAGTGTTGGCAAGGATTTAGACAAATTGGAAACCTCGTATACTGTGGGGATCCAAAATGATACAGTTGCACGGAAAACTGTCATTTCCTCCCTAAGTTAAATCTAGAGTTACCATATGACCCAGTAATTTGACTCTTAGGAATATACTAAAAAGAACTGAGAACACATATTTACACAAAATTTTACATAAATGTTCATAGCAGCATTACCCATAATCACCGAAAAGTAAAACCGACTGATGAACGGGTTAAACAAAAGATGGTATATCCATACGATGGAATAGTATTCAGTCATAAAAAGGACTGAAGCACTGATCCATGCTAAAACATGCGTGAACCTTGAAAACACCATGCTAAGTGAAAGAAGCCAGACGTAAAAGGCCACATATTGTGATTCCATTTATACTGAAACGGTCAGAAGAGGCAAATCCATAAAGACAGAAGGTAGATAAGTGGTTTGTCATAGGCTGGTAGAGAAACAAATTGAAAGTGATTACTTTTAATGGGCATGAGGTTTTTTTGGGGGGATGATGGAATTGTTCTGGAATTAGTGGTGATAGTTTTACAACATTGTTAATATGCTTAAAAATACTGAATTGTACACTATAAGATAGATAAAATGATGAATTTTATGTTATGTGAACTATATTTATTGAGGTGAAATTCATATAACATGAAATTAACTATTTTAAAGTGTTCTATCCAGTGACATTTTGTACATTCACGAGGAATATAGAGAGGACACTCAAGTGTAATAAGCGGAAAGGATGTCAGTCTTCCTGTTGCCATTTTACACTTTTTAAAAGAACTTTCCAAAGGTATTATGAAAGATTACTGAAAAGATCTTCATTGTGCTTAATCTTCATTTTGAGGTAAAAATTGTGAAGCTGCAATATCAATCCATTTAGAATGACTTTTAGATACCAAGAATGAAATGATCTTTTAGATATCAAAAGTGCAGGCAGAGTTACCATCGATCAGAAACATCACAGGAAGTCCAGAGGGATAAGAACTTCATCAGCACAGCTGAGCTGAGCCTGGCAGTGTAGGAGAGTGAAGCAAACGGAAGGAATGGGGGAGCCTATCACAGAATTCACAGGTGCACATGCTTTGAGACTGATACTGCTTTGTACGTTTTCTTAATTAGCTCCACATTCCAATACCACATTTTCTATCATGGTCTCTTAAGTCAGCTTCTTTATACTCACAGACCATCTCTGTGGTATATGCTGATGATCAACCCTTTGCTCAAATCGGGAGAAACACAATGGAAGATGAGGTTGTTTATTCATCCTTCTAGCCATCCTTTGAATGATCTAGGCAGGAAAGCAACAACTATGTACAAGGCACATACCATTTAATAAACAGAAAAACAGCTAGGTTGATGGCTAGGGTGACAAATCGCAGCAGCAGCATCTGTGTAGAAATTCACTCCGATCACCAGGCAGAAAGACATCAAAAACAACACTTGTATGAGGTTAACAGAGGCCTCCACTGTGAATTATTCGCAAAGATCATTCTCTAGGAGAGAAAAAGAAAACTGACAAGCTTTTTATATTTGTGTCAAGCTCTTCTAATACTTGAAAGGTAATTTGGGGGAATTTGCATACTTCTGGGTGGTTAACCTCTGTCCCACATAATACATAGATATACTTTTCAAGTTGAATAGGGTCTTAATTTTCAATTATACCTTTTTAAAATGCAAAATTAGTCCAACACTTTGAGTGAATAACAGGTCTGAAGAAACTATGCATTCTGCAATTTTCTGCCTTAAATGTGCACTGTGGTTAGTATTAACTGCTCCAGTTACATCCTGCACAGGAGGAAAAAAACACATGCTAGCCATTTAGCAATTATTTCGCTAGGTGGTTCTTGTATATTTGTTTGCTTTTCACTATAAGCAAGTCATTTTTACTTCTCTGGTTCTCGATTTCTGCATCTGTGATATGGGGATGATCGGTAGTGCTGAGTGATGAGGGTTATGATGACGTGAGTTTACGCTCATGTGAAGTACTTAGAGACCGATGGCTGGTACATGGTGAATGCCTAGCAAATGCTTACTACTATTTTTATTAAAATACGTGCAAACTGACGCTTAGTTCCTATCTGCCAAGAATATTTAGTGCTTTTGGTAACACAATACTATTTTTAAAATTATCACATGAGGATATATCATTTTTCTTGGCGATTACCAATTTCTTTGGGGAGAAAGAGAAACTTGGATATTTCCATGAGTTAGATTTTTATGGTGGAAACAGAAACAGATGAGAGAATCAAGGTTATTAAATATAGGTAAAGCACACAGGATCTTTGTAAAAATAACTTCTGATGGGAAAGCTGTATTTTCCTCTGGATCAAGGACAACATGAAAGAAGTTTAAAATAGCGGTGGATTTTCAGAGAAGTATGAAAATAGGTTGCAAGTTGAACCACAAAGAAATAACTGTGACTGGGATATATAACTACTATCAAAGAAACAGATGAATGAGCGTCATCGTGACAGATACAAGCAGTGATGTTTGGGTGGGACTTTATAATTTCCATGAGATATTCAGGTCCTGAATCAAAAACTTGGTGAAATAGAAAGAAAAAAATGCAGATGATGGGCCAAAGAAATCTAATATCTTTGGAGCAAGGACTGCTCTAGTAAAGAGAGCATGGTACTCACGGGAGGAGGTGGCCTTTTGTAAGATGAAATACTAAGTGGAGGCGATTTTACTCTACATTACAAAGTTGGAAAAAGAAAAGGAGTTAAATGTTAAAGTTTTTTTATGAGATATTTGCTAAATTTAATTCTCACATACGGATGTTGTCAAATACTTGATATTGTCATGTATTTACTCTTTAGATTAATTTTGGAATCACTGCTGATTTCTAATGAAATTCTTTTGGACTTTTTGTTAAAACTGAGTTAAATGTATGGGTTAATATGGGGAGGACTGACGACATTTTAATATTAGATCCTTCTCACCGGGAACAGCACATTCCTCTCTGTTTAGTCAAGTCTTCTTTTGCATGCCCCCGGGGAGGGTTCTAGTTTTCTTCCTAAAGACTCCCTACATGTCTTATTTCGTTTATACCTAGATGTTTTACATCCTTTGGTTGCTATTTTAAATTGGACATTTGCCCATTATTTTTGTAACTGGCTTATTGGAAGGTTATTTTTTAACATCAATTTTTGTCACCAATCACTTCCCTGAATTCTCTTATTCTTTCCAATAGTGCTTCAGTTGATTTTCTCGGGGTTTCCAACTACACGGACATAGTGACTGCAAAAAGAGACCAAAAAAAAAAAAAGATAATAATTCTTTTTTGATAATTAAACTCACTTTTTTCATAATCTCTTAGATTGGCTAAAAAGACCAGAATGACATTGAATAATACTGATGACAGAGTACACTACTCACTTTTCATATTTGCTTCAGATTTTTAAATCAACGTCTGCAGTGTTTACTGCTAAGTACGTTAGTTGTTGATTTCAAATAGAAAAATTATACCACATGAAAGATTCTCTTTATTTTTTCTTTACAACTGGTTTTCTGATTCGTTACTTATTAGAGTACTTCTTACTCAAAGTACTTTCTATAAGGTCCCACATCTCCTCTTGGTCAAAAGCCTTTAGATTCATCCTAATTTAAAATACATTGTTGGATTTATAGATTAGTGGTCATAATTCACATCATTAGGACCTGAAATGTGAAGCCCCTTTTTAGTTAATACGATGAAAATTAAATTACATTCAGGAAAATAAGTATTATATATATATATGTGTTACATGTAAAGCATTTTATTAGATACTCCAGAGCACTGTTTCTCAAAGAGGGTTCCACAATTCATCTGATGTACCTGTAAGAAGTACAGATTGATGACCTGTATCCCAGACTCACTGAAGGAGAAGAAGTCATGGGGTTGGAAGCTGGGAAGCTATATTTTCAGTGAGCTCCCCAAGTGAGTCTAATGCACTTACAGGTTGTGGGTTCCAGGCCTGGCTGGTCCCGGGTCAGGCTGTGATCCAGGCTCGTGGCTAGAAATAGGACCCCGAATTTAGAATGTTACATTACTAGGCCATGCCACCCTGAACGTGCTGGATCCCGTCTGATCTCGGAAGCTAAGCAGGGTCGGGCCTGGTTAGTACTTGGATGGGATTCCACCTAGGAATATCAGGTGCCGTAGGCGTTAAAAAAAAAAAAAAGAAATGTTACATTAATGTAGTAGGGCGCCTGCATCCCGTTCATGTAAGCATGGTCCAGCTCACTGTATCACACGTGGCAGGATGCCACTATTGTTCTCTGACATATGTGGGGCGTCCCCTAGCACAGGAGAGCGCATTCCCCGCAATGAAGTTGGTGCCTGCCCGTCTCATTCTCAAGCTGGCTCCTTGTGCATTCTTCCAACTGGGCGTCTCACCACTGAAGCCTTCCCTTCTCCATCGGCGCTGTCACAGTTTAAAACCCGACCACAGAGAAACAAAGAACAAATGAAACATATAGAGCTTTTAAAAAAAGAGCGAGAGAGAAGGTGAGTGAATGTGAATTTACTATTACAGGGTGGCACAGCTAAATTCGTCAGGCTAGAGTGAATAACCTTGCTGTCAGCACGATGAAACGGCTCAGTCACAGCTCGCTCCTGCCGTTGTTTGTCTAGGCTTCATTCTGACCATTTCTAGAAAGTCCTTTAAGTCACTGATTTTACAGCGGTGCCACAGAGACTCCAGTATGGGAACATAGCAGAGGCTGAGCTACTGGAGCTCTTGTTTTCAACTTCAAGCAGAACCGCTCCACTTTTATCTGTTACAGGTTTTAGGGTTTTGAGCAATATTTTTAAAATAAAAGTTTAAAAATGTCTGATTTATGGCCTTTAGCAACATCTCAATTTTCTTACAGAGTTTGGTCATTGATGTTTGGTGCTCATGATTAAAAGAAAAAGGCTTGATTTGAGCAAGTTTGACAGTCTCTTTTATGTTTTTCTTACTTTATATATTTGTCTAAAAAAATAAAATCTCTTCTATATTAGGGACCACGGTTTTGCTTAGAATGTGTAAAATGCTTCTACAAATCTGAGGACATTTGATAGCTGTTTACTATAACTCTTATTAGTCAGAAATTCTCTAAAATTTGTATTCTTTAATGTAGGCTCTTTCCCCAGTGAACCGGGCCCAGGCCTAGGAGAGGAGCTGGAGTTCCTGGCTGGACCTCTCTGATCATCTTCTGTTTGCTTGGTCAATGTCCTTGCACCCCTTGGGGTCTCAATTCTTTCTTCAATAAATTGAAGATGCTGAAGCATGAGATTTCCAAGATTCATTCCAGTTCTTAAAGTGGATGACTTCTTGCACGTCAAAGAATTCAACATAGACTTAGATGAGTACGCACCGTCGTGAATGAGAAAATTTTTCTGGTTAATTATTGGGCATAGAGTAACGTCTTGTTCTGTTATACATTATGACTAATTTATTCTAAAATTAATTTAGCGCAATAAAGATTCACTTATGTATAATTAAAAGCAAATTATTTTAAGGTTTTTGGTAATGATTTAAACGAATTGTTACTTTTTTAAATATAACATGATAAATTAACTCCTTATGTTTCATTAAGATAACCAGTTTATTGTGGACAAAGATGTCTCATTAAATCAAGTGCAGTAATTCATTTCTTTATTTTAGGCTTTAGTTCGCTTTAGATTTATTTTTCAAGATGAGTTTTATTTTTCCAGGTAGGATTTTCTCTCTTCTCACAGTCTCTGCCAAGTTGAAATTTCAAAGGGTTTCCTTTTAGTCGTGCTCCATAATTTCTCACTAGTGCTTACTGCTTATAACAAAAATGAATTAAATTGAATCATAAACTTTTTATCTATGTAGCAAATACCCTCTGAGTATATCCTGTAGCCCTAGCAGTGAACTAGGACATTAGAAGGAAAGGAGGCAGGACGACCGTGACCTTAAGGAGCTCACAGCCTTCCTGACGTGCTGGAGAAACAAGAAACCACGCTATGCGTACTGATGTCATAATAAGGATGATCCTTAATGAATGATCATTTTTACCCTTTAAACAAAATTTCTTAGCAACAGTTGCTTGTGAAATATACATTTGAAATTTGAACAGTATGATATTGGTCTGAAAGAGAGCTCTAGTAATATCTCTTTGTGGTTGTCAAAACAAACTCAAAGCCAAGATAATGAGTGGGTTGAAGAATTAATAATATTTTGGTATACGCACCACTAACAAAGCAGTAAAGACAAAAGCATGAAAATGACAGCTGCTATCCATAATAATCATATTTTCCTTCCCTGCTCCCCAAATCCTATTATACTATTTTATGAAAGAGAGCTATTGGGGTAAGGCATCTTAGTGGGAGAAAAGAACTTACAGATAGAACATATGGAAAGGATTTTGTCTTACCTATCCCTCATCCCAGTTTGTTCTTTGCCTAGAGCTTGCACAGACACTATTCCCATGAGTGCGGGTCCCACAGGGTTAAGTAAAATAACACACCTGAAACAATTCTTCACAGATTCTCTCTCACCTTGCATTTGGATGTATCCTGCACTACTAAGCCCATACTTACATATATGGTTCTCTTTGCTTTGCTGTTCCCCCTCCCCCCCACCGCCATGGGGTAAAGAGATACTTGATAGGGCACTGTTTATCCTCACCTCCCAGCTCCCTCACTTTTGTGAATTAAAGTTAGACACTGCTGTAAGGTTCTTTGTTTCTTGTGTTGTTGGAAAAGCTTTCAGTGGTGATATCTGTGATCACTGGTGTATAAATGTCAAGCCTCGAATAATTATTCTGCCCTGAGCTGGTGGTAAACTAGGAGACTGACCCTGTACTTTTCATCCTGCTCGAGAAAACTTCCCTTTGGATGCAACGCATATGAATCAAAAAAGCTCAGATTCAGCTCCAATGTGTAGCCCACTCTACCTCCAGGAAAAAAAAAATGAATTCACAGAACTGAAGCTAAATACTACCATGAAAGAAAATTGCATTCACCACATTTCCATGATAATGGCAAAGAGAACCAGGATAAATGCGAGGATACATCTTGGATCTTTTCTTACTGATTTGTTAGGTTGCGGCAGAACTTTGTTAGAAGAGCAGGAAAAGATGTCACTTCTACTCTTTGGGATCAAATACCTTTTTTTTTTTTTCAAAATATTTTTAAAGTATTACTTGGTAATTTTTTTTTTTTTGCCTGTTTGAAAAACAAAATGAAAGAATCCAGTAGACTGAAATATTCCTATATTTAAAAAATTTTGTAGTCTAATGCAAGAATCCGGGGATCATTTTTGTACTGTAATTTGCTTCCTTGTAATTCATGTTCTTTTCATGTGATCTCAGAAATTAAAAAAAAAAAAGTATCAGTGTTTTTAAGTGGAAAGAGGAGTACTAAACAACTCCAATTAAATGTGCAATATGTTCGCACTGCCTGCCAGCTGGTAATGTTTGAGCATTGTGGTTTTGAAAATATATGTAATTAAGCTATCTTTTAAAGTGATATCCGAATCAGCATGCCTTTATTCAGGAATTCAGAATTTGATACTAGAGAAGAAACAGGGGAAAGCCTATGGCACTTAGATTTTCAGAGCTAGGATTATAAATACAAACAGGCTGAAGGAAATAATGAGGCAAGCAGAATGCGCAACGGGCCGTGCCCTCCGCGGGAACCGCACAGCAGGACCCAGGGGACAGGCGCAAACCCACTTGACAACCGCGCGTGCACGGGCCGCTTCTGCAGCTCCGGGCGCACGCCCACACCCGGGTCACGTGCGTGCGGGGGCTGCTGCGCCGGCCCCGCCGCTGGGGCTCGTCAGAGCCTCAGTTGCAGTCTCCTTTCACAGCGACAGAGGATCCTGACGAGTGATTCTGCTGTCAGAGCCAGCTTGCCTGTGGGACGTCATTTTCTTGAACACATGATATATTTTAAAATACAATGTATTTTCAAGGCCTGGCATGTGTGAACACAAATGCCTCTTACATATTAGGGCAAAACAATAACAACAACGACGACGACAACAACAACAACAAAAGACACCCCATGCACATCCAAAAGCCCTGTCTGCTCTGTCATGTTCACTTGTCGTATGCAGAAGCGTTTTCACCTCAGGAATGTAATGGTTTTATGGGGGGCGGGTACATTTATCTACTGGAACTGTTTTACCACACTCATCCTGATATATGCCTGATGATTTTTGGTGGCTTTTCATTTAGTATTTGCTCGTTTTGGGAGGGAGGAAAAAAGAATAAATATTAAGAGTACATACTACCCTTAAGCTGGTAGTTACAAATAGAGGCTTTATCAGATTCAGATTTGATTTTTTTGGCATGAATACTTCATAGGCTGTGTATTTCCTACTGTGTCACATCAAGGGCACTTAATGCCCAGTGGCTTTTCTTTTTATGATGACAGCATCTGTTGACAGAAACTATCGACTGATGTATCCATAGTAAATTTCCCCTCCAGCTCTTCACCTGTGGTTTAGCAGCCCTTGATAATAATTTCCTAGATACTTTATTCATTCGAGGTTGCAAAATGGCAATATTTTAATTATATTATTCCTTCTTCATTTATTAGCAAGATCTCTTCTCTTTAATTATTTGATTACCCTGAGAAACAGCTATAGGAAAGGCAGAATAAAATCCACGACTATTTTTATTTACCCATTTTTGGAATAAAGAGTTGTTTTCTTCCCATCCTTCAAAGGTGACCAACGAATCTATTTTTGGAGCATTACTGGGAACTCGTGGATGATCACACTTGATGTATCTCAAAGAGCTGCAGTTTATTTATTTATTTACTTATTCAATGTTCAAAATATCGTGCTTTCAGCCATTGCTCCTGTGTCCTTCTGACATGACTCCAGACATCTTTGACAGCTTCTTTGCTTCTGGTGCAACAAAATGTTCCAGAGACGTATTAAATGACATCATGAAGAAGTGATCAGCAAAATTTGGAACGTGAGAAACTCTACAGGACAAACTATTCATTTTCTTCAGCAACAAATTGTGAGGGGGCGGGGAGGATGAGGCTGTGAAACCTATGGATTGGAAGAGACTAGAAAGACTTCAGACAAATGCAAAAAAAAAAAAAAATTCCTCGTTTGGATCTCAATTAAAAAAAATCTGTAGAAAATAATGTATGAGAAAATCAAAGAAGTTATAATGCTAGTTGGCTTTTTGATGATCATTAAATTTTTAGATGTGGTGAGATGATTGCGGTATGTTAAAAATACTCTTTATATTTTAGAGATACATTACTGAAGTATTTAGGGATGAAGTTATATATCTGAAATTTGCTTCAAAATGATTTAGTTGGGGTGGAGAGAGAAAGTAGATGGGATACAGATCAAGGGTCCCTGAATCCCTAGACTGCGTACTGGTACCCATCCATGGCCTGTGAGGAACCGGGCCACACAGCAGGAGGTGAGTGATAGGTGAGCGAGCAAAGCTTCATCTGTATTTGCTGCTCCCCAGCGCTAGCATCACCGCCTCAGCTCCACCTCAGATCATAGGGCATTAGATTCTCATAGGAGCACCAGTCCCTGGTGGCAAAAATGTTGGGGACCACTGATATAGATGGAGTAAGATTGGCCATCTGTTGATAATTGTTAAAGCTGAGTGGTGAATACATGGGGGTTCCCCATGTTAATCTCTCTGGTTTTATATATGTTTGAAAATTACAGAGTCAAAAGTATAAAATATACTTAAATGTCGAAATCACCCTAGAAAGAAGCTGAAGAGGAAGTGATTATGGTAGAACTACACTATCTCCATAAATAAAGTCTTGCCTAATTCAGAAATGTGCTAGCCACCTGCCAGCTGCGGCAGCAGAGTATGAGGAAAGACCCGGGGACTAATGAGGGAGAATCTCACCTTTCGAGGTGTGCCACTGGGCCTGTGCTAGGTACAGTGCATGCACTGGACTCATTTAATCCTCATGATAACATTACGAGATCTGTACTATTATTAAAAATACCCATTTTACAACAGAAAAACTGAGGTTCAGGGAGACCGCTCGCTGGCTGAGCAGCAGGGATTGGCATGGTCTGGCTCTGGAGCCCATGCTATTAATAAGAGCCACATCCACAGCCCTGAACAGATCCCGGCCCAGTTCTAAGTGCTCTACGCTGTTAATTCATTTTATGTCCACAATGATAATCCTCTAAGGAAGATGCTTTCGGTAGACCCTTTTCACAGATGAGAAAGTTGGATACAAACAGGTGAAGTCACTGTGCAAGGTCACACGGCTAGCAGGTGACAGAGCCTGATGTTAAGCGGGGAGCACTCTGGCCCCACCCCTTTGCTGCTCTCTCACTATTAGCCACTCGGCTCACTGACAGCTGTCAGAGCAGGTACTTCTTTCTTAGATTAAGAATCTGTCGAGCACATGCAAGAGGCCATCTTTGTCAGAGGTGCTGGTGTATGGGGATGAACAAGATATGTTTTTTGTTTTTGTTTTTGGTTTTGGTTTTGTTTTGCCTCGCATAGCTTAGTTTCCTATGGCATCACGCATCTCTAAGGAGCTATTTAGAAGATGACGGGGCTAAACCTCAGAAGCTCAAGCTACCTGTTGGCACTTTCTTATCAGAAGTTGAGTTGGAAAGAGGACTGAACCAGCAGCCCCAAGAAGGGCTCTCTTAAAACCTAAAACTTCTGAAGTAAGGCTCTGAAGGAAGGTGCCTGTGGATCGCATTGCTTCATATGACAAATCTCCACCGCTGGGGCCAATTGGTCCCTGTGCCCCAGGACACCATGCTCATTCCTTTCTTAGAATCTTCTCTCTCTCCTGCTGGGTTCTCTGCTCACCCCTCATGTCATCTCAGTGAGCTTCCCTTCCCTGAAATCTCAGTGTCCTCATTGGTTGCGCTAATCAATTTAGTACTTAATTACGTACAAACCTCAACCGTTACCTAACAGTTTTACTGCGTATATCTTGCCTCTTCACTTAAATTGTAAATATTTCGAAGATAGAGATAAGGTCTTATACATCATCGATATTCCCCCAGTAAGCCCAAACAATGGAATGAGTGCTCACTAAATATTATTTAAGTGAATAAATTATGTTTACAATGGTACAGTGTAAGATGGTAACATGTAGAATGATTAAGAGCACAAATTCTCTAATTAGTTGCACGCCCAAGGCTAATTATTCACATCTTTTATGCCTTAGTTTTCTTATCTATAAAATTGAGATAATCGTTTGTACTTCATGAACGTAAGATGCTTAGCACAGTGCCTGGCACAAAACAAATGTTAGATGTGTTAGCGGCTAGTACTTTTATTATTATTACTAACTGCCTACCCAAGTAAGGTTTTACTGATTGACTAAAGCACTTTTTTCCTATGTGTGAAGTCAAATTAATCAGAAGTTTGCTTGATATGCATGATTTAATTGGTTAGGGAGGCTGTGAGCTGTAATGGAACAAGAATGGGGACTAAGCCTGGACCAGAGTTCAAATCTCACCTCTGATTTGACTTTTACTTTCATGAGCCTTAGTTTGTTCATTTGAGAAATGGAATTACTGAGAAGTATCCCACTGGGCTGTTGTATGGTTCAGAAATGATCAATACAAAGCACATAGCCAAGAACTTGGCACAAAATGGATCTTAGATAAACCAGTCTCTTAATATCATCAAGCCTGTAAGTGTCCCTCGCTACAGAGACTATGTATGCTTAATAGATGAGACATTACTGGTTGTTCATTGGCCCCTTTTTTCTAGAAAGTTCTAGGCCTTAGACTAACTGTAATACCTCTGTCTCTCCGAATTTCTGGTGTTTAACTATACTACTTGCTGTTATATACTCCCAGGATACTTGGTACATGGTAGGCACTTAATGAATTCATTTTGAATGACTTAGTGACTTATCTTTTACAGATGCTTATAGACCATCCCCCTTATGTTAACATATTCTTTCTCAGCTTCTCAAGCCCTCAATCTGCTGATGACTGATCTCATCTATTACATTTTGGTACTTCTTAATGTCATTCTCAGGATAACCTCTACTCTAGTGCCCCTTCGTTCCACCTGCCAGTTAGATTTTAGATCATGTCGGAGAGAGAACATCTTAGGCTGGGTGAATGATGTTTTTGAGGGGGTTGAGGAAAACAAAATGAATAGTACTTGACTAGAACCAAGAATACAAGAGGAAAAAAAAAATTCAGATATAAGATAAGCTATCGAGGGTGGAGACAGATTGTGGAAAGACTTGTCAACTTGAAGAATTTGACTTGATACATTAGAAAACTAGAAAACCCTATTTCCATTCCCCAGAGGCAATCCTGTTCAATTTCTTTAACCATTTCTTCTGGTTATTTAAATCTACCTGTTTTCTTTTATGGAGGATGGTTCCCGACTCTTGCTCCATCACTTTTCTTCCATCTTCCTAATATAGTCATATTATAATTTTTTTTATTAAACCCATATTTACCATGAAGAGTGAGTGAAGAAAACAAGGTGGAGTCAGTATAGCTAAACCGACTTAAAATGGAGTCTGTATAGTCAAGCTGGTAAAACTGGTTCAGACTAGAGTGGGCTGAAACATGAGAAAACAATTTTATTTTACTTTAACTAGCCTGAAGACTTTTAAACTTTTCAGTTGTGCATCAAAGCCTGGAGATTATATATATATGGAGATACACACACACACACACACACACACACACACACACACACACAAATCTCTCTCTCTCTCTCTCTCTCTCTATATATATATATGTGTATATATATATACACATATATATATAAACTCTCAACTTTTCTTTCTCCTTGGGGTTACTCTGGGTATCTCCTAGTCGTGTTTTCGATTTGTAAATCCTAAAACCCGTGAATAAAACTTTGTCCCTTAATTCATTTATGCTTGGTCAAAAACCGTTTAAATTATTGCGACTGTGTAAAAATAGTTCACAGGTAATTACATTTTCTTTCCTGTACAGTTTTTTTGCTCTTCCTATGGTTAATTATTGACTTACTGTTTCATTTATTTAGGTTTCTACATACTTACCACTGAATCAATCCCAAATGCTCTAGTAAAGATATAAACTGATCAAATATATTAAATCATCTATTGTTTTTTTTTTCAATTTGCCATATGTAACTCAGATAACAAAAGTTAATGTTTTGTAATTCTTTTTCATAATATTTTGGCAAGGTAATCATCTTCCAATACTGAAATACCAAATTCCAATACCAAAGAGTAAAATGATTTAATGGACTATCACTGAAGAATATTGACTGGAGTGAATGCGCACCTAATTAAGCAGGTAAAGCAGCTAGGGTGGGAGTGCAGGAGCTTATAGGAAGAAGGCAGGATGTTGTTGGCTGCTGAAGTAGTTCCCCAGTGAGGGCTAACATTAAATGATGTCCCTCAAATATAGTAGATTCTTTTCTTCAGTATACCTATTCTGATTTGTCTCCGTGTTTCCAATATATAGGCCACCAAATAATTCCTAATAATGGATATAAAACCCCTGGCAAAAAAAAAAAAAAGTCCCTGGCACAAGGCAACTGGTAAATATTACCTCTGTATACGTGTGACACGTGTCATCTACTTTGAAACTTTGTTTTAATTCTAGTGACTTTTGTTATGGAAAGAATTTGTAGGCAATTGCTAGTTTCTCCAAAAATTTCACATTTATTATTTCCGTTTGATCGCCAAAGTGTCCAAAGAATTAGACTGATTTTGAAGACTGGCTGTAGTGCTGACTCGCTGTGTGCAAGTTACCTAATTTTTTTTTTTTTTTCATTTTTGTCAAACAAAGTGGGGATTGCCTCATGGGGGTAGTTGTAAGGATTAAATGAGATAATCTTTGTAAAGCACCAAACACATATATTAGCTACTGTAATTGAGGTAAAGTGTTATTAACCTATTTGACAATTAGAAAAACCAGAATACAGTAGTAAAATGATTTGTATTGTTTGCCCAGTGTGTTGGTGGCAGACCAGGATTTAAAGATCAGTCCTGATGGAATCACAGTGCATCTGTTAGAGAGGGGCCTGATTTACACTCTTGTCCACTGCTGCGTCCGCACCCCTAAAACAGTATCTGGCACTCATATATGTGGTGAATAAATTAATGTAAACATAAAGTTTTAGGCCTGGAAATGGTCTCAAAGGTCATTTAGTTAAATGAACTGATTTTTCAAATAGGAAAATTAAGGTCCAGATACTTTTAAGTAAGTCATAGGTATGTTTTGTATTTTTGTTTTGTTTTGTTTCTTTGTGTCTGCATAGTGCTTTCTTTAAAAAATTGAAGTACTTGCCAAATTAGGTTTGGCCATGTATGAATAGAAAACCCAGATTAGTAGATCATATAGGGTAGAGGTTTGTTTCTCTCTCATGTAAAAGAAAAACTAAAAGTAGACAATTCAAGGTGGTAACTCCAGAGTCAGCAGGAATCTAGGCACCTATCTTCCTGCCCCACCATTCTTAACACATGGCTTCTATCGCCTATATTGTCTTATAATGCAAAGTGGCTGCCCGGGCTCCGGCCATTGGCATTCTGTCCGTAAGGAAGAAGGTGAGGAGGGCAAAAGGGACACTTCACAGCTGATTTGGCAGGAGATTACCTAAACATTAAAGAAATTACATTTCACACGACTTCCTTTTTCATCTCTTTATTCATCCAAGGTGCAAGGGAAGCTGGAAAATGTATTCTTTTATCTGGGAATCTTGCTGTCCAGGTTCAAAGCAGAGCTCTGTTATAAAGAAAAAGGATGAAGTGGATAGTGGGTAGGCAGTTTCCATCAACAATCTAAAAATAGAAAAATTTACATAGCTTTTTTGGATTTCTCTTATAAAAATTAGAAGATGGAGCTGACTTTGGAAGAGAGAAGTTTCAGGTGGATTGGAAGGGAGAGCCAGAGGAAGCAGAGGAGACCTACGAAGCCTGGACTGACGAGAAAGGAGGGAACTGATATCAGAGGCCATGAGGAGTGATTAAAATTTGGCATTTTGATCTGATGAAATTTGTGTTTTGAGAGGGTTAATCTAGTAATAATGTAGAGAGTAAGTTAAACATCGGAAAAGTAGAAAGAAGAAGTAGGAAGCCAATGCAGAGATCCAGGTATGAAGTGATGAGAATCCGGACCGGCAATATCGATAAAAATATGATGCAAGCTATACGTGTAATTGTGTATTTCATAGTAGCCACATCTAAAAAGAAGAGGTGAAACTGAATTTCATAGTCGATTTCACTATCCAATCTGTCTAAAATATTATCACTTGAACATGTAATCAATATAAAAATTATCAGTAAGATATTTTACATTTTTTTTGTTTTTAATACTAAGTCTTTGAAATCCAGTGTCTATTTTGCACTTACAGGATGTCTCAATTTAGACACTAAATTTTCATGAGAAATATTTGGTCTATATTTAGTTTCCACAAAATTTATAGCTGAAAAAGTACATTCGTGTATCCAAATTATCCCAGATATACTTAACAATTTTTCCAACAGCTGAATTGAGTATCCGTTTTTAAATTTAAGCTAGTTAAAATTAAACGAAACTAAAAATTTGGTTCCTTGATCACACTCACTTTTACAGTGGTTATTTCGAGTGCTCAGTAGCCACATGTGGCCAATGGCCTCCATATTGGGCAAAAAGAAAGGACCTGATTTGAGACACATGGCTCATAGAAGATGCTCATCAGATGGAACACTTCTGACCAGACACGCATTGTCATTGTGTTGCAAAGTACTAAATTTATCACCATTTCCTACATTTACTAGACTTGCTAGGTCTTTTACATCTCCTATTCTTTTGCCTGAAATGCTTTTCCCCTTCCTTTTCATCTGAAAAATGCCTGCTTATCTTTCAAGTCTCCATTCACTCCTTTCAAGTCTGTGTAATCTATCCCATGTTCTTCAAGCCTGGTTAGTTGCCCCATCCTCTTTCAGACTTGCATGAATCTGCAATATTCTTGAGGCAGAGAACCATGCCTCAACTGTTTATGAACCCTAGCACGTGGAAGGGCCTTATAGGTTCTCAGTAAAAGTTATCGAATGAAGAAGATTTTAAGTTTAGCCTACACCTTTCTTCTCTGTTGCCACTTTAGTCAGCAACATTTTAAAAGGACACGTTCAGCCTTCTTAATTCAATTTTTGCTTTATCTATTTGAATATCATTGGACATGTCCCTTCTAAATAGCATAGTTCAAGGATGGCTTCTAACTTTATGCCTCCATACATAAAATCTGCTTGGCGCAGTTTGGTATAAAATGTTCATCTTTTTTTAGGCTTAAATACTTGCTTCATACAACTATACTAAGTATAGTGTGTACTATAACTTGTTTTCTTCATTTGGCAATAAATTATGGGTATGTTTCTAATTTAAAAATCTATATCTATCTATCTATCTATCTATCTATCTATCTATATCTATCCATCCATCCATCTATCATCTATGGTATATTAGTCTATCATCTATCATATATCAATCAATCTATCATCTATTTGTCTGTCTATCTATCTATCTATCTACCTATCTATCTATCATTATCATCATCATCATCATCTATCTACTCTTATTCTTTCCAACAGCTGCATTGTATTCCTTTGTATGGATATCTGTTACTTAACCAATCTGATACCAATGGCTATTGAGGCTATTTTAGATTTTCAAAATAACAACTAACAATACAACTATAATGGTCACACATGTTCATGTATTTGTGTAAATATTCCTATAAAATAGATTCCTGAAAGTAGAATTTGGAGAGTCGAAGGGAACACGCACTTAAAGTGTTAATAGATTTTGCGAAACCGCCTTCCTACTAGTTGAGATCATCCAAGGCTACTCTATTAAAACAAATATTTCACACCAAGACTTTTACAGCAGTTATCTTTGGGGTATTAAAATAGGGGGAAGCATGGGCTTTCATTTATACCAGCATACTTTTTTTGTTGTTTGAAGTTTGTTCAGTGTATTTCATATTTATAATTTTAAAAGGTATTTTTAAATATATAAGAATACCAAGAAAGTAAAGAAACAAGAAAATATCTCAGTAGCAGAGAATTCAGGCTTCCTAGAAAACAGCAATTCCAAGCCATGCCTCGTAGGAAATAATGGCAAGTCTAACGCCCGGGTCCTATTTTCTTCTCTGAAGCAGAAGCCTCTGCACCTTGCTTCAGTGACCTGTTCGTGCTACTAACTCATTTTCTCAGATTCAATTTCTAATGTCTTCTCTCTGGTTCGTATTCAAAATTCACCAAGATGAAGGATCTGGTTAAGCTCGTGAATCGCTATTCAATCTGGATTACTCCTATTGTGTGGGGTCCATATGTCAGACCACCTCATGAGCCTATATTCTCCCTTTAGTGTTCACTGGCTTTGGCTAGAGCTGTTTTACAGTGTATGTGCTTGTGGCCAAGGTTACAGGGTTATATGACACGAAGCAAGGTAACAGGCACAGGAAACACCCACATCTTAGAAGAAGAATGTAGGCGAGACATACGTGTAGCATTTCATGGACCTTCCTCTATACTCTCTCTTTGGTTTTATACAACTAAAGAGAGAGAGGTTGAGCACAGTCAATAGTCAACTAGCAGTTGTTGTTATTCATTAAGAAAGCCAGCCAAGAATCCTTTTTAAAGATGTCCTTGTCACTGAAGAGGAAGTTCTCCACATTGTGTTTTCCAGGTGGGTCTGTCTGTATTTCCCCGACCTCCAGATTTCACTGTGCATGCTCAAGATCAACATAGTAGATCCCAGAAGCAATCTTTTTGTACTACTCAAAGTTATCTTTTCATGCAAATAATAATTGATTGATGAAAGATAAGGAAAAAATCAGTGTCATTGTTTTTGAAAGCAGGACAAAAGCCAGTGTTTGTAGAGATGAAAATGCAGGTAAAATTTTTATAGAAACTGGGATCCCTGGAATGCTGTATTCTTAAAATATTTCAAAGTCCAGTCTGGGCACTTATATTTAAACCTTAAAAGGAAGGTCATTCATTCAAACCCTTCAGAATAAGGGAAAGAAAGCAAAAAATGGGCACGTCCCAAAAGACTGTAGGGACGAACACTTCCTTTATCATATTTAATTTAAAAGTAGACATCTTCAGGCCACCAGGAAGGGCCATCTGTCTTTGAAACCTATACAAGATGTATATGTAACTACAAAACTTTCAAACAAGGCAAGGCTCCTATTTCCTATGAAAGGTAGTGACAACATGAAAGGCAACCTATATCACCGTTCGTTTTTCTATGCTTCAGAGTAGGAAGACAAATGTGTCAAAGTATATCTGGTTTAACTTTTGGGTCGATGAAGTTTTGTTACGTCTGTCACATAAGTTTCATTCTCAGTGTACCCCTCACAGTATCTAATGTGATCGCGCATGAGGATTTCGATTTATATTAAGCACATGGGTATTGAACATCTACCTTGTGCCAAGCCCAGTGTTAGGCACTGGGATGCCAAAGTAAGTAAGATGTATTTCCTACTCGGAAGTTACTCACGTCTTGTAGGGAAAGCAGCCCTGCTAACAGCCAACTGTGATGCACTGCGATGCGATTTTGCTAGAGACACGCACAGGCTGCCACCTAAACCCAGTTAAGGGAAAGTTTATCTTATTTCACTGACTCTAAGGCGCACATTAACACCTCTGAAATCAAGATATGGCTTATAATTGATGATGTCTCACAGTTGTATTGGCAGGCTTTATTTTTAATGACATAGAAAATAATGGTGCATCTTAAAATCAGTGGCATCGTCAACGATGTACATTGGTTGTATCTTAGGGTCACATAGAGATGAGAGAAGAGATTCTTGAGCTGGGTCTCTAAGGAAGAAGCAGGATTTTTGCTAGGTGGAAAAGCAATGTGCTATGGCAAAATCCACTGACTATAAACTTCAGAGTCAGAAGGCCTAAGTCTTAACTTTAGAGACTTTGGACTGTTTGTTGCTTAACAGTGGGAGAGCTGCGAGGACAAAAATTAGCAGCTAAGCCTCATTTAGTAAGCTGTGTGACCAGCATGATCTAAAGGCTTTACATGTGTACACTCACTTAGTATTCAAAACAAGCCTAAGGTACTATTATTACCTCCTTTTTAAAGATGAGGAACCTGTAAGAGTTTAAATAAATGGCCCACGATGACAAAGTAAGTAATTACAACTCAGGCTGCTTGGCACAGTTTTCAATCAATGACATGAAGCTCTCAGATGAGTATTTAGTAGAAATCCTCTCTTTGTGGACTACAACATATGGCACAGATGTTGGTTATTGTTTAATGCAAGGAAGAAGGATTTTCAGGTTAAGGAGATAGTATGAGCAAAAAGTCACAAGATTTTAAAACATTCAGGAATTCTTTTGGGCTAAGGATTTTGGGGAGAGAAAGGCTTGAGACAGGGCAGGATGGGGGCTAAAGTATCACCAGGCAGGAAGCTAGAAAGTCATATTGATGTGCAATTATAGAGTGCATTGTAGACCATTTTAGTTTGTGGACTTTTTCTGTATAAGCTATAGAGAACTGCTAAGTATTTTTGAGCTGGGAAGTGAATCAATCATATCTGTCATTTAGAGAGATGATGACAGGCAGCAGTGGGGAAGATGGATTCAAGTGGAGTGTGACTAAAAGCAGGGAAGGCAATTAGAGGGCTGACTTTTTAGTGTGGGCCAGACAACAGAGGCCTGAACCTGATATGCGGCAGTGAGGATGAAGAGTTGATGGTCAGATGGATGGACATTTTGGATGGAGATCCAAGCCAACTCATATGAAGACAAGGATGCCTGACTTAAGAGCTCATAGGAAGAATGTATGCATGACATCAGAGGGCCGGCCAAGCAGCCAGCTCAGGCTTCAGGATCCGTGCACCCCAGGCAAATTGGACTTGTTCACCATGACGTCCCGTAGACATTGTCTTTTGTTTGTTTGCTTGTTTTGTTTTGTTCTTAATCTGATATATCAAGCAATGCTTTAATCATGACTGTATATTGCCTTCTGTCTTTCACAAGCTAGCTATAGTGGTCATCATGGTGAGCTTGTGGTTATTAGGTGACGTGAAAGTTATGGAGTGGAGTGGCCTACACCAGTGGCAAGGACCTCAATTTCCAGAAGAGTCTGGGAAGACAAAATCCCACTGATAGTCAGAGTAATTGAGCACCCAGAACTCTAGAAATATATTAAAGAACTAAAGAAGAAGGTGAGCTCCTTGGTCAGCCAGGAGGTCAGAAAAGGAACACTTGGAAAAGTACTTTAAATAGCATTTCAAACAATCGGATGACAAAATGAACAAGGCCATGCAGACTGAGCGTGGAAAGCAGCTGTGTCTGCCGTGTGTGGCTGCAGCGTGCACTCTACCCACCTAAGCCGGACAAGCCTGAGTGGCCTGCGAGCACTGGCATACCAGGCCAGCGGCTGCAGCAGTGGACTGGAGCTGACACAGATTCCCACAGCTACCGCAAGGTCTGCGGCCAAAGGAAAGGAAAAGAAATCTCACCAAGAATCTGTGAATTAGGGGGTGTAATCTTCACAGCCCTGTGATTCTACTCATTAAGCTCTATTCCACCACCCCAGGAGTCACAGCTGGTCCCTCACTGAACTAGAGAGTCCTTCCTCCACCATCTGACCCCATGGGACAGTGAAATAGTATCATTCTGTGTCACCTTGACCATGTTCTTGCCCTGGGATTGCCCCCAAGATCTTAGCCAAGGTTGTAGGGATGCTCCATCAGAAATGGGCCACGCATCAGTGAGGGAAGGGTACCAGCCGGGCGGGGTGGGAGCTGGTGGGACCAGGACTCTGGGCAGTGCCCGGCAGAATCCCAGGCAGGGGACCGACCTGTCAGCACCTGGGGGAGTGGGGGCAGGCAGTTTCTCTTCCCCCACAACTCAGTTTTCCAAGCAGCTCTAAGGGCTTCCGGAAGCTACCAGAGCAGAGGGGGCGACTAAAAGAGGGGGAAATGTTCTTGCATTTCTGGATCTGTGATATCCAGGCCCTTCAGCACAGGGTTCGGGATGGGCCCCTCCTGCTCCGCTCCAACAGCGGTCCTGGAGCTCAGCAATATGATTTCAACTCCTGGACCAGGCAAAGCCAAAACCCATTTCTACCCGTGGACAGTTCAGTTATGTGTGTCTTTTCTACTTGAGGCAGCTCATGAAGGGTTTTCTGTCAAGTACAACTAAGAGTCCTAACTGATAGAAGGGCCTGATGTTTCCTTTTGGGGATCTGGGGCCGCATAACCACAAAGGTCCCCATCAAAATCCTTCTGCTCTTGGTGCTGTGCTAACAAGTTACTATCCGACTGTCAATTATCCTGTGGATTTCTCTAATTGTCGGTAAGCAGGTACTCACAAGCTGTCTTTTAAACAAATGTGCACATTATAAACATTCTGATTTCCACACTATTCTTTACTCATTCCAAATGTATGTCAAGACCTTAAAACAATTCCTCTATAGTATCGGTAAAGAGCAAAATTTCAGGAATATGAAAATACTTGAATAGAAAGAGTATATTCCTTTTTTTTTTTAAATGAGGTGTTTCTATACACTAATGGTAAATAATCAGAAAAGGAAATTAAGACGATTCCATTTGTAATGGTGTCAAAAAGATTAAAATACTTAGGAATAAACCTAAGGACTTATATACTAAAAACTACGAAACATTTCTAAAAGAAATTAAAGAAGACACAAATAAATGGAAAGAGATCTTGTGTTCATAGATTGGAAGACTTAATATTGTTAAGATGTCAATACTACCCAAAGTAATCTACAGATATACTGCAATCCCTATGAAAATTCCAATGGCATTTTGCCCCCAAATAGAAGAAAAAATCCTAAAATTCATATAGAATCTCAAGGGATGCTGGGTAGCCAAAATAATTTTGAAAAAAGAACAAAATTAAAAGGCTCACACTTTCTGATTTAAAAAAAGCATTACACATCTACATATTACAAATCAAAACAGTATGGTACTGACACAAAGACAAACATATAGACAAATGGAATAGCCCAGAAAGCCCAGAAATAAACTCTCATGTATATGGTCAAATGATTCAATAAGGGTACCAATACCACCGATGGTCTCTTCAACAAATGGTGTTGGGAAAACTGGATATCCAACTCCAAAAGAATGAACTTGGAACCTTATCTTTTACCACATTCAAAAACTAGCTAAAAATGGGTTAAAGACCCAAAACTAAGTTCCTCGAAGAAAACATAAGGGAAATCTTCATAACAATGAATTTAACGATGATTTCTTGAATATGGTAAAAACATAAGCAACAAAAGCAAAATTAGACAATTTGGATGACATCAAACTTAAAAACTTTTGTGCATCAAAGAATACAATCAACAAAGTAAAAAGACAACCTACACAATGGGAGAAAACATTTGCAAATCATATATCAGATAAAGGGTTAATATCCAAAATATATTAATAACTCCTATAAATCAATGACGAAAAATTAAATAACTCAATTAAAAAATAAGCAAATGGCTTGAACAGGCATTTCTCCAAAGATAATACACAAATGGCCAACAAGCATATGAAAAGATTGTCAACAGCACTAATCAACAGAGAAAAGGAAATCAAAACTAGAATGAGACGACACCTCACACCCACTATGATGGCTACCGTCAACAAAATCCCAGAAAATTGTAAGGTTGGCGGGGATGTGGAGAAGTTGGATCCTCGTGCAGTGTCTAAACTGGTTGCAATCACTATGGAAAAATTACAAATAAAAGTACCACATCATCCATAATCCCACTTCTGAGTATATACCCCAAACGATTGAAAATAGAGTGAAGATATTTGCACACTCATATTTATAGCAGCATTATTCACAATAGCCAAGAGGTGGAAGCAGCCCAAATGTCTATTGACAGATGAATGGATAAACAAAACATAGTATGTATATGCAATGGAATATTATTTAGCTTTAAAAAGGTAGGAAATCCGGTCATATAATATAACAGGGATAGACCTTGAGGACATTATGCTAAGTGAAATGAGCCAGTCATAGAAAGACAAATATTATATGACTCCACTTATATGAGGTATCTAAAGTAGTTAAATTCATAGGGACAAAAAGTAGAATGATGATTGCCAAGGGCTGGAGGAGGGAAGAAAAGAGAAGCTGTTGTTTAGTGGGCATAGAGTTTCAGTTCTGCAAGACGAAGTTCTGAAGAATATTTCACAACAATGTGAATATTCTTAATACTATTGGACTGTATACTTACAAATGGTTAAGATGGTCCATTTTTTTTTAAAGGGATGCAGTCTGGCTCTTTTCCTTTCTTCATGCACCTGTGGTTCATTAAGACATACATTTGCCGTGAGCAACACTATCTTCTATTCAAGCAGTGGAGCTACACAGAAGCATTGATTCATAATCGTGATCTGAAATTTTTAAGGAAAAATCTATTTATAGGTAGGAAGACAGGCTGATGCCTTCTTTTTATTATTTATTATACAACTGGTGTCTTCTTTGTAACCTAATCTCTGAAGTGACATCACACTCAAAGGGAAAGGATTACACAGGGTGTGAAAACAGGAGGAGGAGATCACTGAGGGTCATTTTAGAGGCTGTATAACACACTATTGGACTGCTCCCTTAAAGTTAAAGCTCCATAGCTCTACGTTTACCATATTCTTCACCATAGCTTTTATTAGGTACTCTAAATAACCGTTTCATGAAGTTCTTCCCATTTTACAGTTGAGTGTATTATGTAATTCATTTGGGGTCACAGAAGAATAATCATAATTAGATCTCGTAGATCTTAAACTATTCGGTGTTTTATCCCACAGAGTATCTTTTTATTACTATTATGTGCAAATTATCATCTTTTTACTTAACATTGATGGAAAATCAAAGGTGTGCTTTATGACACTATGTAAATATTGGATTTTGAAGAAATGTTTTTTATATTATTACTTGTAAATTTACTTCCAACTGATTTTGTAATGCCATTGACTTATGGAAGATACTGGTTTAGTTGTCTTATATGATGTCTCGTATTTTGGATTTGCCTGTTTGTTTCCTCCTGGAGTCATTTAACTCATTCTTGCATTATCTCCCTCATACCCCACCTGTAAATGAAAGGTGGCTCTAGAAGAATGAGTAGATTCAAGTTTAATTTCTTTAGTGAAATTATTTTAATGGTAGTATAGCTATTGGTAATTTAATATAAATTTCTACAAAATTGAGTGGTGTTGGATTATTTCAGGAAGCATTGGGGATCTCTTAAAGATTCAAGGTAATAGGGCATAAAAATAGGCCCAAAGTCCAGCCACTAGCCTCAACTATTTTTTCTGCTTTTTGTTAATGTTGGCCAGCATTTACTATCTATTTTTTGTCATTTGGTAAAGCAGAGATAATAATCTGAGGCCTAACTGAATATGGAATGTGCAGTAAAGAATGAGTAGATATCTATCCTTCAGGTTCTTGGTTGCAAGCAACAGAAACAAACTCTGCCTAACTAAATGAAAGCACTGTACTAAAAAGATGTAGGATGGATTACAGAATCTGTAGGTAGGCTGGAGAACCAGGTTCAGAAAAGGAACAGAAACCTCAGGAAGCTAGGCAGAAACACCCCAAACCAAGACCACCCCACAGCAACTTACTGGGTGGGAAGCTGCTTCTCTGCTTCCGCCATCAGCATCAGACACTCCTGCAGGCTGCTGCCCCAAACCCTACTCAATGAATGAATTCGAAACCATCCCTTTGTGTCACTTGCTGGAGGTTCAGACGTCCAGGGAGGAGCAACTAATTTACCAGCCTGGCTTGTGTGTCCACTCCCTGCTCCCAGAGGGCCAGAAAAGAGAGTATCTGGCCACTTTGCTATCCATAGTGAGACACTTGGTCTCTCCTTAAGACTCACGAAATGGCAAGCCTGATCCTGTCTGATCTCAGAAGCTCAGCAGGGTCAGACCTGGTTAGTACTTGGATGGGAGACCACCGAGGAAGACCAGGTGCTGTAGGTGTAAAAAAGAAGAAATAAGAGATTGTAAGCTGACAAGGTCCTTGCAATCCGTGAGGTCAATCAAGGGTTGCCACGCCTAAAAAAAAGGACTCACAAAATGGGAGATCATTCCTAATAGGAAGTGGATTTGGAAGCTGTGTAGCCAAAAATCTGACAAATATCTATCGCATAGGATGAATTAGAGTAATGGGTGGACCTCTTAGAAGAATAAGTGAATGGGAATTACTGAGGAGAAGGTAAATTTTCAAACATATTTACAATGAAGATTGTAGGCTAACTATCTACATCTGATGACCTTTAATGGTTCTCATGGTCCAAGAATTTTATATTTCTGACAAGAGCCCAGATGATTCTGGTGTTGATGGTCTTGGATTTATACTCTGGGAACCACTAATTTGGGTTCTAGATCGACAGCTCTAGGTTATGTTCTTGCTGAGATATGTGTAAAATTTATTACATGTGATTCAAGTTGCAGATGAATAGATGGTTGGAATAACCTTTAAGGAGTCTTCAAATGCTGTGAATCTATAATCCAGTAATTTCCTGTAAATATAATTTCTTTTCCATATACCATTCAAGTTCTCAAAGGTAGCTATAATGCTTCCTTAAATTATGTTTCTCTAGACTAAAATCCTTAGCACCATCACTATCCTTCACGTGTCACAGACTTAATACTCATCACCTTACTCTTCAGATTGCTTTTGATTGTTATTGCTTCTATTAAGAGATTGCTATTGTTCCTATTTACATGAGGGACCCAGAGTTTGAAACCTATTCCAGATAGAGTCTGACCATTGTAGGGCAAATAACACACACAAACTTTCCCTTATTTTGTTCCTTATTTGTCTACCAATTTCATTCAGCTACTTTAATATTAGTAGCCTCATTTTGAGGTTCTTATCCATGAAAGTATAAACCTTTTATTCCTCCCTCCTTGCTTTCCACTCTTCTGTCTTTTTCTTGTTTTTCTTCTTTTCCTTCATACTTCAATCCTTAATGTCTGTATGTTCTAATAGTAAAATTGATTTTGGAAGCCTGAGTTTATGATTTAACATTTATCCTTGTTAAATTACATTGATCTAGCCTTGATCTATCACATTTGCCTATTACGATATTTTCATCTTAAATTTCCTGTTTGATATTGACTTGAAACTTCATAACAGGTAAAGATATAATCAGCACAATATAAATATTCTTATTCATTCATTCATTTCTTCAATAGATATTTACATGTCTTACTATATTATAGTCATTGCTCTGGTCCTAACTATAAATAAAATGTTGATCAGGACAGGGCCAAGGACCGACCCCTATTACATCTACTCCCAAGAATACATTGGCTGCTAATCAACACTTTGATGGATATGGTTATTTTATCCATTATCACTCCACCTAAATCTATTTTCACCTAGTTTCCCTAATTATATTTTGTTCACAAATGTGTCTTCAGGCTTCTGGCATATGCCTTGATGAAATGAGATCCACACTATCAAGCATCCCACCCCTTTCTAGACTAGAAAATTCTGTGTTTCAACCCACACCGTGGGCCATGACTGGAATAATCAGAGCGAGGTGCACATCCCTGCTTCGCACTTACTACCGTGAGCCTGTGGCAAGTCACTTCAGGTCCCAGAGCTTCATTTTCCTCATCTCCAAAGAGGGCAACAAACCCAATCTTGGAAGGTCATTGCGAGGATTAGACATGATATACTTAAAATGTCCAGAACATACTATTTTTCGAATGTGGCATATGAAAAATATAGTAGGAAGAGAAAGATTTCCAATGACAGGAAATTAGATTTTTCAAGTCCTATGGAAATTTATGAGAAGATTTGATTCAGGGATCTGCCAATTAGAGAACTAAGCAGTATATACAAAAATGGTTATCAAATAATTTAAAATATTTAATTATCATCTTTAACGTCAATGAAACTAATTTTCTACTTAGTTAAAATCCACAATGTGGTCATTTTGGTTATGTCCTTCATAATATGTAGCAGAATTTACTTTATGGTCCTTATTGTATTAATATGCAATTGAAGATTTTCCCAAGGCTCTGGGAAAATAAGCAAATTTTATTTCATCTGGACTTCATATGTAAAATAAGGAATTTGTATAAGATTCTGAAAGGCTTAGGGGCTATGACATTTATCTGGTTTGTCTAAGAGGAAGGTAACAAGATATTAATCAAAGAACATACATATTTGCATCTGCTTTTTTTTAAAGAAGAGAAAAACAAAAAAAAAAAGGTGGTAATTGTATGTATCAAGAGAGAAATGTTAGGTCAGTGGAAAGCGGAGAAGGAGGGAGAAATTCTGCCTTTTCACTAGACAGCCTTTGTACCTTTTGAATTTTATACCATGTGCATATATTACTGATTCAAAAAAATAGTTAATCCTTTTTAAGTAGAGGAAAAAGAATTTTAAATAACACTATCCTTTTCACTGAGAGCTTCTTTTTATAAAATTTCAAAGCTTTGATAACAAAGAAGCCAAACTAAATTCCTTGAAAAGTCCCATTCAGGTTTGATAATGTATATGAGTTAAACCACTTCAATGAACCACATTAAAATAGATTTACTTTATAACAACTTCTAAACTCTCCCTGCCAGGCATCCAAATGAACACTAAATTGTTTCTACAAAGATGTGTGTGATCCATTGCAAAAACTTTACTGAGAACACCGAATTTTTAAACAGGGACGTTTTAAAAATAAAATATGCAGGACAGTAAGCTCGATTTAGATGTTAAAACATCAAAAACTTTTTTTTCAAAATATGTTGGGTAACTGTATAACTTCCACATATAAAACATTTTTTGTGGTTAGGTATTTGATTTTTGCTACTGAAATTGTATCATATGAACAATCAACAATTTACATAAATCTTGATTGCCTGTTTAAGACAGATAAAACAACAGTTTTCCAAATAGGATTGTACACAAGAGAGATAGATTAAAAATATAAATATCAACCATCTCCATGGAACGCTTAGATCATTTACTTTTATGATACAAGATGAAGGTCTTTCAGTCTGTAAAATTTCATGCAAAAATAGTTGTTTAGAAAATGTTTAAGTCTTGAGGTATTATTAGACAGCATCATTGAAATTTTCATTGCCCCAGCAACTGCTATGAAGCAGAAATCTGTATGAGGTAATTCGGGAAATACCGGGAAAATGAAAGCCAAAATCCTTGTGCTTGAAGTTTGAATAAATCCTTGAGGATACAATAACAGCTTGAGAAACTCCATAAGAATTTACAAAACATCAGAATCAGATGATCAAAATTACATTCTGCAAATATTCCTTATAAGTATATTGTATAGCAAAAGACATGGAATATTATGGAATATCCACTGATAATCCACTGATAATCCAGTCTTCTGCATCCACTACAAGGTGACTCATAATTTTTTTTCAATTTGCTCAGACAACCAGAAGGAAGTGATTTGATTCTTGTGATAGTCATATAAAACAGTTTTTAAAAAACCGTATATGAAATTTAATGCTAAGCACACAGAATGGGGAGTGTGGAACCTTCCTTCTAATTTACCCTGTGCAATGAGTGGTATTATCTCTGTTGTGAAGTTCCCGGCACAATAATCAGTACTCAGTAATCTTAAGACCTTTTACTTCCCTCCTCTCCAACCTCGGCAGCCCAGGTCTCCTAACTCCTGCCCCAAACAAAAGGAATGACTGTGTATTAACATCTCCTAACAGGACAGTCCAACAGCAGATAGTAGCGAAGACCTTACTTAAGGAGCCGCTTGAGCACAAGTAGGGGGACCAAACTTGCTATCTCTGTTGGCTTTCAGGGAAAAGTCAGTCACAAGGTGTAACCTCAGACCACCCAGAAAAGCTCCACTGTCCCTCCATCCAGAAAGCATCTAGCTGGTCTCCGAGAGTACTTGACCGGGATTCTGAAATCTTCACCGCGTGGTTTTAACCGAGACCTGTTGCATGCAGGCCTGAGAGCCCAGAGTTGCCCTGCAGGTGTGTGTATGCATTGCTCCTTCTTCATAAGCTTTGCGGAGACCAAGCAGCCAAAGGCACACCCTCCCAAAGCTAATACTCTGTTAAACAATTACTAGGACTCACCCATGAGGTTCCGGTCGACATCTGAGGGTTTCTGGGGCAAAAGGCCCCAACGGAAAGGGGTTGTTCAAATGCCACATGAGGTATTGTAGCACTGTCCAGCTACTCGAATGGAAATCGCCCAGGTCAAAGAGTTCTAGGAGCAGCGCAGAGATTCTTTAACGAACACGTTTCTTCCGAGCTCTTCGGTCTTTTCTTTTCCAGGACGTGAAGAAACTCAGAACAAAGAAAAATAACAATAACTACATTGTCCTGTGCTGCTGCTTTGTGCCAGATGTCGTAGAAGTGACTAACATACTGCACCAACCCAGTCTTTCTTCACAACGCCTTGCGAGGAAGTATTGTTCCTATTTTGTAGATGGAAAAGCTGAGGCTTAGGGAGGTTTGGTAATTTGCCCAGGTTCATAGAGCATAATACCTGTGCTCATTCCACTCAGCACACAGCTCGCTAATTATATGTGGAGTTACAATGTGTTCGGTAAGGCAAGAGATCTCTGGCGACACAGAATTTTTCTAGGCATTGAATGAGGAAGCATACAAAATCATACAGCCTGCTGCCTGACATATGGTAGGAACTCAGTACGTGCGTATTTATTTATTTTTTAAAAATTATTACCTAACATCCTGGAACACATGTAGGGGCATGGGATAGGCACACAAAGACCTTCTATAGGACTTAAATGGGGACAACTATTATATTTTTTAAAATAGCAACACTCAACATGGTTTCATAGTAAGTCAGTTGGCCAAATCAAAAATAGATTCTAAACATAGCAAGGGCAGAAATTCAATCTAAGATACCAAGTCATGGAAAGCAATGACAGGGCTTGCAACAGAAAAAGAAGAGCATGCATAAACTGATTAGGCATTTGTATAAAATCATTCACCTCCATTTCGAATTCTGCTTATCCCTTCTCTGCAGCAGAAAACACGTATATACGTGCATATATATATATGTAAATAAATAAACTAGAATGACATTGTTTTACTTATTTGTCTGCAATAGCACCGTTTAGAAACCTATCGATTTTGAGGCTTCAGTACTTATTAACACATACTAGATATATTACAACAATATGCATTTCCTTCAAATCTTTAGATGGAGGAGAGAGAATAGTGTTTAAAATGTTTGCAGTGCTGATACACACATGGCTAGACTGTAGATAACTAGAAAGGATAGGGAACAGAAGCTACATTCATAACTATTCCCAATGCGTGTGCTAAATTTACAGTGGCAGACTTAGAAAGTTGGGTTAACACTCTGTCCTTCTGTCATTTGAAACCCTGGGAGCTGGTATGCCAGATAAAAACTTCCATCACTGTGCCAAGAACTTAGTCCCCAGAACTACAGTGGCTTTCAGGGGGAGGGGATGGAGATTAGCTGCTTCTTTAGTCCCCTACTTTAAAAATGTTATCTGGAGCAGAGAGTTAGTTTTCTCTCAGTTGCTAAGATGCTCCAGCTGTGGGCATGATTACTTAGGGAGGTGGCCGTGAAATCTGTGTCCTTAAATCACATAATCTTATTCCATGAACACGAAGAAGAGAATGACAGATGGGTCGTATTATAACTTGAAGTAATGGCTCACCACATCAAGTGAAATTCTCTGTAAAAATACAAACGTAAAAACAGATACATTTGAGGAATAACTTTTGGGGGTAACATATAAAAGATTTTTAAAAACTTATAGAAGGACTCACCATAAAATTGATTTATAAAGTTAAGAGCAATAACCTTTCTCCTTAAAATAAAGTTTGAAAGAGGTTTATTTGTAAAACATGAGCAAAATAGAAGAATTAGAGACAAAAAGTCATAGGAGAGGCTACCCAAGTTCATAACTCAGTTTGATGGATTTAAACAGTGGACAAGAGATTTTACTTCTCCAGGCCACAGTTTCCTAAAATGTCAAGTGAGAATAATCACAGCAAATCTCATAGAACCATTGTGTTAAAGTCATAGATACTAGCTATGGGCCTAGCACCGCAAGATTCTAAATATTAGCTATTATCATTTTGTAAAACTAACAGAGGCAATAGATATTACTAAGTGCCTGGGATAAGCAGATTACCATCATCGAGAACTGATCTTTCCTGAGAGCAAAGAAAAGAATGGTTTTACTTTCTGGCAAAGAAACAATAAACCATCAGTAAAGACTATCCAAACTTAAATAGGAGTTTATTAAATGGATCTCTGAACACAGTACATTGTGTGGAATAGCAGGTATCTTCAATGGCAGCTTTGCACGCTGCAGAAATAATTGTTCAAGTGAGGCACCTGTGGTAGAAACTTCATCTGTAGCAGAACTGGATCATGGTTTATTCATAACAAACTTACCTCAATTTTTGGTTCCACAGTATTTCAGGCGTTGGGCAAAGGTATACGGATTACAAAAACGAATAAGATGCATTACTCTTTTTGACCTTGTATGTTACACATGTGGATTAAAGAAAGAGGCACATGTATTAGATACTTGACGTGAGGGAAGAAAATCTTATGTAAAAACGAGAGTCAAATGTTGCCTCTCCTCCCAAATGGAAGGCCTGGTCACTTGGTCCCACGGGGAACAGGGTTGCTTGCCAGCACAATCATGACAGCATTTTACTTGAGAAAGAGTCTTGAATTAACTCAAACACTAGGATAAGATGTCAAGTTCCATGCCGTGTAATATGAGGAAATTGTTATAGCCTGGAAGACTTTAAGATGGGTTTAATCATTCCTTCTCTTTACTCATAAATTGAAGGTATTTTGGAATTATATATAATTGTTCTTGCTCTGTGCACCCTAACCTCTGGACATACCTCAAATATAATACTTGTCTTATTGTACTGTCTTCTCCCTGTAAATTCTAAGGTATCTTGTCGATGATTGAGCCAAGTTACTTAGGAAATATAGATTAAAAACAAGAGCTCTGGGAGACAGCTGTTTGGAACAATTTCTTGAATGGATTAGTACATTAATTATGCAGTGTTTTCCAAACTTTATCCAGTTACCCCTTACTTCTGGTTTTTGTCATATCCACGTGACTTACACAATTAGATACTTAATATTTTCCCTAATTTGACATAAATCAACTTATTTTTAGAAATTAGTCTCATCTTAAGCAATGATATTTGTGAAGCCATAGGTTTGAGTTACTAAATTTTTTAAAATACATATTAAAATAAAATTAAAAACAGAATTCTCTAAATAAAAAAAAAAAAATCATGACAACCCCCCCCCCCCAAATAGTTTCTTGCTCACTTTGGGAACAAAGGATTAATAAATCAGTGAAATTTTGGATTTGAAAGGCTTCTTTTTTCTAATTCAACCCAGAATTCCACAGTGGGTAAGAGTTAGGGGGTACAACCTTGGTCCATAGTTGAGTGTTTTCTTTACCATGTTTGGTTGCAAAATATGCCCCCGACAGTGGAAGAGCTATTTAAATATGAGAATTCCTACCAAATAAAAGAATTTTTGTCTGGTCGTAAATGGTGCCAAAGTCTTTCTGACAGTAGCTAATAGAGCCAACTGCTTAAGATGACTAGAATATTTATTTTCTTATTTGCTAAAGCAAAAGCTGTCTCCAATTATTTAAATATAAAAGAATAAAAAGAATAGGATTACATTAATGTAAGATGTCAATAACAGAGGAAGCTGTGTGTGTTGTGGGGGGGGTGGAAAGAGGTTTATGGGAATAATTTTTGCTTAATTTTTCTGTAAATATCAAACTGCTCTAAAAATAGTCTATTAATAAAAATAATAATGCTATTGAGGCATAGTCCTGTTTAAAACTTGGATTATATCTGCAGATATCTTGTTTTAATAGCAGTGTTTGGCTATGGATTATGAAGAAGCATTAATCGTCAGGATAGCACAAAGCTGGATGGAGATGGGAACACAACAGACTTGGATGGCGTATAGATGCACAGACCCTGGATTGGATACGAAACTTGCCTTTAACATTACAAAGATAATGATCCTATTTAACATGTTTGATCCTCAAATTCTATTTCTATTGTTACTCGGTAAGTAATACCTAATGGAAAAGATCATAATTATCATTCTAAGATTTCAAAGCATGAACATTATCAAGTGGTAAAAATGTTTCATCTGTTTCAAAGAAATGGAGACATATCAATCTAATAAATTTTAGCAATAGATATTTCTAGATAACATCCAAGCAAAAATAGACATAAAATTTCAGGATTCCAGGGACCAGGCTCTCCCACCATGCTATTCATTGTTAAATTGATCATTCTTTTAAAAATAATATAAAGAAACACAGTGTCACGTTCTTTGGAGCACTCACATTTTAAAGAGAAGGGAATTCAAAAGAAGATACACGTAAGATTTCATTCTGTATGGACATAGTTATTTAAGATCATTGGGGGGGGGGTTGTGTCTATGGGCATTAATTTAAAAAGTAATCATTAAATTCTTGGTTATACCTTTTTTTTCCTCCCCATGAAAAACACTGTTGTATCATTAGGACAAATACAATATGGCCCTCTCCCCTAAGAGATTAGCTATAATTAGCACTAAATTTCTAGTTCATAGTCTGCTTGAAGGTCTTAAAATGCTTTGAGGCCTACTCGAGGCATAAAAATAAAATAACCTAGTGAATAGATTTAGGTAAAATATTGAAATCTGCAATCCCTTGCTTCTTACAAATAAGTAGAACCCCCCCACTTATCTGCTGGAGAAAGATACTCTCTGCTCTAATGACATAACTTCTCTGGTGTTCTGGAAAACTGATAATCCATCATATATTGTAGACACAAACCATTGTTGGGCGTGCTGTGGCTGTGGTGAGGGTACAGTATGCAGACACTATTTGAAGGAGAAAGTAGCTTTGGTGGGTGGGTTTTTTTTTTTCATTTTTTTGGGTCAATAATTTAGTAAACTTTGGAACAACAACAACAACAAAACAAAAACAAAAAAAAACTGCTGGCTTTAAACTGCCAGCTCTAAAAATATCTCAGCAAATAGAGAACAGCCATTAGCTATCACGTGTGCGGACTCCCTATTGTGCCTAACGGACTGTCCTTCATACATACTTCATAAATATTTTCTGAATACTGAGTGAATATTCTTCCTCCAAGGATGGAGAGGGAGGCTACAAGGGACAAGACCCCTCTCCCAGCGCCCCCCAGGGGTCTGCAGCTACCTTCGCTTTTTTGCATTGGTGACGAACAGATTCTGAATATGGAAGAAGAAATGAGAGAATAGAGAAATAGTGAAACTCCTCCCCAGTTAGTCAGCCTTCCCTCGGCTCCCCCACAGCACCCCCATTCCCTGTGCATAACTGACTCTCCCTTCCCATCCAAGTCTTCCTAAAAATAACTTCCTTTCTAACCTCTTCCCTGTCACCACTATTCACTCCCAGTCTCACACCTTCCCTTCCCTTGAAAATATAGCTGACCTGAAAAAAAAAAAAATAGTATAACAAAAACCCCAGTAAAACCTGCGAAGATTTTTTATCTCTGTATGTTTGTGTTGTTTGCTTGGTGATGTTCTCTGTTGGGGAAGGAGTTACAGATCCCTGTTACTGGGCAGTTACTGGGTAATGTGGAACTTTATTAATATCAAGGAGCTGGCTTCCAAGTCACATGAATATTTAGTCTCAGCTTACTGTTGTTCACAGGCATTTTATTAAGTGTAAGTGGGCATGATCACAGGTCAGGCCAACAACGTCAAGGTGAGGAGAATACTGAGTCATTTTCCGCTCAATTCTAAAGCTGCAAATTATGTTGGAATTGTCTATAACAGAAATTTACTTTTCAGTATCTGGTGATTATAGATACCAATTTAAAAATCCATATATAATATACCTGTAACTATTTATTTAACACCTAGGTGATTTTTCTTTTGCCCCGTAAGAGCCACATGGACCATCATTAATCTGTGTAAACTCTGGGAAGGAAGATTATTGGTAGTACTAGCAGTATTGGAACAATATAGTGAAAGAAGAGCCACACGTGCCAGGCACATTCTCTTACCATCTTAGAGAGAGTCAAGAACTTTATGAATCAGGAACATTTGTAAAAATTTTCTAAGATTCCAGGGTGGTTAGAACATCTCCATTTGTTAATTTTCTTCTTTAAGTCGGTGGTGAAACCCTTAAAGTTTGTTAAATGCCCACATGGTTGTATTCAAGGGTAGCAAGGAAGGTGGAGTTAGAGTTTGGGTTGTTCCAGTCCCCTTCACAGTTCCCCTCCTCAGCCCACTGGATGGACAATGCCTCCCTCCAGAGTGAGGAGGGCCTGCCAAGCCCCTGGGGCTTGATACAGAGAGGAAATGGAAAATCCAGAATAAGATTCTGAGGCAGAACGTCAGGAGAGGCTTTGGGGCTAAAAAGAGAAAAGCTACTTTTCCTCTCAGAGAAGAATTTTGAGGATGCTACCTCTTGGTTTCTTCATCTTCAATATGAGCATCGTATTAGTATTCTTCTTCTAGGATTATTGTGATGATGAAGAAAGATAGTCCATGTGAAACGCTGGGCATCGTTCCTAGAACATGGGAAATGATCTGAATAGTATTACTATTGGTGCTAGAGCTATTAGAGAGTCACGCAGCCATAGTCCAAAGAAATTAAATTAGACCAGAAGTCAAGGGAGAAGTATAGGTTGCTTCCATGTCCCAACTGGCCAATCATCTCTTTAACTCCACAGAACCTCAGATGATGGGGTAACTGAGGTTACAGAGAAGCAGTAACATGTCCAAAGTCACATGGCTAATGAGCAGTGGACCAAGGTTCAATCCTGGGTCCCTTTACCTACTGACACTATTTGTTAGATTCTTCTATACAGCATTATCTCCTTATGTAAATGTTAACATAAATGATATTTAACTTCATAGATTTCTTTTTGGAGCTGAAAAATTCCAAAGCCAGTTGCCAGCATAATTCTACACTTTTTCCTCTTTTTCCCCACTTAAGGAGGAAGAGGTTACACAAGGAATCGCAAACATTCTTTGATTCTCTGGGTCAGCCTCCACCTTTCACCTTTCCAGTGAATAAAGAACAGAGACTCACGTAAAGCTGCTTAGCAATGCGTGTCCCTGAAAAGTGCTCCTTAGAACAAGACATGTTTAAGTAATGAACTAAACAGTGACTTTGCTGTGGCGATGTGTGTTTTTAAGGGAAACAGAAACATGTTTTCGAGAGAAATAGGGCCAGGAGTGTGATTTTTCCAAATGCTTTTAAGACCTGTGGTTTCATGTTAAGATTTACTTGCAAGCTGCCCACAGTGCTGCAGTTCTAGCTTCCTGCTCTGGGTCTCCCGGAAAAGCCCAGAGAAGCTCTGGCCCTGACAATGCTCTCGTCTGGGCCAAGAACTTAACACGACTGCCCCCCATTACGAGAGGCCTGAGCCTCAGAGTGCAGGAAGATGGGAAGGAAAAAGAAGAAGGTGAGCAGACCACTGGGCCTGGTAGATGAGTGAGTTTTGCCTCCTCTCTTGCCCTCCAAAAGCCAGGCTTCTAACTCTGGTCAGACAAGGACAACGTGTTTGCCATTATCTTGTTCCCTTAAAGTCCCTGAGAGTCTCTCTGCCCGTTGTTGTTTTGAAGAGGTAAAAAAATTAGCAGGGGAAGGTGACTAATTCTGCCCAGAATTTTTTGCCCTTAACATTCTTCTAGCAATATTTAGTTCACTCAATAGGATAGAACCATGTTATCTTACATTTACAAAGAAGAGATACAGTATTAAAAACGGTTACTAGTATTGGCCTTCTAAGAATTCAAAGAGGTAATGCATACAAAGAACTAAGAAGAGTTATTTTTATTATTATAACTAACTGTAATGAAACCAAACCGTTTTTTTCTGTTGTGTTCTGATAAGGTTTTCCTTTCAAGATCACAGGGTAGGCGGTAGTGTCTTCCTTCAAGGGCTGGACAGTCTTGATGTTAATTATTCTGGATGTACCCCGGATGTACTTCAGTTAGGAAACTGGAGCTAGACCAAAAAAATAATTTCCTCCCTCTTATTATACTGGGTCTAGAGCTCAAGGAATCTAGATTTGCTTAAGGTCTCTCTTGCTTGGTTAGGTTTGAAAATGGTGAGGTGGAAACCAGGAAGGGGACACACACTGAAGATGGTGAGCTCTGATGTGTAAACTGGATTGCATCATGCAGGCAGCAGATTTTAGCCATGAGGTGTGAGGCCCGGACTCAGACCACCGTGTAGCTGAAGCATTGGAAAAGCAAACTCTTCAAGTGGAATCTGATTCTCAGGAAAGATGTTGGGGTGTAACCTCTAAGTGCTCTTTCCTATGTGGAAGTGGGGGTTTATTTCACTTAAGGAGAGTGGATTTCCTAGTGGGTTATTTAAACTTTCCAGTCTATTGAGTCTCATGAAAACTCTAAGTTTGGAAGTTGGACAAACTCTAAGTTTGGTGGTTTGGACATTGCTATGTCTTTTTTTTTTTTTTTTTTTTGAGTTAACTAAGTTTTAAAGAGATGAAACGACTTGCCTAGGGTTATGAGGTCAGTATATGACAATGAATGAGGAAAATCCAGTTTTTGTTTTTTCATTTATTTCTGGTCCAAGGAGATTTCAATGATTTCCATAGTAGGAAAGTAAACAAGACTTTTTTGACTATCATTTTGCATTATTATTCACATCACTTACCCTTTCTACTTCACCCATATCTTAGGCAATTCGATCAGTTGTATTCGGAAGAAACAAGTTCTGTGTCTCTCATGGGCATGGATCTGACACCTATGTGAAGAGATTTAACTCACAATGCATTCAAACATGCAAAAGAACATAACTTGCTCACATCCATCTGGCCTCTCTGAATAATCAATCAGATAAGCGTCATTGTCTAAAACTATGCCCTTGCTTTTCTGATTTAGCCCTAAGGTGATATAATATCCACGAATGAGATCAAAAATACTTTTCCAATTGGGAGTTTCTGACAAAATCACTGAGATTCTTAAGTGAGAGAATCCTTTAGCAGTGTATAATATTATAAAGTCAATCTACAGTTCAGAAACAAAATATATTTTAAGAAAATGGTTGGAGTTAGTTTGCCATTTGTCTTAGGCAAGCTAGTAATATTTAAAAAGAGGTGAAAGTGTAATATAACTGAGGTCAGGTTTCTACAACCAAGGAAAAGTGGTAAGTTGAGTCAAATATCATAATGCAGACAATTACTCTTTGGCATTGTGGGCTTTTATTTTGTCTTTCGGATGACCATTTTTTTTTCCACTTTGTGGAAAGTTTTCCAGAATAATTACTTTTATGTCTAATTAGCTAATTAATCAATTGAAAAGTATAAATTAAGCTTCTAATATGTGCCCTAAATTAGGCTAGGTACTGTGGGTATATAAAAGGTGAATAAAGTTGGGCTCTTGTCTTTAAACCTAATTGGGGATGAGGGTTAATTAACATAAATCAAGTATTTTTTCACTCATTCAAATTTAGACACAGTATTGTCTTAGATATGCTGTCAGAGTTCAAAGAAGTAGAGATTAATGTGGTATGGGATAATCTAAATAATAATAATCTCAATAAATCATTGACAAGACTAACTCCTTTTTTAATTTTTAAAGTATGTATTATTTCACACACAAAAATTGAAAAATTATTCTAGGCACTGAGGATATATGGACAAATAAAGTACTTCTTGTCCTCAAGATCTTAGTTTGGTAGAAGGAAACAAATCAATAATCTTGTAAGCAAATGAACACACACAAAAGACCAAAATGGAGTTACTTCTGCTAAGCCATGTAACCAAACCAAGACTTAACAACCAACTTAAGTTTCAGCCTTTCCCAGTAGTGAAATTTTAAACCCATCGGTCTGGAATTTTTCTGACGAACAGTAGTCAGGTGACAGGCATGATAAGACTCCCTGCCTTCCTGTAGGGATGGTGTTATCTGAAATAATCCACTCTTCTTAGTCCCACCTTCTTTCTGCCTATAAAACCTTCCATTTTGTACTATTCCTCGGAGCTCCCTTCTTGTTGCTAGATGGAGTGCTGCCCCCTTCATGAAACGCTTCATAAAGCAAATTAGATCTTCAAATTGGTTGAATTTTTTTTCTTAACAAAATAAAGTCATTGCAAATGAACATGAGAGGCTCTATAGTTATGAGTACAGTACCACAGAGGAAGAGGATGACAGGGAAAGCTTCAAAGGAGGTCACAACCTGGAGGGAACAAATATGTCTGTGGGAGGATGGATGTTGGGGCAGGAAGAGAGAGGGGAAAGGCATTCCAGAAGGGAAATGCAAACGGCATATGAAATGGCACAGTGAGTAGGTAATAAACCTAAGTTGACCAAAGTTGAGGTTTTCCACGTTTATTTCAAAGCCCTTCAAACTATTTAGCAAACAAATAACTAGACTATAATGACTATGAAATTGAAACAAATAAAAGCTAATGATTACTTTCCATATTTTTTGGTGTTAAGAATTTATTGTACACAATAGTAATCATTTTACATAAGTACCTTCTAATGTGAGCCATTTTGTGATGATGCCATAGTTTATATTTAGTTTCAAAGAGAATGCCGATGACAGCACCACATGAATATCTTCCATAGAAAATACTTATTTTAAGAATAGTTTGCTTTATTATTGCAGGGTTTATTGAGAGGTTATAGAACCTGAATTAATAAAAGGAGCATAAGCACTTAATAAAATCATTAAATACCGATACTGTGTATTTTGAAGGCTTCTTAAATTTTAGTTGTTTATAAACTGTTTTTACATGCCATTTAAGTTAGAACACATATGCACTTAAAAATCATCTAAGATTAGTTTTAAAAATACATATTCGTTTGACCCTCACCATTATATAATTATTCAAAAATCATTTTGAAAATATTCTTATAAACTTAGCCTTAAAATGAGACCCAAATTTAACATCATGCTGCAACTGCAGTTTCAGAAAAACTGGATGTAGAACTTTCTCCATGGTAACTCAAAATTCATAGTAACTGAAGGTCATGTCCAATTTCACACATAAGAACATGTTAACGTATGTAACAATAAGCACAACTCGGGCACGTTTTTGCTGCCAGGAGAACCTATTTTGCATCAGAAATTGCAGCCTTGACGACGCAACGTTTGCGCCTGTTTTGCTCGTTTTTTCTCCACCTATTTTTCCTTTCCTCTATTAGGAAGGCTAATGGCTCTGGTTTCCCCTCGCACCCGCCCGTTTAGCCGCAGGTCTCATCCGCTGTCCGTCGTCGTCCCCGGGAGCGGGCGGCGAGCCCTGGCCCCGGGCAAAGGCGGAGGGCAGGGGCTGGGACGGGTCGGCCTCCCCGCCGCTTCCCAGCGCGACGCGGGCTGGCGGTGCGAAGGGGACTGCGGGTGGGTTGTCGCCCCCTCGGGAGCCGGGCGCTTCACCCAGGTCTCCAGCTGCGATTTAAAATCTGCAGGAAAGCAAAGACTCGAGCAGCGCCACGTCATTCCAACATGAGGGGAGGTGGTGGTGGTGGGGGAAGCAGGATGTCCGATGTCGCCAAATGGATCGGAAAGAAGGGAAAGGAGGTGCTCGGCGCTTTATTACACGAGTCCCCTGCGTCAGGGAGATGAGGCCGCGGTGCGGGCGGCGGAGGGCCGGGGCCGGGGCCGGGGGCGGCGCGGGGTCGCGGGGGGGGGGGGGGCGCGCGCGGGCCGCCCCTCCCCCACCCGCGCGGGGTCTCCTCCCTCTGGGTTCGGAGTCGCGGGGCCGGCGGGACACGGACGCCGCGACCTCGGTTAACGACGGGCATCTCCCGGGCGACGGGCTCCGCACAAGATGGCGGAGGATAAAGAAAGGGAAGGCCCAGGTAAGGGGCTGCCCTCGCCGCCCGCCGCGCCCCGGGCCGCGCCCCCCGCCCTCGGGCGCTCCCGCCACCCGGCGCGGGGCTGCGGAGGGGGCCGCGCTCCCCGCTCCCGCAG
>CM053516.1:10611340-10682332 GCA_028627145.1 Eidolon dupreanum | reverse complement strand
AAAAAAAACATCAACAAAGCCGTAAAACTATGGAGGCAAACACCTTACAAATGAAAGTTAACAGTCCCCCTTTGTTACCTTTCTCGAGGGCTCTAAGCACACCTTATCAACATACCATTTTTCTCAGCATGGAACAAAGTATCAGGTTAACGACTAGTATTTACAAGTGAAGAAAGCAGTTCTGAGATAATCATTTGTCACGGTGATCACAAAATTAGCGAAGAAACACAAAGTTGTACCAAAGAGCTACCTATTGATAACAGTCATACTATTTGATTTTTTTATGGAACCGTTAGTCTGAAAAATCATCATTATTTTATAGATGTTAAGTTTCCTAAGATGGCCTTATAATTTTATCATGCTGCGTTAAAGGTATAAGATACATCTTAATAAAATGATTATTTTTAAAGGTAAATTTTAAAACCCAGAAAACCAAATGACTTAGTTATTTTAGTAAAGTTCTTACTGACAAAAATGGAAAAATCATTAGGAGATAAATTAGCAAGTTAATTTTGGATATTTGTTTTTTTAAAAATAAAATTCGATTAGGTCAGCATGAGAAACAAAATGCACTAGATTATGCTGCAAATACAATTTTTTTATTTTTAGAAAAATAAAAACATGCCTGACTTCAGTTTTCAAAAAAATCCTTTTCTATTTAAAATAAATTAATTCAGAGGTAGAAACAATTCTATCACTATACAAGAAAATGATTTAAAAGTTGGTTGTCATTCATTCAATTGACGTATATTTAATGCCTGTTATATGGAAAGCATTCTGATTGGGTTAGAACTTTGGAGGATACACAGATGAAAAAGCCATCATCTTTTCTCCCTAGGACGGTAGGATCAGCAGGGGAGACAAGATAACCACACGTGGGAGGGAGCAGTGACTGGGGCTGATCAGCCCCTATGTCACGTGCTGTCCCAGGTGTGTTGTATTTCCTCCTGGTCTGTGGACAGCAGCCTGGGCATCGGTGGGACCTTGTTAGAAATAAAAAATCTCAGCCCTTGCCCCTGACCTCTGAATCAGAGTCTGCATTTCAACAGATCTCAGGTGATCCAAAACATCTTAAAGTTTGAGAAGCACTGTTACCTGGAACAGCTCATTTATTCTTAACAATTTTAGGAGTTAATTAATTGCAGTTTGAAGGGCATGATGAAATAAAGATATGTCGTCTGAGGGTCATCTTTGCACAGACATTTCACTCCTATATTTGATTATATTAGCTTTGAAGGTTTAGAAAGTACATCTAAGCAATTAATGAGAATTGATCAGGCTTTGGAGATTCACTCAACCTAACTAAACTCATTAAGAGTGATATGCAAACCTGAATGATTTATTAGCTTAAATGGGGTATGTTGATAATATTGACCAGAAAGCTAATCTCTGCAATATAGTTTTATGGACATTAAGGTTTTGGGGAGTATGAATTTATATTTCAAAAGTTGCTTGACGAACATGGACTCACAAAAGAGAGGCTGATTTTGGAGGATATATCCAATACCCTATGAGTCCCAAGAGGGCAGGGCCCATTTTTTGATCTGTTGTGCCGTGTTTTGTAGAGGGCTCAGCATAACGTAGGAACTCAGTGTTTGTTGAATTTAGATTATTTTAATTAGTTAAAGATGTTTATGTTTTAACCAAAGCAGTACTTCCTGTTTTCCCAAAATTTATACCTAAAAGTAAATAAAACTATTTTTAGTTCTTTTTTCTTTTTGTTACAGGTAAGCTTATTTTCCATCTGGCTCTACAAATAAGTTATTCATTGGCCTGTCTTTAAAAAACAACTCCACAAATCCTCTTTGTAGAAACATACATATGTTATATTTATTTATTCATTTAAATTTTTATTATGATGACGTTGGTTAATGAAATCCAGTTTCAGGTGTACAATTTAACAGTAAGGCATATACATATTGCATTGTGTGTTCACTGCCCACAGTTAGATTTCTTTCTGTCACCACATATTTGACCCCTTTTCCCCCATCTACTTTCCCTCTTCCCCCGCCCACCCTCTGGTAACCACTAGTCTATTGTCCATGTCCATCAGTCTCTGTACTGTTCGTTTGTTGCTTTTAGGTTTATATCCCACATATGAGTGACATATGTGGTTTTCAGCTTTTTCTGTCTGGCTTATTTCGCTTAGCATGATTATCTCAAGGTCCATCCATGTTGTTGCAAATAGCAGTGTTTCATCTCTTCTTATGGCTGAGTAATATTCCATTGTATGTATCACAGCTTCTTTATCCAATCATCGGTCATAGGACACTTCTGTCGCTTCCAGAGAAACATATGTTTTAAATAGTTCGTTTTTAATCTCGAGATTTTTAGTTTTAAGTTTCTGAGTAGCCATCATATCCAGCTATTCTTCAACATTTAGGGATTAATCTTGACAAGTATTGAGAATGTTGGTTAAGAAAACTAAATCTGTGACAGGGACTATTATATCAGATTATGCACATTGAAATTGTGTTTATTTGTAGCACTTTTGTGTTTTAACATAGTATAATTAATTTTTTTCCTAGATTAAAAAATGTTTGTTTAAATGGAGAATCAATGCAATAGTTGATTATTTGGATCTTTAAATCTGTCTCTTAGAGGATTTTACATAGGACTGAAAGGGTCTTCTGTTTATACTTACAATCATACCTAGGAAGCAAACAGCTTAGTAATAAAATTCTAACTTTTGGCAGTCCAGTGAGCTTTGGAAGGTATGTCAGTTTATTAAGTAAGCCTCATACTCAAAGCTCACTGTAGGATTTACTATTTTTGTACTAATATTTTTGTTTGTACAAAATAGTCCTTGTTACTTTGCATGTTCTGATAACATTGCTTGGTAAAGTGCCTCCAATTCAGTTATTAATTCCCAGATGGAAGAGATTTTATAAGTTTTTAATTTTTTTTTTCTGTTTCTCTGTAATTGTGCCGTTCTTCTCAAAACCTAACGTTTGGAAATTTAAGGTTAAAAAAAACAGAAATTGCAGATGAATATTACTTTTTAAAAAGGTAATTATTGATAGTACAGAGTATATATAGTGTGGAATAGTAGAAAAGGTGAGCTTCGGAGTCAGACCTGAATTTGTATTCTAGCTTCCCCAAATTTTATTTGATCTTAGCCAAGATGCTAAACTTAAGAAGACTCAGGTCCCTCAACTGTAAAGTGGGAATACTTATACCTATTTCATAATGTAATGAGGACAGTATCTTCTGATTCATCTTTATATTGCTAGCACCCACCACAATGCCTGGTGGGTGACATTAAAGTAATACTGAAAAAATAGGAAGGAAAGTGCCTGGTACATTCTAGGGAATAAGTAGCTATTAGTAAATGCATGACATGGACTCTGAGAGTTAAGAAAAACTTAAATCTCAGTCTTACCAATCGTTGATCACACGTGATGCATTTGTGTGTATTTTGGGGGCTACTTGCAAGTTTTCTCCCTATTTTAGACTGATAAACATCTACATACAGACTAACTGAAGAAGAAAACTAGCTGCTTGAAACTTAATTTACTTTCTGTAATATAGAATTAATAAAATTTGGAGAAAAGCTGGACTTAAACTTCTCCTTGTACTAATCTATAAAAATTTGTCAAAAATTCATAATTTAAAAAATCAAATGGACAGTGAGATACCATCTTACACCTATTAGAATGGCTACTATGAAAAAAACACACAAAGTAATAAAGTGTTGGTGAGGATGTGGAGAAATTGTAACCATTGTGTATTGTTGATGGGAATGTAAAATGGTGTAGCTGCTGCTGAAAATAGTATGGTGGTTTCTTAAAAAATTAGATATTGAATAACCATATGATTCAGCAGTTCTGCATCTGGGTTTACCCCCAGAATAACTGAAAGCAGAAACTCGAACAGGTATTTGTACATCTAGTGTTCATAGCAGCGTTATTCATAGTAGCAAAAGGTGGAAGCAACTCAAGAGTCCATCAACGGATGGGTGGATAAACACAATGAATTATAGACATACAATGAAGTATTATTTAGCCTTAAAAAGGAAGGAAGTTCTATTTGCTACCAAAAAGATGAACCTTGAAGACGTCATGCTAAGTGCATTTAGCCAGTCACACACACAAAAAAACCAAGTATAATTTCACTTACACGAGTTATATAGAATAGTCAGGTCATAGGACGGAAAGTAGAATGGCTGTTGTCACGAAAAGGGGAACAAGGAAGTTGTTATTTGATAGATGGAGAGTTTCAGTTTTGCAAGATGAAAGAGTTTTGGAGGTTTGGCTGTACAGCAATATCAGTACTTAGCCTTACTGAAATGTACACCTAAAGATGGTTAAGATGGTTAGTTTTTTGTTATGTGTATTTTACCACAATTAAAAAAAAAAGGCAATGTTGAATACATCCAAAATGGGGGAAAAATGGATACATTGTTTTTGGAAGGTGGTTTGGAAATTCATATTAAAGAAAAAAAATGATACACACATACTTTTTACCCTTAGAAATATATTCTGAAAAAGAAGAAAAACATAAGCACAAAAATGAATATTTTAGAGTTATTTATAAATTTGAAAATATGGATAAAATCTACTTGTCCAGCAATGCAGGATGCAAAGTAAGTTGTTATGTATTGACTTGTTGGATTGCAGCCATTTAAAACAGTATCTAAAAATTATACGTATATATGGGTAAGAATTACAGAGGTACATAGAAGATGTCAGTGTGGTTTGGTTTTCAGGGGCATTTTTTCTTAAAAGTGTCATTATTTTAACGTTTCTTCAAAAGTTTTATAACCCACTTAGCAACTATTTTTATATTTTAAAATATTTATACCAGTTATAAATTATTCTTGCCTACTTGTGAGAACATGTTTACAATGCCCTATACTTGACAATGCTTTATAAACCTCTACTATGATTTTATAGATATTAAGAGTGTAATAAAATAACTTAATTTTTAAGTGCAGCAATAGAGTTGGAGCCTAAGGACCTGGCCTTGAATTCGGACACTACCATTTTTCAGATTTTACTGGGACATGTCTGTCACTTAATTTCTCTGAACTTCAGTTCAATGAGTTCCCAGTCTAATGAGCATTTAACTCTGAAGTAGTTAAATATTTTACATATTTTACATTAATCGTGTTATTTAATCCTGCAAACAAATCTATGTGAGCGACACCTCTATTAATCCCTTTTTTACAAATGAAGAACCAAGGGGTTTAGGTAGGTAAAGCAGACCTCCCATTTCAGCTCCAACAGGTAAGAGCTTGGAAGTCATTACTTTCGTCTTTATCAACTGGAAGAAACACCTTGGTAATTTGGGCCAGTCGATGGAGGCTGTGTGGACTGCCATCAGTATGAGAAACTTCTAGGGAGCCTGCAGTCTTAGGCGATCCCTCACACTTTTTGGGTTTTACTTGCAGGAAACCCACCAGGTTATCTGGTATAGAGCTAAGAAAGCCACTGTCCCCTTGAGGAGGGGGAAAGTAACTATTTTTGAAATCTCTTTAGAGCATTCTCCATAACAAAGACCTCCTTTCCAGGGGATCCATTAAGCAGGGAGAAAAGACTCTACCAGAGTTTTATTCTACCCGGCTACAGTTAGCCAGCTTCGGTTCCCTTTAGCATTCCTGCCTCTTCTGCAGGGATGGGGAGAAGCTAAAAATTACTTTTGGAAGTCACAGCACAGAGACGCAGGTCCACTAGGAGACTGAAATTGAGTCATGAGGTTACAGTAAGCTGCTTTTCACCCAGACCTCACCCTCACCAGCATATCACAGGGCGACAGTCCAGTAACAGTGGGTTACAGCTAAAGGATGTGCAACGTGCAGACTCTCAAGGAAGAATTCTTAGAGAAATCTGGCCCCTACGGCTACAGCAGACGTTAAACACAGCCCTACTCCTAGCCAAATGGACATAAAGCCTCATACTATTGACCTATCTCAGTGCTTACGACCTGATGCGTCATGTCTGGCTTTCAACAAAAAATCATTAAGTCATGCTGAAAGGCAAGAAAAACACTATTTAAAGATAAGCATTGGGACTGGACTCATATACGATACATATTCTGGAATTATGAAATAGAGAAGTTAAGAGAGCTATGATTAATATGTTAAGGGCTCCAATGGGAAAAATAGACAACATGCAAGAACAGATGGGTAGTATAAGCAGAGAGATGGAAACTCTAAGAATCAAAAGGAAATGTTAGAAATCAGCCTCATTGTAATGGAAATGCCTTTCAGTAGACTCAACATGACCGAGTGAAGCATCACTGAACTTGAAGGTGATGTCAGTAGAAACTTCCCAAACTGAAACGCAAAGAGAAAAAAAGAATGAAAAAAAAAACAAAGCCTCCAAGAACTGTGGGACAATTTTAGAAGGTGTAAAATACACATACATACTTGGAATACCGGAAGAAAAAGAATAAAAGAATGGAGCAGAAAAAATATTTGACGTAATAATGACCAAGAATTTTCCAAAATTAATGACAGACACCAAAGCAGATCCAGGAAGCTAAGAGAACACCAAGCAGGTATTTATACCAAAAAAATGTACACTTAGGCATTTCACATTCAAACTGCAGAAAACTAAAGACAAAATCTTGAGAGAAGCTGGAGGGGGGAAAACCTGACTTACACTCGTCAGAAACCATGTAAACCTGATAAGAATGGTGTAGAATATTTAAAGTGCTGCCAAATAGGTAAAGCTATATGACCAAGATTGCTTGGCTACGTGGGGAAGCAAGGACTCACGTTCAAGAGTGTCTGACTCCAAGGCCAATGTTCTTAGCCACTGCATCTCACACAGGCAAATGAAGTGGAAATTCATATAAGGAAGACAATAAAAATCACCCATGATCTCAGTATGTAGAGCAATAGTGCTGAGACTTTATGGTGCATCAGAATCACTTGCCCATTAAAGTGATTAGAAGGCTCGTTAAAACATAGATTGCTGGGCCCCATGCCCAGAGTTTTTAAACCAGTAGGTCTGGGGTAGGAGTGTGAGAATTTGCATTTCTAATAAGTTACCATAGGATTAGAATGCTATTAAAAACCATTGATCTAGAATCTAAAGTTTGCCGTTTTAATGTATTTTTTTGTTTTTTTTCTAAGCAGATTTGTATTTTGTTTATTTTATAGATGAGATGATATTGTATATAGTTTTCAGCTCTTTCATTTACTAAATACTTTTTCACGTCATAAATATTTCTCAAAAACATTTATAATAGCTGCATTCATTATATTTAGGGAATATATTTAGCTTTTCCTGACTGTTGAGTGTTTAGATTGTTTCCAAATTTTCTGTGTTATATATTATATAATGCTGCAGTAAATGTTTTGATGCAAGGATCTTTTGACCCAGCTTTGAGCCCCACCCTCTACCCCTTTGGAAAAATAATTTCATTTACTCTCATTGGTTCTTACTAGTTACTAAAAGAGGATAATCTAATTTTTAAGTTCTATGAATACCTTGTGATTTTTTGTATTAATTGCATCAGCTCCTTTTCAATTTTTTTTCATTAATCAGAGATACAGAATTGCCAACCAGAGCTTATGATCAGTATAAGATAAATATTTGCTTATCGTTTCTTTCTTATTATAGTGGATACTCCATGAAGTCGGAAACTTTGATTATTCCCAGAATTTAGAACAGTGTGTAGGATGTAGTAGCCACTGTAAATATTTGTAGAGTGAATGAATGAATCAGGAGTACCACATTGGGTGAAGGAATTTAATGTCATCCTCCATAGTCTAATTATGGGTATATGTATTTTTCTGTTAACCTTTCAAAAATATTGAAAATAGCTCAGAGCTACCTCCATTACATTTGCAGAGGCACTCAGATTAGAAATCACATATTTAATCCAACCTTATTTAAAAAAGTTAGAATGGCACCGTTCAAGTTGGTGATTGAGCACATATGTTTATTTTTACTCTTCCTGAAATCCTGCTAAAATGACAGTAAAAGAATAAAAAGAAGGCATAGACCTATAAGGATAAAGCGAATAGGAGAGGACATAATAGTAGTTCGTTAAATGACATTAGGAGAGGAGATAATAAATTATCAAATGGACAAATGGCAACTAGTCCAGCAGAACCAAAAAAATAAACGTAAGTCTGCAGAGGAAGGAGCCAAAAAGAAACAAACCAGCTGGATCTGTAAAACCCCGGGAAGGCTCAGAATGGGAGGCAGCAGCCGCCTCTGAGGCATGTCTGGAGTGCAGCTAAATATAGGAGGTTTGGATGAAAGTCACAAGGCAAGTGGTTGGATATTGAATCCCCTGGAGTAGTCAGGTGACCCCTTCCATCCTTGCAAAGGACTGGAAGTTTATTCCCTGATGACTAAATCAGAGAGACCTCGGATTTAGGGATACCTGGCACAGTTGATGGTAGGGGTCATGTGCCATTGTTAACCATCGATACAGTAGCTGACATTGAAATTTGTATGAAAATATGGATTAAATATTCTGGGTAGGACCCAAGATGATAAATCTGAAAAGTGGTAGTGTGTCTAATAGGATGTCAAGAGATGGGGATTTGAAATTCTCTTGCTCAGCTCTTCATTGGTCATGAGAAAGAGGAGCTATGCTCCTTCCAGACAATTTGCATTGGTCACTTTGTTATAAAATAGTGTAAGTGCTAAAAGCTTCAAAAGAAAAGTGAACGGGGATTCAGAGATGAAAAAACTTCAGGTGAAATCAGTATATGAAGTTTTATATGAAGCTGCAATATAATGAAGTGAGAGGGAAACTGTGTCAAATGTGACCTCAGTTTCAAAGAATTGTATCTTCATTACACCTCAGCTGCCTACTTCCCTGGCCAAAGATATTGTTGCCATGATCTAGAATTGTGCCTGGACAAGCCTGATCCTGTCTCATCTCAGAAGTTAAGTAGGATTGGGCTTGGTTAGTACTTCAATGGGAGACTACCTAGGAAGACCAGGTACTGTAGGCATAAAAAAATAAAAAATAAATAAATAAGGGATTGTAAGATGACAAGGTCCTTGCAATCTGTGAGGTCAACCAAGGGTTGCCTCGCCTAAAAAAAAAAATAAGTAAATAGAATTGTGCAACCTCTGAAATCCTAAATTCAGATATTTCATTCTTGGACAATACCTTATTCAACATTGGCTATTTAAAAAATTATTTTGTATTTATCAGGGTGATTGTAAGTTATATAAATGTCTAATTGCTACATTGCACACCTGAAACTAATATATGTCAACTGTAAATGAAAATTTTAAAAAATCATCTTGCAAATTAATTTTGTGAAATAATTCAAACTTTGTGAAATAATTTCAGATATACAGAAAAATCGTAATAGAGAATTCCTGCATTCCCTTTACCCAAATTCACTAATTTCAACATTTTGCTACATTTTTATCATTCTCTTATATACATGTAATATAATACATATTGTAATGCAATCTATAATAATATAACCTTTTATATAATATTTATATTTTTTACTTGAAACATTTGAGAGCACGTTACATATAATCGCATATAATCATGCCACTTTATTCCTTAATACTTTGGTGTATATTTCCTATGAACAAAGATAGTCTCATATAAAATCTCTATGAAGTTTAACATAGTTATACTTTTTTAAAATCTAATTCCACAGTCCATGTCCTGATTTTGTCAGCTGTCCCAGTTGTCAGTAGTGCCTGCATTTCCCCGCTCTAGTACAGGGTTCAGTCCAGGATGACATACTACATTTAGTTGTCATGTCCATTTAGTGTCCTTTAATCGGGAGCAGTACCTTAGTGTATCTTTGTCTACCAGAGCCAACCAGGATGTTTTGTGTCTTGAGGTTCTTTTATGATCACGTGTCTGCAACCACGCTCCATGCATTCTGTACTTCCTAATTAACAATTTATTTGTCGTTCCCATAACGAAAGTGCTGGCCTGTGCACGTATTTTTTCCTCATTTTAGGCTTCATTTAATTGTATTGCTTAGTGGTTAAGAACATGAAACCTATAGAGTTGGATTCAAATTCCAGCTCCGCCATTTAAGAGCTGGGTGACTTTGGGCCAGGGGTCTGACTGCTCTAAGTTCCTCATATGTCAGGTGAGGGGGGCAGTGGAACCTTCCTCACACGGTGTTGAAGCATGTGGCAGAGCTTCGCTTGAGTAAGAGCTCCATAAATGTCATTAGTCGTAACTCATCGAGTCAGGCACGGTGCTAGACGCTGGGGAAGCAAACAGATGTGGGCCTTGCCCTCTTAGAGGTTATATTACTGTAGAAGAGAGAATCGCAATTACGTAATTATTTAACTACATTTGGGATAAGTAGTTTAAAAAGTTCAAGGTTCTAGAAGAGGAGGGGAACCTGATTTAATTTTTTCTCGCTTCAGAGGCTTTGTGTGTGGCGTTCTCTCTGAAAACCTGTTCGTGTTCAGCAAAAGGAAGCGCAGATTCCAAAGCCTAAAGCAGTGAAGGAGCCTAGAGGGATGAATGAGGGCGGGTGTCGCTGGATCGGAGAGGCGAGGGGTCCAGGGGGACGAGAGGTGTGAAATGAGGTTGGTAAAGTAGGGAGAGGCCAGGTCTGTAGAAGCTCTTCAGCTTATTTTTTAAAAATGATCACTTGCCCGCCCTCTGGCAGATTGGAGCAGGCCAAGAGCGGATGACGATGGTGGTGTCTTGGACTGGGCGGCAGCAGAGGGCATGACCCAGATTTTAGTCTGGAGTCTGAATTTCGCTGTGACTGGATGTTGGGATTTGGAGGAGAGGGATGGGGATGAACAAACGCCCTTCACTTCAGCTTCGGACTCCTCCTCTTGGTCTCTGCCTGGCCCTGCTCTCCAGACCGAGACCAAGGCGATGCCACCCCTGGGCTTCTCCAGCACTGTCTGCATACCTGCCGAGTTTCAGCACACCCCTGTCAGGGTTTGCTGTAGCCCATTTCTTTTTGTTTTAAATTGGAATGTATTTGTAGTAGATGAACAATAAACGTTTGATAAATAAAAATACAAATTAATATAAATCTGGATGATGCGGGAATACCGTGTTTCATCTTTAAGCCAGGTGTTTTGGTGGTATATTGCCTTTGCTTCCAGTTGTTTATAAAGACCAGAATTGGGTTCTTGTTTCTCAGCAGCATATCTGGATTGGCATTACATTACTTGGGTCAAACAGAACAATAACATTCTTTGTACTAACAGTTAATTAACCTTAAGGGCATTTCTTTACCTTCTTTGCTGTGTGCTTTACACAGTTCTCATGGCAAGAATTCCTCTTGGGACTTATTATTTTATCTTAATTTCTGTAGGTGGAGTTTTGAGCACTTAGTTAAATATTTAAATATGTATACAGACAACTTAGCTTTAGAAAAAACTGAGCTACACTATTTGTTTAAAAACCTCTCTGTAACCTTTGGTTATGACAACTCCTTCTGTATTTATTATCATTAATTTCATCTTTTGAAATTGAATGTAACTTTTTTCTTTCAATGGTTTTATTTTAACTTGGTATAATAGCTAGTTTTCAGCCTTAGCATTTCTACTGCCAAAAAACAAATATAATGACAAATTGTTGGCTTTAGTAGGGCTTAATATGAAATTAAAGAGAAAAAGGAATTACTATATAATGATATAACTTGCCTCTAACTGGGATTTCACCAATTAAAAAGGCATTTTATTGTTATAGTGATATATTAATTTAATTATATTTATTTTATAATAAACAAGATGCTGTGTGTTTTTGTGATCGAGTGGGAACAACTAAAAAATGTGAAGAATAAATTTTTAAAGGAGTATGAAAAATAAACTTAATATTTTAAGAAAGATGATTTATATATCTAACCTTATGTAAGAATTATATTAATTATCAGTTCCAAAAATACTAGTGAAATATTAGCAGATTCCAGTAAGGTTTGTAACTTCACGAAAACTAATGCTAATAATCCGGAGTGTGAAATGAGATTTTTTTACCTGTTTCCTCTTTCTATATATGTTTCATGTAAACGAGTAATAAAAAATGTAATTTCTCTCAATTAAATCTACTAATCAACTTGCCCAAATTAGAAATATTAGTAATGGTAATGGGTAACTTTCATTGACTATTACTGTAGTTCAGGTAGTACCTTTCAAAACAAACTTGTGAGATATTCTCGATAATGTCCTTTTTATTCTTGTCCAAGATAATATATTGTTCTTTTATTAGGCCTGTAACCTTTTGCAGTTCAGTACCTTGTCCATAAGATTACAAAGCTGATAAGTGGTGGAGCTGGTCCTTAACCCAGTGTGGCTCTGGTCTGTGGTAGTAATCATCGCGCTGTGCCCAGTGCAGAAATGGTGGCAAAGTGAGATTTTAATAAAGTAATTTTTAAAATTAACTAAAGCCCATATTTTGTACAGATTTCCTTAATTTTTATCTAACATTCTTTTACTGCTCCAGAACCTCATCTAAAATACCAAATTACATTTAGTTGTCATATCTCCTTAAGCTCCTCTTGGCTGTGACAGTCTCTCAGACTTCGTTTTTGATGACTGCTTTGACAGTTTTGAGGATTACTAGCTGGCTATTTTGTAGAATCCTCTCTACTAGAATTTGTTTGATGTTTTTCTCAGGATTAAACGGGGGTTATAGGATTTTGGGAGGAAGGCCACAGAGGTAAAGTGCCAATAACATCAATAGAATTCATGTCACTGTTGATGTTTGCCTGGATCACTTAGCTGGTAGTGCCTGCCAGGTTTCTGCACTGTGAAGTCACTCTTTCCCCCTCTCCATACTGTACTCTTTGGAAGGAAGTCACTAGGCACAGCCCACATGTAAGGGCTGGGGGGTGAATCTGTGAGGGCAGACAATCTATATAACTTATCTGGAGTTCTGCACAGGAGGTTTGTTCTCTATCTGTTACTCAGTCATTCATTCATGTCAATATAGACTCATGGGTATTTATTTTATACTTTTGGTTGTAATCCAGTACTACTTATTTATTTTGTTGCTCAAATTGTTTTAGCTTTAGCCATTGGGAGATCTTTCAGTTGGTTTCTTTGTCCCTTCGATATAGCCCCATCGATGTAAGGGTTTTTATTTTTGTGTTCTTTTTTAAAGCACTTTCTTTCTGGCAGTAAGATACTCTGCACTCATCCTTTATATTTCTTGCCCCAGCCCCGGAATCAGCCATTTCTCCAAACAGCCCTTTTTCCTTTTTTGGAGAATGGTATTAGAAACCAAGATCTGGGTGCTAGATGTGCTCACTGCTACTGGGGTGTTATTGTTTCTAGGTGCTCCCAGCTGACAGAACAAGGAAATATGTGCTACACTAACCTGTGTACATACATATGTCGATAAAGATTTATATATGTAACAGTATCTAAATTAAGGTGAACATGAGTTCATACTGATATCTCCAACAATAATCCGTTCTTACATGGATCATTCTAACCTTCTTCCATTGTTTATCAGTAAGTTAGTTTTTACTCTGACAGTGAGAAACCTGGTTCCCACCACACACTCTCCATGGACTTCGTTGTCCAGCTCCAGTCTACATGTGTAGCGGTGTCAGGAGTTACCAGTACCCCTGTGGGAAACACTTTTATCAACCGGAGCACAGTGCTGATGTGCAGTTCCTTTTGCCTTTAGTCTTACAGATCTTTATTTTCGAAGTTATTTAAGGCAGCATCATTTTTCCTCTGTTTCCTTCAGTGAGATTATTCTATACATTTGTAATACAGTTAGTTTCTTTTGTCACAGTCTGCATCCCATCCTCCTCCTAAATCATTTTAATTGGCATATACTAAGGTTCACTTTTTGTACTATAAAGAGTTCCCTGGGTTTTGACAAATGCAGTGTCATGTATCCATTGTTACAGTGTCATCAAAATTGTTTTACCACCCTAAAGAATTGCATCACGTACTTAACTCTCTCCCACTCCTTTCAAATCCCTGACAACTACTGATCTTTTTCCTGCCTTTATAATTTTGATTTTCCAGAATGTCATATTATTGGAATCATATAGTACACAGCCTTTCAGATTGGCTTCTTAGCATTATACAGTGTCCCTACATGTCTTTTCATGGCTTGGTGTTCATTTTTTTTAAATTGCTGAATAATAATTCTAATGTATGGATGTGCCACAGTTTGTTTATCTGTTCACCTGTTGAAGGACATCTTGGTTGCTTCCAGGGTTTGGCTATTAGGAGTAAAGTTAAAAACACTCAAATGCAGGTTTTGTGAGGAAATAAGTTTTCATCAAATTTGGGTAAATATCAAGGAGTGTGATTAATGGATCTTATGTGCTAAGATTAGGTTTACCTTTGTAAGAAACTGCCAAACTGTCCTCTAAAGTGGCTGTACCATTTTGCATTTCCATTAGTAACGAATGAGACTTCCTGTTGTTCCATATTTTTGTCAGCATTTGATACTATCAGCTTTTTGCATTTTAACCATTCCAATAGTGAGTAGTGGTATCTTGTTGTTTTAATTTTTGATTCTCTAATGACATGATCTTGAGCATCTTTTAATATGCTTTTTTGCCATCTGTATATCTATGGTGAGGTATCTGTTCACAACTTTTGCCCATTTTTGCCCCAGCTTTATTGGTGTACTTGAAAAATGCAATTATAAGATATTTAAAGGATTTGATATAAATTATACATTATGAAAGGATTCCTCTCATCTAGTCAATGAACATATCTATCAGCTCATGTATTTTTTTATACAGATGCTCCTTGACTTATAATGGGATTATATCCCAATAAACCCAATGTAAGTTGAAAATATTGTAAGTTGAAAATGTATTTAGTACACCTAACCCACTGAACATCAAAGCTTGACCTCGCCTACCTTAAAGGTGCTCAGAGCACTTAATTTAGTCTATAGTTGGGCAAAATCATCTAACACAAAGCCTATTTTATAATAAAATGTTGAACAACTCACGTAACTTATTGAATACCGTACTGAAAGTGAGAAAACAATGTTCGTATGGATATCACTTTTGCTCTATCATGAAGTTGAAAAATCATACATTGAACCATCATAAGTTGGGGACCATCTGCATGTCTGGGGGGTGTGTGAGAATGCCCATTTTAAATCCTGGGTTGTAGTTTTCTGGTTGAGTGAATAAAATAATTTTTAATGAACAATTTCTTTTTTGTTAGTAGTCTTAGTTATCATTCGGATTGCATTTACTGAGAGCTGGTTTACAATGAACCAGTTTTATGGTAATCCCTTTATATACTTTATTACATTTAATCTTCATAAAAACTTTATGAGGTATTATTCTCACTTTAAAGATGAAGAAATAGGCTCGTAGGAGGCAGGGCCTATTTGATCAAATATATAGAGTAATAGGCAGGGTCTGTTTGGTCAGCATTATGCTATTACCTGCTATTTTAAACTTCTATATTAATGCTCTAAATTTCTAAAAATATCACATGAACATCTTGACATTTATTTACAATCAATAGACAAATATTTATAAAGAAATTCTATTTTTTCTTGACATTCCATACCTTTCAATTCATTTTCACGTGGCCTGAGCCTTTCTTTTAAAAAGATTTTTTTCTGGTTTTCATAGTGTGGAAAGTAAAGAAAGTTGTTAAAATTGACTTTCTGGAGTGGTTAACTGAAGGAGAAATCAGTTGGTTTTTAGAGAAGTTCTTTTACATTTTCTGACTATTTTTTAAACTATATGAAAAAGGAGAGAGAGAAATAGCTGATGAGGAGCTGAAAACTGAAGGAAGGTTTCTTAACCATAAAATGCAGTCGACAGACATCGTTATATAGACATTTCTATGATTACACTCTGTTTCTAGGCTTGAAAATTTTTCATCAAGGAAAAACTTTCCTTAAAATTTATAAAAGCTGGTTACAGTAAAATAGCAAACTACGACAACGCGGAAACCTACCCAGCTCCTTTGAAAGCTCAGTTGGACCACATTTCCCTTACAGTGTAGACTCAGCAGCCGTGGAACACAACTAAATATATGCTTAGTGAGGGAAAGTTTTCTGTACTACGTCTAAAATAAGTTTTCAAACCTTGAATTCTTCATAAAATTGAGAAAGTGACAAATCTAGATGATAGAGGGAAGGGAAAGGAAAACTAATTTGATTTTGCAAAATGTATCAAACAACCAGGATTACAGAAATAAAGGAATGAATTGGATGTAATCCCTGTATCAGTTAACTATTGTTGTGCAACCAATTATCCCCAAATCTAGCAGCTTAAAGCAGTAAACACTTTCTTTAAAAGTAAACACTTTACTTTTTTTTTTTTTTCTTTAAAGTAAACACTTTAAAGCTACATTTCCAGATGTAGCTTTCCTGGGTAATCCTGGCTCAGACTCTCTCATGAGTCTCGGCTCACTTACATGGCTGCGGAGACCTCAGTTCCTTACTGGTCAGTTTCTTGGTACACGGGATTCTCCGTAGGCCATTTGGGTATCCTTACAACATGGTGTCTGGCATCACCCAGAGTGAGTCACCCAAGAGACAGACAGAGATCAAGACAGAAGCCACAATGTCTTGCATAACCTAATCTCAGAATGATTTTTGCCACAGTCTATTGATGACATAAACTAACATTGGTATAATATTGGAGGCAACTCTACGGTGGTATGAATCCCAAGATGGGGAGTCGTTTGGAACCATCTTGGAGCTGGTTACCACAGCCTTCCCTCTCACATGTAAAACACACTCACCCTCTTCCAAGGCCCATCAAAGTCCCATCCCATTAGAGCATCAGCTAAAAGTCCAGAATGTCGCATCTATGTCAAGCCCAGGTGTGGGTGAGGTTCGTTGGCTGTAATTACTTAAGTATAGTTCCTTCAGTACAGTTTCTCTCAATCTGCAGACATGTGAACTAAAGAGGTAAGTTATTTGCCATGTAACATGCAGTGGGATAGGTAAAGGATTACCTCCATTCATACCTCTATTACAAACGGGGTTGGGGGGTAGACACACAGGAGTTACTGGTCCATAAGATCCAATTGGGCAAATGTTGGAAGATTCCTGATTAAGACTTGGTCCTACTCTCCAGAAATAATTCTAGGTGGCTTTTAGCTCTGCCCTCTTGGCTCCAGGTTCAACCTTCTGTGTCATCTTCCCTTTTGTGTGAGATGGTACATGTTTTCAGCTAAGCAATTTTCTTAAACCTATTTTCTGCCAATGGGATCTTGGGGAGTCCAGAAATTTTTTTTTTATTTTAATACTGTCTCTATCCCCGTTTTTCAATCCGAGGTAGAGGTTTAGGTATAATTCTTTTAAAAATCTTTGTGGGTCTTCTGTGAATCTTATTGTCCATTAGGCAAAAGACACATGCACAGATTTATTTGAGGTAAGCCAGTCTCTGCTTCAGGCTTCTGCTGAGACAGCCGAGAGACAAGAGGCTTCTTTTGAAGCCCTACTGTTTAATTGAAAGGATCTGTGAGACACACCCTTAGACTCTTTAGAGATTGTTTTGGGAGTTCGACACCATATTTAAGACACCATATTTGATCTTTCTGAGATTTTAATGAAGGATTTTACAGCTACATACTTTGTTTCACATTCAGACTGTTTTCCTGGCAGTGTCCCAAATTTGATCTGTGCCCAGAAGTCATTTCTTAGCATCTGTTGCCATCTGGAGAGGCAGGGCCTTTTCTTAACTAGCAATTCCTGGCTCCTTTGTATTGAACAATATTTCCTCTAGATGATCTTTCTCCTCTTCTGTTTTATTATATGCAGCCAGAAGGAACCAGGGAGCTCCTTCAGTACTTTTCCCCCAAATCCCTTTATCTACACCACTAAGTTCGTTAGCCATATTTTCTACTTCCCATATTAACAGCAGATTTTCTGCTCTTCATCAAAAGGACCCGCTTTGCAGTTTCCAGGGTGATCGTCCTCACTTTTCTTTGAGCTCTAACCTACAGCCTGCTCAAAAGCCATCACTCCCTGACTCCAGAGCCTCTCACTTTTGTAGGCATTTGTTACGACAGCACCTCACTTTCAGGTACCAAAGTTCTGCATTACCTATTACATGAGTGGCATACCATTACTTCTGCCATATTATATTGGTCACACCATCAGCCCTAGCATAATGTGAAAAGGGAATGTACGTATGTGTGAAAACCAAGAGGCAGGAATCATTAGGAGGCATCTGGAGGTGGTTTGCCATGTTCCTGCCTTTAAGAATTTCCTAGTCTGGTGAGCATTTATTAGTCCTACAGGTTCTAAGCACTGTGTAATACTGCCACATGTTGTTCATTTGGGATTTACAGTCCTGAAGGGAACTGCTACCCTCAATTAAAGCTTAAAGAAATCGAGTAGCTTGTTCGAGAACTCACCAAACATAGATCTGAACTTAAGTTTGGGAAAAAAGACTTAGGAGTCCAGGCCTTAAGTAAAGGGGAAGAAAAATAATCCATGGGATTATTGTCTTTGTATTTAAATCCGAACTTTCTTCCCTGTACTTATGTTCAGCAGTAGCTCTTTAGCTGTTTGGCTCCTGTTTCCTATGTGGACGTCTCTGGTCAGTTACCTGTTGCTGTATTCCCTTCTGCGTATAGCTCTGACCTTCTTCACCTGTCCTTTCTTGTCCTCCTACTGACTTTCTTCTCACCACTTTCCATGGAGTCCTTTGGCACTCAGACTTATTCTAATATAAATAAACTTCTTTACAAATACTTTTTACAGAGCATCCCTCTCATCTCAGTTTCCTAAGTTACTTCTGGCTTTCCGTCTGGCTTACTGCTCCTTTTGGTGCCATTCTGAGTAAGGGAAATTCGTTCTCCTGTGCCTGTTGCCTTCAAGTAGTAAGTTGAACCAGCTCGCTTCCATTTCTTAATGATTGCTCTTTCATTCTTCTATAAAATTCTTTTTCCTTTGAACTTTGTTCTTTCTTACCTTTTCTCTTTGTTACTGTTTCCCTGTCCGTGATGAGCATGGCCTTCGGCACTTCTATTTCTGTTTTCTGTCCACTCCAAATTCCGCCATGATTCTGGGTGACTTCAGTCACCAGGTAGGCCACTCATTCAACACACTCTATTCAAAACTCTCGTTCTTTTCAACTTTGGTGACCTTCATTTCCATTTTTTTTCAACCTCCTACTCTCATGGCTAGATCCTGTGAGAGACTTTGAAATCTTTACTCTTTTATTCTATTGACTGACCACAGTCTCTGGATTTCCAGTGCTGCTCTGCTCCGTACATATAGAATGCCTGCCGTTGGAGTGTATCCGGACCTCTAGTTTCCTTAATCCTTTTATCTCCTCCTTCTCTCCCAATTTATCAGTCAAATAAAACAGATTCTGGCTAAGGTAACTAGGAAAGGAATTTATTTGAAGAGAGCAGTGAGCTCACAAAATCAGCAGGAAAGCTGGAGAACCAGCTTGGACAAAACCAAGGGGATTCCGCAGCCCGTGTCACAGGTAAGGTCATGCCACAGGACAGTTGGGTCAGTTTTCCACTGCTGGCACCGCTGCCCCTGGACCACTGCGACTAAATTCTCAGTTATTGCTCTCATCATCTCCATACATAATTTAAACATTGTCCCTATTTCTTTGAATTGCCTCCTTAAGATTCACAGTCCTGCACAAGAATATTTGCTTGGCTGAGCCTAGGTCACGTGCCCGTTCCTTCACTGCTGGAGGACTGGAGAGGGACAATCTGGCCTCTTTGGCTTACTTACTTTGGCGAGAGAGAGGACATTGTTTTACTAACATACTCAACAGGGATTCCCTCTAAATAGGAAGAGTATTTGGATCCTGGGTGTCAAAGAAAATGAAGTAGGAAAAGAAAAGGAAGAAGAGGAAAAGGAGAGGGAAAAAAGGAAGGAGGGAGGAGGAGGAGGCAGAGGATCCTCAAGTGTCCACTTTAGCCTCCCCTGGCTTGGGGGTGGGGGTCTGCCTTAAAGCGCCTGATCCAGCATCAGCCTCCTTATTCTCGGTAGGTGATCTTGCTTTGTCCTTTCAAAAGTGGTAACCAACCATTAGGCCTGGACTCCCTTAGCTCGTTGCCTCCACCTGTAAACGTGTCTGCATTGACCCTCTCCTTTCCTACCTTCCTTCAGTTATTTTCGAAGAGTTATGCTTCCCCTCTCTCATTCAAAGCTAATTTTCTCATTCATATTCATGATCTCATTCACTCTTGTCTTCTCCAGGACTTTCCTTCATTAAATAAGCTTTCTCTTTATTTAAGATTATTTATTAATATCTCTTCTATGCCAGACATTGCTGAATGCCAGAGAAATAAAGATGAATTTGATAGGGCTTCAAATAACTTAGTATTTAGTGGGAAAAGACAGATACAAATAATTGGTTGCAGTGCAATGGTTTAATCACAGTCATAATTATTTGTATAGTTTGTTTAATATTTAATTTTCCATTAGAATATCAGCACATCAGTTTTGTTCCCCATTGTATCTTCAGTGTCTAATAGTAAGTGCTCAATAAATATTATTACATGAATGAAGAGACATAAACACAGGGTGCTGTGTAATCACAGAGGACAGGTACTCGGTCCAGCCTAGAGAATGAGAGAAGGAAGATCGGGGCATCTGTGGGTGGAGGCTCGTGGAGGAGATGGCAGAGCGGCATCTTAAAGGTGTAGAGCAGGGATTTGTTTTGGGTTGTCTCTTGCTGCAAAGCCTAATGTTTTTTAAAACTACTCTGTTCAATTCATGTAGTGATTCTCAAACTTTGTCACTCGTCACATCCCCTAAAGTACTCTGTTAAAATACAGATTCCTGGCCCAGGTTACTGCAGCAGAATTTCCAGAGGCAAAGCTTCTAGATTTATATTTTAAACAAGTTTTTGGGTGATTCTCATACAGCTGGCCTGGCACTGGTTCTTTCGCCCTTGAGAATGACTGCATGTGGAGTCTAGAGCAAGGTGGAAATAGCCGACTAGATCAGGGAGATTTTCCTGTGTATTGCGAAGGACCTTAGATTTTATGCTGTAGGTGATGGGGCGTTTCTGAAGAACTTTAAGCTGGAAGTGCGTTTTATACATATCACTTGGGCAACAACGTGAGGGATGAGGTTGAAGATGCAAAACTGCAGGCAGTAAGAATTTCTATGCAGATTTGTCTTGACTGATTTCTTCCTTTTTGCCCTCAAACATTCTCAAATCTCGAATTTCTTTTTCTTTTAGTCTTGCCAATCTTTCAATTGTGTGAGTTCCCGCCATTTCCTTGCTAAATTCTTAAAACACACAGCTACAGTCATCCCGTCACCTATGGAGATGGGTTTCCAGAAGCCCAGTGGAAACTGAATACCTGAATATGGTGGCTTTCCTGCACATACACACCTACGATAACATTTAACGCCTTTTCCATCTTAACTAGGCCCTTATCACACACTGTAGCTGTAACTTTTGCCCTTTGATGTGTGACTGCAAAACTAGCACTAATTTCTTTATTCACAATTTTGGGGATAGAAGATTTGGTCTTACAGTAGATCTTAGCTACCTCAGCATATGATTTTTTTTTTTTTAATTAAGTCGAGAACCTTAATCTTTTTCATTTAAAGGAGGCATTTTACGGCTTCTCTTTGGCATATCTGAATGTCAGCATCAATATTCTTGTGCCGTGGGGCAATTATTAAGTAAAATAAGGGTGAGATACGTTGACACTCTATCTGATAATCAGGACAACTACTAAGTGACAGGCAGGGAGCTGCTGGACAAAGGGATGAATTATGTGCTGGGCAAGATGAAGTGGAATGGTGAGAGATTTCAACTTAAAACTTTTGAATTGTTTTGTTCTGGAATTTTCCATTTAATATTTCATGGACCACAGTTGATTGCGGGTAATTGAAACTGGAAAGTGAAACCGCAGATAAGGGAGGACTACTCAATGTCAGGTTTCAATCAGTTCGAGAAATGTTACTTCTCATTTTCCTCATCACTGCCTCATCTTTAATAATCCAGCTATCACCCCATGACCCCCGTGTCTTCTTCAAGGTCATCTTTCATTCAGTAAATGTTTATTGAATATTGTTTGCGAGCATGATCATTTCTCAGATTTTGGTTTGAAATATTAATACCTGAGATCTAAAAAAGGTATCTAAAGAAATAGGGAGACTCAGCCAGTGATGGAGAAATGAGTCAACAAAGTCTTAATGTCCTAGCCTGTTTTAGAGCTGGTGGCATGAACGGATGGCCTGTAGGCAATTAACAGGTTCAGAGAACCCTCCACCTGAAGATGGATGGAGGGTCTGCTGGAACATTGGTTTCATTTTGGATAGGTTGAGTTCGAGGAGGTGAGATATGTAGTAGAAATATAGGACTGTCACTTTGGTGAGAAAAAGCTTAAAGCTAGACAAATAGATCTGCTAGTCCACAGCGTGAAGTGTTAAGACTGAGTGCATAATTAATGCATTAAATTCATGAAATGTATTTGTAATGATCTGTATATTTGTAGTTATTTATATCTTAAAAACAAGTTCTTCCTCTAAAGGAATGATAAATACACCACAAGGAGTTTATTTTATCGTAACATATTAAAATGTAAAATTACATAGAATTTAATTTGACTTTTTGGTTTGGGTCATAATCATATGAGAACCTCCCAAATGGTTGTACTTTAAAAGAATAAAAAAATGTTGTCTCTTTTATATTTTACATACTCCCTCACCACATTTTTATGTTTTCTATTCAAGCTGTATGTCTCTCATTTTAGTTTTTCTATTTACTCAATTTTTCTTTTAACCCATTTCCCGTTTGCCCTGAGAATACTCGCCAGCAGCGCTTGTGGCTGCATTTACCCCGAGATAATTCAGATTACAGTCTTAACCTCACCCCCAGAATTTGTCACGAAATACCTCACTTTTATTATTATTTTCGCATTGCTCTAGTATACTGATAGTTTTTGGAAACAAATAACATCATTCTATTTATAGCATTCTGTTTTTAGTAGTGGTATATCCATTTATAAAATATAGTAATTCTTGACCGCTGAAAATGTCAAATCCTAGAAAACGTAGCATTCCCACACATGATGATAAATGAACGCCAGTAGCGAGCTGCACTTTTTTTTTCTAAATGGGAATTGGGTTTATTTCTTTCATCCCCACTAAGTTGTCCCTATAAAGAATGAAAAGCAACCTAATTCTGTTCATTAACACTTGAATCAATGTTTTACTGTTTTTTTGTTTTGTTTTGTTTTTTACTTTTTATTGTTGTTATGAAATGTTCTCTGAAACGGGTAAGCAGAAATGTAATACATAAGACTTGCTTGCAACCCTTCACATCTGGTCGGAAGCCTTACTTTAGTATTATTGCGTGAACTATACTTTTTAAGACCCTATGGTAGCAACATATTAAAAATGGGCTATAAAATTGACCATAGTTGGAGACCAATTATCTTCAGTTGGAAACAAAAATTTAGTATCCCCGAGTCCTATTTTGTTATGTGCTATATATTTAATGTAAAATTAGACAATTCTTTGTCTTTTTCTACTACTACTGTATATATAAGTATTATAAAACTTGTAAGTATAAATATTTCAAAGATTCAAAGCTCCTTTTCATGAAGAATTATAGATATATCAATCTTAAATTTCAACTCTATTATATGATATTTATAATCTAAGCCCTTTTCAAAAGCAATGAGAACTAGAATAATGTAGCTAAAAGTACAGACTCTTTGAAATGATACAAACTTTAGCTTGAATCTTCAATTTTCCATTTACTAGATATTTGCCCTCAAGTGATTTATTTATTTCTGAGCCTCAGTAACCTCATCAGTTAGATAAAGATATGAATGCCTAATTCAGGTGATTTTTGTGAGAAATAATGATAGCAACACCTACTGAGTTCTCCTTTGTGCCAGGGTCTCCACATACATCGTTTTCTTTAATCCTTATAGCAGTCTTGCAAGGTAGCTGTTGTTATCTATGCTGCTGCTGCTGCTGCTGCTGATGATGATGATAGTGATGAATAGGATGATGATTGTGATTATTCCAACTTTATAGAAGAGGAAATTGAGCCTTAGAGAGATTTGGTGATTTGCTGAAGTGTCAGTAAGAGCTTCAGGATCAAGCCAATTTTGCTTGGCTTCAGAACTTTGGCTTTTAAATAGAATCATTATATTAAACACTTAATCCTGTGTCCGTCATATAGCACATGTATAAAATTTATTGGTTCAAACCTATTCCCCACACCCATCCTGGAAATGAAGGTAATATGCTTATTTTTCACATTTTAGGATACAAAGGAAAGGCAATCTCCAAGTTACAAATTCAAAACTTAGTGTAATAAAATAGCTTATGTTTTTGAATGCTTACCATGTGCCAAGCATTTTCTATGTAGTATTTAATGCCCACAACAGCCCTATGGGATAGGTAACTCTCATTAGCTCCACTTTATAGATTGGGGACTAGGACACAGAGAGGTCAAATAACTTGCCCAAGGTCACATACCACTTGGCAAAGCCAAGATCTGAACAGTGAGTCCAGAGCATATGGACTACATTATTTACAGGTGTTTCGAAGAGCACAGTGCCTAGTATACAGTTGGTGCTCAACAAGTATTTGTTAACTGAGTAAATGAATAAACTAATGAATGAAACAAATGGCCTCTCCTTTACCCTTCTCACTGTGGCCTTCAGTTAGTAACTTATTTTGGTAACACCATCTGAAATTATCTGAACTTCTGTTTCTTCCCCGTCATCTTCTACATTCTTTTTGTTCAAGAATTTTGTAATTGTTGTATTTAAGTTCTCAAATGTGGCTAAATATAGTGGTGTGTGTCTAGCGGTACAGGGCTTGGGAGAGCAAGGCCTGAGCCATAGTGTGCAATGCTTATTGGGTATTTGCATTGTTTAGCATCTATGTGGTTTAGTTATTTGTTTTCTTATCATTTAATTATTCACGTAACAAATTTCATTGAACCCTGATTACCTGCCATGTCTCTGCTTTGTACTAAAGGCCCGGGGATACAACAGTGATGAAAACAGATGAGGCCTCTGACGACTGAATTTACAGTCTAATGGGATGGGGGAGGGGAGCAGGCAAGCAACTGCGATGTTTGGGGAGGCATGGGGCGCAGTGGGGATGCATCCGTCGTCATCTCAGCGTCACTGCGTGACTCCTACTGAGTTACCCTCCAGTTGAGTTACCCTCAGAGCAGCAAGAGTGGTCCTCCTTGATTATAAATCCAGCCAGGTACTTTCTACTTTATAAATTTCACTTGATATCTATTGCCCTTAGGATAAAATCCAAATTCCTTTAATGTGTCTTAATAAAAAGACCCTTAATGGCCTCAAGACTGTCCCCACCTAGCATTCTCTCTTACAGCTACATCTCATTATAAAGAAGTTAAGGAGCAAAAACTTGAACTTTTCCTCACGCTTTTAGGAGTCCTTGTGTTTGTTTCCACGTGTTAGGTCAAGTTGCTACATCTCCCGGCCCTAGTAGAGTGGCCTTAGGTAGTAGGTGTCCCACAGTCTCTCTCTCTGGTCACCTGAGCTGGATGCTGGTCAGAGGGGTACTGGATTTATTGGGGTGATCACTTCATAAGTTATATAAATGTCTAATCACTATGTTGTACACCTGAAGCTAATATTGTATGCCAATTGTAATTGAAAAAATAAAAATATAAAAATTAAAAAAAAAAATAATTAACATCTAAATAACCCATAAGAACACACGGGGAACGGAGAGTACACAATAATTACAAAGTGTTTCTGTTGGTTAACACTCTTATAAAATACTTCTAAGAGTCTTATTTTATCAAAATAGATAAACCCTCAGTCAGTATACAACATATTTAAAAGTATACAAAATAGTCTGAAGTGAGGCATTTATTGCGGTGGTTCTAATATAAAAATGTGCTTGTTAACTAATATTTCTGATGTTATTTCACTATCCGATTATCTTGTAAAAGTGCTTATTTCCATTTTTTGCTAAATGGGCATTCTATAAAAAGTAATATTTTCTAGAATACATGCTGAACATGACATTTTTGTGAAAATAAATATATTATTGTTAATATTTTCCTCTAAGCTTGGCAAAATTGCATATACCTTACTGAAAACTTAGATATTAATTTTAGCTGTTTAATTTTTGAGGTAACATTCTGACTTTGAATTAGATGTAACCATGAATTAAATAGACAACATTACTTGGATAATCAACCAACCATTTCTCATATATATTAAGGTTATAGTTTAAACATGTTCTGTAGCAAGAAATTACTTCCAGAGCACGCTTACTAATTATGACTTTATTTATATTTTTATTAACACGATTAATCAAGAATTAAGTTTAAATAAAACTGTGCCTTGTTTAGGGGAACTGTGTATGGATCTTTAAGAAAAACTTTTTAAGACCTCAGTAAACACATTTTCCATTCATGGTGGCCATAGTCAGTGCAATGCTTTTTAAAACAAAAGCAAGCGATTAGTCTTTAAACTAGAGAACAATAAATGAAACCCTGATCCACAACTGCAGAAGTATGTTTCAGAGGGAGCCTTCCGTTAGCTGAGACGGCTCACTGGTTTATAAATTCTCTTTCAACTCTAGATTCTGTGTTTTCTAATTGACTTTTTTTCTACTCACCCAAATATGTCATCAGCAAAACACTTTATGAAAGTTTCTCAAAATTTGTATAAAATCTTAGTCTGTCGTTTGACTAATGAAGACATAATGAACTACTTAGTACCAATTTACAGTATTACATATACACAGATATACAGAGAGAAGCACTTTGCTTACTAAAATATTTTTTTTACTTAACAATTACATATCTGATCATATTAAATTTCATTCTAATAAACATATAGGTAAAAATATATTTCTTAAAATATAATCATTTCTTCAGGTACCTCATTTGTTATATATTCTAATGATCCTCAAGATTTTCTTCCAGATAAAAGTTATTTTTTCATGAAACATTTTAAAACAGAGGCATTATTTCAGTTGTTCTGAAATGTTGATTGTGCAGTGTAAGTTGCCAAATATTTTTTGCAAACATTAACATCCATTAAAGACATAATGCAAAGACATCATTATTCTTTCATTTAAATTTGAATGGTTTAAATATATTTTTTTCTGACAACAATAAAACTTTCTAAAGCTTTCTTTAGGCTGCTAACATCAAAATGTTAATAGGTTAATGTAGCTTTATGACATGTTACCATGGTATTTTAGACAAATATGATGACACCACATCTTATAATTTGGCAAGAGTATACACAGTCAATCTGGCTTTTTTACTTTTATGATGAAAAATTTAGTTAAATAAAAGAAGTTAGGGATACTGTTAAAAAATCACCAGCTAGAAAAGGACAAGAAGGGGAAAGTAATGCTTTAGTTTGGTTTTGGCTTGCTGGTTGGCTTCACGAACTGGAACCTTGTATAATGTTCAGGAGTATTAGAATTGTTAAGTCCATTTTATTGTTTGATATGTATGTCCTTTAATGGTATACCTAATAATACATTTGAATTAGGATGAAGTATATTTATTTACTGTGGTGTCTATTCTATTCAAGGTCTGTTCTTACTAGTTTTGAAATATTACAGAGCAGCTGGCTAATAGGTGCTAACTGTTTTTTCCTTGAGCTCTGGTTTTTGTCAGGTAGTATTGTCAGCTACTAATAAGACTTTTGGAGTCTGTCAGAGCAATGCATTATAAAAAGAGCCAGCCTTACTTTGTTTTATTCTATTTAAAAAATAGACTATTTGAAGATTTTGATTAGTTTTCCTCTGTAAGAGCTCGTTTATGTCTAGTATCAGTTTACACAGTCTTGATCCTGTGATAGTATATTTTAAAACAGAACCTCATATTCAGCCATAATAATTATTATCTAATACAGGTATAGCCCTCAATATGAATCAGGTATTAATCTAATTCTTTATAACATTTTAACTAATGTAATCATTAACCAAACTTATCAGTAAAGATGCTATTTTTTTATCATGGCAAAATATACATAAATGAAATTTTCCATTTCAACCATTTTTAAGTGCCATTCAGTGACATTAAGGATATTCACATTGTTGTGCAACCATCACCCCCATCCATCTCCAGAACTTTTTCGTTATCCCAGACAGAAACTTCTTACCCATTAGACAGGTAACTCCTCAGTCCCACTCCTGGCAACCACCATTCTACTTTTCATCTCTATGAGTTTGGCTATGCTAGTTAACTCCTATAAGTGGAATGATGCAGTACTTCTTATGTGTCTGGCTTATTTCACTTAATGTCTTCAGGGTTCATCCATGTTGTAGCATGTGTCAGAATTTCATTCCTTTTTAAGGCTGTATACTATTCCACTATAAGTATATACCAGCATTATTCACAATAGTCGAGAGACGGAAACAACTTTTGTTTATCCATTCATGTGTCAGTGGACATTTGGGTCACTTCTGCCTCTTGGCTATTGTGAATAATGCTGCTGTGAACACTGGTGTACAAATACCTGCTCGAGTCCCTTCTTTCAGTTTTTTTAGGTATATACCCAGAAGTGGAATTTCTGGGGCATACAGTAATTCAATGTTTAACTTTTTGAGGAACTGCTGTACTGTTTTCCAGGGAAGGTACGATTATTATTGCCATTTTGCAGATGAGAAATGACAGGATGAGTACCTTTGGTCTCCCTGGAATCCATTCACATCATGCCAGTGTCCCCTGGGTGAGGGTTCCTGAATTAGGGCAGCTGCAGATTCCACCTAAGGTGTTAACCATTCCTGACAGATGATAATCAGAAAAAGGGAATTCCATGATCAAGTACATTTGGTAAAATGCTGTGCTAAAGTTAATGAGTTTCTTTGCTGTAGACCTTCCCGAAGACTTCAATATACTAAATGCGTTATAAATCTCCAAGAGGAGAATACGATATTCAAAGTTTCCCAAATATTTTTAATCATTGAAGTCATTTATTTATTAAGCAGCATCTTGAAGAATGAGTGTGAAACAGAACACACTTTAGAAAATTTAGAAAATATTGAGGTTATTCAAAGTGCGTGCCTGTTCTTAATATAAAAATTTAGACATAAGAATGGAAGAATACTGCCTTAATTATAAGTAATAGCTATTTTAGAACATAAATCAGCATTATATTTACTGGTAAAAGACTAGTGTTCTAATCTATTAAATAATAATGTTTTCAAAAAACATTATTATCACTTTATATATTAAAGTTTTGGTAGTTCTGGTTAGTGCCATAAGTCAGGAAGGAGAAACAAGTAGAAATTTTGGAAAGAAGAGACAAAATGTTTTATCAGAAAATATAAACTAATCAGTTTAAAAAGATTTAATTAGTAAAAAGTTTCAGAAAATAGGTGGACATAAGATTAATAGAAAAAATCAATATTTACCTTAACTACCAGAAATTACAGGATTTAAAGATATTCCCTCACAATTTCTACAAAACCTATAAAATATTCAGGTATAACCTTCTCGAAGAGTTTTGTAACTTATCTGAGGAAAACCATAATATGTAATATTTAATTTAGAGATATAAAAGGGGTATATACTTAATATATATCTCTTAAATATGAAAACAAATATTTTAAAATGTTAATATATAGCTTCATTGTAATAGCAATAAAACTCCCAATGATATTTTATTTAGAATTCTTAGTTTTATTTGGATTTGCAAATTTTATTTGGAAGAATAAACAAACAAAATTATTAATGAACATTCCTAAATAAAGGCCAATACAATGGCATTAAGCAAAATAGTATGGTGATTGCACAAGACTAGAAATGAAATCAGAATGGAATCAATAAAATAGACAATCAATAGAAATAGTTTCATATAATACAGACTGTGAGGCTGTAAAACAACACATCATAAAATAAGAGGAAAAAAAAATCAAGTGCTTAGTAAATTAGAAATTACAGCAGATCCTCGATGTCGTTTCCTTCAATGTCATTTCATTGTAACATTGATGAAAAAAAATTGGTTTGGGACCTGGACAACTGTCTGTGTGCAGCTGGCGTGCCCTCCCACATCCATGTGGGTTTCCTCCTCCATCCCAAAGACATGCACGAGAGGTGAACTGGTGTGTCTGCATTGCCCCACTGTGAGTGTGTGTGGGTGCGTGTGAGTGTGCCCTGTAATGGAAGGGCATCCTGTCCAGCGTTGGGTCCCATCTTGCACCTTGAGCTGCTGGAAGAGTCTCCCGACCCCTGTGACCCTGAACTGGAGTCAGCAGGTTGGAAAAGGATGATCTGACTTGTTTTTATTTATCTTTCTTCATTGTATGCACAGCTTACATTTATTTCAGCGTTTAATATTAGAAGTGTTTTGACGCTTTATGTAAAAGTTTGGTGACGATTTTGTGACCAGAAATATGCTGTAGAACTTAACTCTTATTTATAGCAATTAGCCTCTGGTAAAATTGGTTTCTTTATATGTCATTTTGCTTAAAGAAGCTGTTTCTAGGAACTTACCGATGACATTAAGTGAGGACTCATTGTACTAAGCTAAGTTTAGAAATTAATCTTTCACCTTGAATCAAGTCAAAATAAATTTCAGATGGATTAAAGAGTAAACATATTTTGAAATTGTAGAAGAAAATAGAATTGAGTATTCACCAAACCTCCAGAAAAAAGATGATTTTCTCCCTCCTTGGTCCTTTCAAAGGATGTTTCCTTCCCTCCCCCTCCCCCATCCCGCTCTGCTTTTCTTTTCTCTTCTAAAATAAATGGAATTGTAACGTTTTCCCCCCATGACCCACTGAATTGTCTTGCATACACACTGGGGCTTATATATCCTGTATTTAGACCAAGATAAAAATTAGAATAATTTCCCTCTAAAGACTCATTTATACTTAGGAACGTGACACTAGCACAGTATAAGGACACATTTTACAGTAGAACTGTCCAGCTTAGAGGTGGGCATCCTGGAGTGGTTTTCTCTCTGCAGAGGTGATCAGGCAAAAGCTGGAGAACCATACATCATGCATGTTGTAGGAAATATCCACGACTCTGATTGTGAGTTGGGCTAAACAACTTCTGATATTGCTGTTAAGAGTCTAACCCAGGAACAGCCTGATGGGAGAGAAGCATAGGGCAAGGCACGAGGGCAGGGCGCAGGGCTTCCAAGCCCTCTGCGGGCGACCCCCTCTCAGGATCTCCATGTGTTCACCAACCCAGAAGCGCCTCAAAGGATGAGTTTCTAAACTTTATAGGATGGTAAGAAATCTCAACAGATGTGACTAGCGAAAAATAAAAGATAATGCACTTTAAAGATGATCTTAAATTTAAAAAGCAAATATCGGCAGTGGAGTGTTATAACCAGTGAGATTTTCCCAAGGTGCTATTATGAGTAATTAGAACCTTACCCCACGCAAATTCAGCTGTGTTCAACTCATTGTATTTCAGTGAGATTAGAAGACAAATATACAGGAAGAATCGGGCAAGATCGATCACTAAAGAATAATTATAGCAATGAAAAATCGGAAGCAACCTAAATGTCTACAATTAGGGGTTTGGTTATGTATCTCCCCCAGTAAAAATAGCTCCATGGAGGCAGGGAGATTTGTGTATTTTGTTCCTTGCTATAACAGCACCTAGAATAGTGTCTAGTACATAGTAGGCACTCAATATTTTTTGAGTTAGATACTCAATAAATATTTATTGAAGAAATGACTTTTTAATTGTTTCATATAAGTAACTCTTAGTCTCAAAACTGGTTCGAAAGCTCTTTGAAGGAGTATCACACATTGCTTTTGTATGCCTCCTACCCCCGACCTCGCCCTCCTCAGGGAAGAGTGAAGCAAGGCAGGTGGACACACTAGTGACCCAGTCACTGCCCCTGCCTCTCAAGCTGGGACTCTACCCAGACTGCTGAGATCGGGGTCCGCTGTGCTGGCAATGTCCCATGTCTGGACCTGGGTGGCGGCTCCAGGACTAGATACATATGTAAAAACTCCCGAAGCTGAGTGCTTCAGATTAGCGCCCCTCTGGTGCTAACATGCGTGTGAACGATGCCTCAATAAAAAGGTGAAAAAGAAGTCTGCTCCAGAGGAAGTTAAACATGCTAAATGACACATTAAGATTAGGAAAGAGTTCTGTATGTTCTTCCTTATTAAGAATTTCTAGTTTATTGACATTTTTGTTTTGAATTTCAAATGAAAGTGAAATCATTTTTATTTACTTTGTCTTTTGCAGAGGCAGCACTAGCAGAATTTCACAAAAAAATCAAAGAGGCTTTTGAAGTGTTTGACCATGAGTCGAATAATACAGTGGATGTCAGGTTTGAAAGCATTTTCTTTATTCTTATTCTAAATTACTAATACAACTCATAAAATAGGTAACGGCTCTTTTTTTTTTTCTTTTCACATTCCTTAGATTTATTATGCTACCTACAGTATTTATTTTCATGTTTCCTGTAAAAGATCTTTTGGTAACTATTGCTTCAGATCAGTATTGTTTCTTATTCTCTATAGTCTGGGGAAAAGAATATATCTATATTGCCTATTCCAACAAACTGATTGTAAACTCTGTGAATCAGATAAACTCTACTGTAGCTTTAGTGCTAGACGCATAGTTGTCGTTCAGTAAATATTTGTTAAATGAATGAATAGAATTTTCTTTTAAAATACATAGGTATGTATTATTAAACCATAAATGGGATATGACACAGAAAGATTAATAATGTTATTTTACTTGGGAAGTGGATAAAAAGTATATAAAACCTAAGTATCTAAAAAGAGGAGCAAAAGACATGAATACTGGTAGGTCTAGAATGGAGGGCAGGAAACAAAGAATAGTTTGAGACAAGAGAAAAAACGGGCAAAAGGTAGAGGAGACTTTTCATGAGTATAATAGGAGTTGTAGGCTCCATGCCACCATTTGTCTCCCCTTCCCCTTACCTCTGCTTTGCACATCTTGAACGATTTAATTGGAATTTTATCACAGTGTGTAGAGGGGCGGCCTGGCACTGTGACTGCCAGGCAGCCAGTGGGTTTCGCATCGCTGTGTAAAACATCACGTGCTGCTTTCCTCCCAGCTCCTGGGGCGACCCTGGGGTCTGACACGGACTTCCTGGGGTCCAGTCCTGGCTTTGTGACTGTGAGTAGCTTATTTATTCCCTCTGTGCCTCAGTTTTCATATTGGCCTCATAGGGTTGGTGTAAGTAGTTCTCACAGAGTGGTTAAGGGGTCTACGAAGTCTAAACTATTTTCATAATAAATCAAAGACAGTATTTGCTATTTTCATTCTCATTTTTTTTTTTTTTACAAATGTACATTGGAGTTTTTCAAAAGCTCCATGATGTGTGATATTGCAGCAGATCAAATGTAGGATCACATGAGAGAACCCAGCTGTCTTCTGTTAAGTCAGGCATGAAAGACATTTGCAGACGTTTAAAACAGTGCCATTCTTCTAATTGAAGTTGTTTTTTGTTTTGGAAAATATAGTTTATTTTCATGAAAATTTTGTTATTTTTGTAAACATATAATGTGTTTTTTTAATTGTGATTTCTAAATGAAGTAATTAATATTTTTAAATTTGATGCTTAATTTGTAAAATGGTAAATATAGATAAATGTAACTCATATTAAGAAACTCTTTGAGGGTCTCAATAAGTTTTGGGAGTGTAAAAGGAGTTCTGAGACCAAAAAATTTGAGAATGTTGTCAGTGGACATTGTTAAATCTCTTAGAACATTATTAGCCTAGAACAAATTAGCTTGGGATCTAAAGCTTAGAACCATATTAGGTGTTATTATTTCACTTATTTCTTGTAGTAAATATTTTAGACTCTATTTTTCCTCTATTAAATCTGGATTAGCAGTGTTATATTGTACATAAAACTCTTATAAGACCTTTTTCCTTATTTCTATGTGTTCTGTTTTGATCTTTGAAGTTCTGAAACAGTTCATTTTCCTTGTTAAATGGTTTTCAAAAGTTAGCACCTTGAAAAACATTGAGGCAAGTTTTCAAAATCATTATTTCAGGGAATTTTTATTTTGCCTCATATGAAACATAGCACATAACACATTTTGACTTATATGTATTTCCTGCTCTGTGTTCAGATTTCAGTCAGTAAGACTGATTGAAAATTAGGTTTTGAATAGGTAGTATATTCACATGGGATAAAATTTGAAAGGTACAAAGAATGTATGGTGATAGGGAGAGCTCCTCACCTCTAACTCCTGTCTACCCGGTTCCCTTTTCTAAAGGCAAGGTCGTTATAAGTTTCTCGAATTCTTGCAGAGATAGCCCATGCAAATGTGTGTGTGTGTGTGTGTGTGTGTGTGTGTGTGTAATTTTTATAAATATACATTAAAAAAATTAAGATTTAAAAAAACTATTTAAAAGTTCAATGCCTGATTTAGTTTGGAAATTACTTTATACACACTGGTTATGCAGTTAATTTCCTCTATTTAAATTAAAACATATTTTCAGTTACAGTTGACATATAACATTATATTAATTTCAGGTGTACAACATAGTGATTATACATTTATATAATTTATGAAGTGACCACCCCAATATATCAAATACCCATTTGATACTATACATAGTTATTATAATATTATTGACTATATTTCCTATGCTGTACTTTACATCCCCTTGACTGTTTTTATAACTGACAATTTGGAGATCTTAATCCCTTCCCCTTTTTTACCAATATTCCCAACCCCACTCCCATCTGGCAACCATCAATTTGTTCTTGGTATCTATGGGATTATTTCCGTTTTGTTTGTTCATTTATTTTATTTTTTAGAATTCACATAAAAATTAAATCAGATTTAATTTATTTGTCTATAAAATTTAACATCTTAACCATTTTTAAGTATACAGTTTAGTGGCATTAAGTATATTCACATTACTGCCATCCATCTTCAGAACTTTTTCATCTTTCTAAACTGAAACTCTGTACCCTTTAAACAATAACTCCCCATTCCTCCCTCCCCGCAACCCTTGGCAATGGCCATTCCGCTTTCTATGAGTTTGACTATTCTAGGTACCTCATATCAGTGGAATCATACAATATTTGTCCTTTTGTGTCTGGCTTATTTCACTTAGCATGCCTTCAGGGTTCATCCATGTTGTAGCATGTGGCAGAATTTACTTCCTTTTTTTTAAGGCTGAATAGTATTCCACTGCATGTAGGTACCACATTTTGTTCATCCGTCCATCTGTCCAGGGACATTTAAGTTGTTTCCACTTTTTGGCTCTTTGAACAATATGCCGTGAACATTGGTGAACAAGTATCTGTTCAGGTCCCTGCTTTCACTTCTGTTGGGTCTATGCCCAGAAGTGGAATTGCTGATTCATGTTTAATTTTTTGAGAAATGATTGTACTGTTTTCTGCAGCAGCGACATCATTTCACACACTTACCAGCAAAGCACACGGTGCCTTCCCACCCCCCTGCCCCCCGCTGTTTCTCTATATTCTTTTCAACACTCGTTTTCTCATTTTTGCTTTTTAGTATAACCATCCCAGTGGGTGTAAAATGGTATCTCTTAATGGTTTTGATTTTTATTTACCTAATGACTGTTGATGTTGAGCATGTTTTCATGTACTTGTTGGCCATTTGTACATCTTCTTTGGCAAAATGACTATTCACGTCCTTTGTCCATTTTTCAATTGGATTGTTTGTTTTTTGATGTTGAGTTGTAGGATGTGTGTGTATTTTTAATGTAAGTGGTGAGAGACTGTATATACCATTCTTCGTTTGTTTTTTTTATTGGTCAATATGTCTTTGTGATTATTCTTTATTAATAGCTAAAGAGCTTCCTCGTTTCATTGTATGAATGAACTTTCATATGTTGAATTAATCTCCCATCAGTGGATATTTAGGTTTTTTCTAGACTTTGGTACAATAGTTCATGTGGCAGGGAATATCTTAGTATGAATGTTATTTTGCAAAAATGAGAATTTTTCTCTAGTGTAAATTTTTGGAAATATGTCAAAGTGCATGAAAGTTTTTCTAGGTGTTGCTATCTTGACGTATATGCTTCACTTCACATATGAGCATGTCTGTTTCCCTACTCTCCGTTAAACAAAATTAAATCATCAAATTTTCAGAGTTTTTACCACTCTGATATCTGAAAAATAGAAACTCACTATTAATTTTTATTTCTCTAATTATGAAAAATATGGACACCTTTTCATATGTCTAAAAGCAATCTATATTTCCTTTTATTTGCACTGGTAGTTCATGACCTTTCCCCATTTTTTCCATTGAATTATTTATCTTTTTATATATTAAAGATCTTAGTTTGTGAAATGTATGCCATCTGTCTTTTTACTATTTTTACTTTCTGGCATTCAAAAATTTAAAAAATAGCCAAATTACAAACCTCTTGAGTATTGATTTAATTTTTGAAAACAAACAAAAGCCAGAGTAGTTTTAATAGATTAAACTTGAGTTACCCTGAGTAAAGCTAGTTTGGTAAAAAAAAATTTAAAAAACACATTCCACATGCCTCTAAAGTAAAGAAGCTATTTTTTTCCCATGTAGCTCATAAATTTAATATGAAAGTCATTCAAATCTTATTCACTAAAAATCTAGTTTTTTGTAATCTATGTTTTTTATCTTCGGTGCTAACAGAATAAAAAAGTACATTAGAAGTCAGTAGAGTTCCTTGCTGGCTCTACTGTTAATTTTTTATGTGCCACTCTCTTTTTATGTCATTTCCTTATCTATAAAATTGGAATAATAATACCTGATTATTAAGAGTGTCAAATAAAAAAATATGAACGAGTTCTTATAAGTATATAAGTTCAGATCAACTTATATATTTTTAAATATTCCATTCTAATCAATTCCAGAACAGATTGATACTCAAGACCTTGGTGTGCTAGACGATACAGGGTCCAATCCTGGAAGTCAGAGGGTGGAGACCTCGAGGTTAGGTTTAGCGCCCTTGTAAAAGAGACCAGAGAGCTAGCTTGTCCCTCCTGCCATGCCAGGATGCAGTGAAGGGACGCTGTCTAGGAAGTGGGTTCTTACCAGACACCAAATCTGCCGGCACCACGGTCTCGGGCTTCTGGCCTCCAGAACTGTGAGCAATAAATGTTCATTGTTTATAGCACTCGGTTTATGGTAGTTTGTTATAGTAACGCAAACAGACTAAGACAGAAACCTGCCGTGACTGAGACTGGAAGGGGGGTTTGTTAAAGATGTTAAAGGGAAGAGTGAGATTTGAGAGAGAGAGCAGTGGATCTTAGTTACATAATATGACAGGATTAATCTAGAAAGGGGATTAAAATTAAAAAAAAAATTGAATAGCTGATATAGTCACATGGTTGAAAATTCACAGAGAGCAAGTAGAGAGAAAGGTTTCTCCAGCCGCCTTCCACCAGCTGTCCAGAGCCCATCAAAAATACTAGCAACGAAGGTACTAATTTCTAGGGATCACTCTAGAAATATTCTATGCATATACAAGGAAATGCATATATACTATTTTTTTTACCCTTTTTTTTTACTCGAATGGTTGCATACTTTCTTGTATGGTACTGCTCCATGGGATGTGATCAAACCCATGGTGTTCATTCCAGCATCATGAGTCTGGAATGGATGTGGCTTTCTAGCTCAATCGTAGTCTAAGTGCATAAATTTCCTAAATTTTAGTGTATTGGAGAGTGTCACAAAGGGTGTGGGGCCCTAGGAATCCCAGTAAACTATGTCCCAGGCTTTATAGCTGGGAGTGGATTAATAGGGTAGTATCATGACAGAACAATAACACTTGGATTCAGGCTACCTTGTCAATTGGCTGTTGTGACAAAGAAGACCCTTTCTATATTTGATAACTATTTAATTTTTTAAATTAATTAGTTAATTAATTAATTTATTTCTTTTTAGGTGAGACAACCCTTGGTTGACCTCACAGATTGCAAGGACCTTGTCAGCTTACGATCCCTTATTTTTAAATTTTTGTGCCTACAGCACCTGGTCTTCCTAGGTGGTCTTCCATCCAAGTACTAACCAGGCCTGACCCTGCTCAGCTTCCGAGATCAGATGGGATCAGGCTTGTTCAGGGTGGCATGGCCGTAGACTGTATTTGATAGCTTTGGAGGCCAACTTTTGGTGACTCTAGATTATAGGTATCTGTCTGTTGTACTTATCGTGTTGTCTAGGTCAAGTGTAAATTTTGTTGTATGGCTGCAAAAATTGTGAGCCAGCGGATTGGTGGTCTCCGGGAGTGTACTTCCTGTGGCCTCTGGGTGTGTACCCTCTGTGGCTTCCAGGTTCATACTCCTGCAACCTCAACCTGTTCTCCTTAACATAGGAAATAAAATATTGGATTCACTTGAATAGTGTCAGCCCTGTTAAGCGTGGAAGACTTAATGCAAATGCGTAACAGACAGCAGTTCATGAGGTTAGTAACCAGTGGTTCCACCTTCTACACAGAGCAGGTAACTCCATCTTCACATAGTCAATAGTAGCAAAGGGATTCAGTGTTTGGTATAGTCAAGATACAGGGGGTGAGTGACAGAAACTTCATCCACTGCGTCTACAGACATAGTAAGACAAAATATCTAAACCTGTTCTTTCCCTGGGGGAGGTGAGAAAGATTGGAGTCGGATGGGTGCAGTTCCAGTGGCTATCGAAGGGGGAGGATTTAGTACATCAGCAGGGTCCCAAGGAGTGCATGGGAATTCTTTATTTTTGTCTTTGAAGAACTCAGAAGAAAGTGTCCAGAGACGCCCTGTATCATGCAGTGGTGAAACCAGGCCAGAAGCCAGACTGTAAGTGCTGTAATTCCAGTAAGCTTTTGGTTAATTTAAAGGCATGGTAGCTATGCCAGAAACTAACCCATGGCCTTCTTCTGTTTCATTTTCTGAATTACTGAGAAGTGACACTCAAATGTCTTATTTTTTTTCTGAAAGTTACTTATGCATTTAAAAAAAATTTCCAACCTTCCCCTGAGAACTCATTTTAGGCCCTCTTTCCTTTGTTCACCTTAACTCTAAGAGTATTTATGTTTTTAACTGAAAGCTTGTATTTCTTGTCTCTCTTAAGATACAGACTTATAAAGGCAAAATGGATTTAATATTTGTGTTCTATAATGTCTACAGCGTTGTCTTCTGTCTACATACAGTGTCAGTAATATTAGCAGAGCGTATGTAGCTAGTTGTGTGGAGTTCTTAATTAGGAAATGAATGTATAAAGATGGGTTAGGGGTCACTCAGTGAATTACCTTGTTTGCTGCCCTAAGGAGCCTAGGTTTTGTTAGGTAGGCAATATAAATCCATAAATGCAAAGATATGGTAAGACTGGATTTGGGTTTTTAGTGGGAAAGCTCAAGCTATAGGATGGGAGGTGGCTTGGCATGTGGACTAGAGCAGTGGTTCCCAGTTCTAGGTGCACAGAAGAACCACTGGGAGCTCTTGAAAAGACCGCTTCCCCCCCCACCCTCACATACACAGAACACTGAGCAAAGACATACACAGGACTTGAAGGACAAACTTCAGTGGCACGAGGTCTTCCAGTAGCAGGTATAAATAAGGATATAGAACAAGGAATTCCCATATTCTGCTCAAAGAAATCTTAATTAGAGCTTGGGGAAAAAACTGGGGCGACCGTGTCTGTGTGGTGGCCCTACAGAGCTGCCCCACAAGCGCACATATTCCAGGGCTGCATGCAAAGGCAGCACAGAGCTGGAGCGAGCGCTCCCAGCCTAACGCGACCTAGCGGCTCTCCCGACCCCACAGCCTACAGCCAGGCAGAAACAAGAATGCCCCCCAGGGCCAGGCGTGGATGGCTGGAGTGCCTGAGCCACACCCGCATGAGTGATGATCCCTCTGGATAACTAAGCTTTCCTTGACATTGCCTCGATCTCTGTATCCCGCTGAGTTAGCCTGTCCCTAAGGGAATGCCCTAGCAGTCTAGGTTGGGAGAAGGCACAAAGAATTACATAGAAAGGCCTCTATTATTATTAAAAAATGTTCTACTATACAAATCACTTCCGTTTAAAAAACCCAAACAACAACAACAAAAGCTTCTACCCAACACCCTCTCTCTTTTACCCCACCCCTACTAATACCTTATCATTGTCTTTCTCTTCATAGCTAAGAAGCTTAATAAGAAAGGAGTTTGCTTCTGTTGATAACCTTCACTCTGTTCATTCAACATGCAATTTGTAATTTCACTTCTATCTTCCAATCCTATTTTCATTGTTTTTCCTGAGTTGTCTCTTCCTCTGTTTTCCGTGATCTCACCTTTTGTTTTCATCCAATATCTCTAACTTTTCCTTCTCAGCCCCCTTTGGGACCCTCTGTTTGGCTTTTTAATGTACACCAGGGTTTTTTCTACATCCCTCTTTTCACTTTATACCTATTCCTGGGAAATCTCATCCATACTCATAAATAAAGCTCAATCCTGAAAAAAATGTTAAAGTCTATAAACAACTCTTAGGCCAAAGGATAAATTTTAGGCCAGTGAAATTGAAAACTTTTAGAAAATAAACATAATAGAAATGAGATAGGAAAATGGAAATAACATCAGAATCTATGTGAAACAACCAAATCAAAACTTATTAAATGCTTATGTCAAGAGAATTAAAGGCATACAAATGAATAGAATACTCAGCTCAAAAACCTAGGGAAAAGAGGTAAACTGAGAGAAAGCAGAAGAGAGGAATTAGCGAAGATAAAAACACAACGGGGCTGGACAATGCAAACAGTAGGAACTGATAAAATGAAACACTGGTTCTTTGTAGGTTAAAAAAGATAAACCACTGGCATTTTTTTTTTGGGTGGCAAAAGCACAAATGACTTGGGGGGAAATAATCATCAAAATAGAGGAAATTTCAAAATGTCCTGAGAGTATTTTGTAGAACTCCATACAAGCAAATTTGAAAATCTAGCAAAAAAGGGCTACTTTCTAGTAAAATATAATTTGTCAGAACTTATTCCAGTCTTGTGTGCCTGTATTGGGACACAATATTGTTGAGATGGCAATCCTCCCCAAGTCGATGAATAGATTCAACACAACTCCTACCAAATCCCAGTTATCTCCCCCCCACCAATAATTGGCAAGATGATCCTAAAATTCAGATGGAATTGCAAGGGACCTAGAATAGGCAAAAACAATATTGAAAAATAATGAAGTCGAACTCACAGTTCCTGATTTCAAAGTTTACTATAAAGCTAATAAGTAATTCAGACTCTGGAATACTAGCTTAATGGCATAAGACTAGACTTGTAGATAAATGGAACAGAGTTGAGAGTCTAGAAGTAAACCCTTACATTTATGGTCAGTTGATCTTCAGCAAAGTTGGTAAGTCAATTTAATGGAGAAAGAATAGTCTTTTCAGCAAATAGTGCTGGGAAAACTGGATGAAGGAAATTGGACCCCCTACTGCATGCCATATACAAAAATTAACTAAAAATACATAAAAGACCTAAAGAGCTAAACTAAACTATAAAACACTTAGAAGAAAACACAGGGATAAATTAAAACTTCTCTCGGCGCGTTTCCCTTACATCTACCTACCTACCTAACTATACAGAGTAGTCCCTCCTTATCCACAGCTAGTATGATTAGGCAGAGGTTTCTTAGATATGACACCTAATGCACAAGCAACCAAAGGAAAAGAAAAATTGGATAAATTGAACTTCATCAAAATTAAAAACTTCACTGGACACTTAAGAAAATAAAACAGGGACAGAATGGGACAAAATATTTGCAAACCATACATCTAATAAGGGTCCAGCATCCAGAATATATAAAGAACTCTTACAATTCAGTAATAAAAATACAAATAACCCAATTAAAAAGTGGGCAAAGGATTTGCATAGACATTTCTTCAAAGAACACATTTAATAGCCAATGTGCACATGAACATATGCCAAACATTATTAGTTGTTTGAGAAATGCAAATCAAAGCCCGCAATGAAATACCACTTCAGATCTACTAGGATGGCTATAATTTAAAAAATGTAATATAATAAATGTGAAGATGTGGAGAAATTAGAACCTTCATACCCTGCTGGTGGGAATGTAAAATGGTGTAGCCACTTGAGAAAACAGTTTTGTAGTTCTTCAAAAAGTTAAACTTTTTGAGTTAACAGCAGTTTCATTCCTGGGGATATAAAATTAAAATATATTCACACAAAACTTGTATATGAATGTCTACAGCAGATCTGAGAGGAAATATCATGGGATCTTCTTTATACTTAAGAGGCATTTGACAGAATTCGGCACACATTCATAATTTTAAAGACTCGATGTGTTACAGTTCCCACTGAAACAGAGCCAATAAGACACAGAGCCAGTAGTCCCCTCTTACCCACATTTTCGCTTTCTGTGGTTTCAGTTACCTGTGGCCCGAATCCAGGTCTGAAGCTATTAACCCGAAAATTCCAGAGATCAACAATTCATAAGTTTTAAATACTATTCTGAGTAGCGTGATGATACCTCATGTCGTCCTGCTCCCATCACCCAGGACGCGATCACCGTTCAGCACATTCGCCTCCCTTTATCTCATGAGGAAGGCACTGCAGCATCTCACACGATCACCAGAAGGATGAGACAGACCACATTCACGTCACTTTATTATAGTGTAGTGTTATTACTGTTCCATTTACTACTATTGTTGTTAATCTTTTATTGTGCCTAATTTATAAATTAAACCTTATCATAGGTTATCATGTATCAAAAAACATAGTATATATAGGGCTTGGTACTGTCTGTGGTTTCAAGTATTCACGGGGGGTCTTGGAACATACTAGCTGTGGATAAGGAGGGACTACCGTGTATAGTTAGGTAGGTAGGTAGATGTAAGGGAAACCGCCGAGAGAAGTTTTAAAAGCAAGTCTTCATTGGGAGGGGGCTCGCGGGCGAGGTTCTCTGGTCCAGAGAGGAGAGGGGCCAGAGAAGTCACGCTCTGGGGCAGGAGGGCGTAGTTTTCATGGGGTTATGTGGGGGTAGGTGGTATAGGGTGGGAATGGTAATCAAATGTTAGTTGAGCATCCGGATTAGGGTGGTGGCGCCTGGGGCTTTAGGGTGGGCCATGTGGGCGTTCCGGACTTCGATGTCCAGCGGAAAGGTCTGGATTCCCATATCAAACTGGGAAGCCTCCAGGTAGGCAGCTAGCTGGCCCTTCCCCCTCTGACCTAACAGTAGATAGATAGATAGACAGATAGATTGATAGATGGAGATATAGATAGACATAGGCAGGTAGAAGATTTATTATAGGAATTAACACATTATGGAGGCCAAGAAGCCCCACGATCTGCCGGGGCTGTAATTCAGTCTGAGTCTGAAGGCCTGAGAACCAGGGGAGCTGATGATCAGGGACAGAAGATGGATGTCTCAGCTCGAGTGGAGAGGGCTAATTCGCCCTTCCTCTAGCTTTTTTCTTCTACTCAGGCCCCTGGCAGCTTGGATGATGCCCACCTGCCCGCATTGGTGAAGGTAATCTTCACTCAGTCTGCCGGTTCAAATGCCAGTCTCTTCTGGAGACACCCTCACAGACACACGCCGGAATACCATTTACCAGCTTTTCCACGAATCTCCCCCCTTTCTTTTAGGATCCAACCCAGAACCCCGTGTTGCATTTTGTTGTTTTTTAATTGAAAGGCATTTTTCAAACTATAAAGTGTTCTACACATTGATTCATTATTCAACAAGTACTTATTGAGTCCTTATTATGTGTGAGCTCCTTCTAGGTGTCAGGCTGAAGCAGTGAAAGGCCTCTGTCCTCATGGAGCTTATATTTTAAAAGGAAGAGACAGAGGAATACAATTCCAGATAGTAATAAGTGCTATAAAGTAAACAAAACAAAACAAAAAAACAAGATGATGTAATAAAATGTGCTATGAAGGAAATAACAGGGTGATGTATTAGAGGATGGGGCCGGTGAGGTGGGCTGAAACGGCTTAGACATTCTGGTCAGGGAGGGTGTCTCTGAAGGTGATGTCTGAGTCAAGGTCAGCCGTGTGCAGAACTGGGGGAGAGCCAGTCGTAGGGTCCCATGCCGGGCAGGGCTTTGGTGTGTTAGGACTCACGAGGGTTGTTGCAGGGGTCCTGGCAAGAGGCACCGGTGGTCAGAAAAGAGGAGGTGGGGTAGAGTCATCCTAATCCTTATTGTTAGGGGCTGAATGGTGTCCCCCAAAAGCCATGTCCCTAACACCCGGAACCTCAGAATATAACCTCATTTGGACATAAAAAGGCTTTAAAGTGGTGATTAAGTCAAAATGAGGCTGTTAGGGTGGGCTCTAATCTAATCTGAGTGGTGTCCTTACTAAAAGAGGAGATTTGGACCGCTGGAGAGACACCAGGATGGGTGTGCATGCAGAAAGACCCAGCGATGGCACCTGGCACTGTGGTGGCTGTCCCCATGCCTAGAAGAGGGGCTTCAGAAGAAACCAGCCCTGCTGACACCTTCATACTGGACTTCCAGCCTCCAGAACTGTGAGAAAATAAATTTCTATTGTTGAAGCCACCGTCTGTGCCCGTCATTGCCGGAAGCTAGCACATCTTTGTACAGACTGTCACGCGTGTGCGCTTCCTCCCGTCTGACTGTGCACCCTCCGGTTAGAGTAAGAACTTTGTTTAATTCGTGTCACCGCAGAGCCTAGGACAGTGGCCGGGTCATAGCAGGTGTAACAGTAAAGATGCCGTTAAATTATTTGCTTATTGCTGCAGTATTTAATATTTTACAGAGTTTTTTTCCTGTGATACACACAAAGATCCAGAGTTCTTCATTTGGGGGCTGCAGACTCCAGCACACAGGACGATATAAGAGATAATAATGTTTCAAGTTAGAACCAGAAGGCTTTTGGAAAGCATATTTTGGCAGTGTAAAATGACCCTCACTTTATTAGAGGGATCTTTGGGAAAAAGAGGCCTTTTTTTTTTTTTTTTAAACAGAGTAGTTCTTTGAGTAAGATTTATCCGTTATTTCAGTGTCATTTCAAGGCTCGGCCAAAATCTGGCGAATCTGTGAAAACTGCCTTCCACAAGGCCCAGGTTTTCACTTTGTCGTCTGCTGTACTGTAAATGGTAGGCTGACACGTAGTAGCGTTCAATATTTATTAAATAAATGAAAATTGTTTCAAATTCTGCTTTGCTCCTTCTTAGAAATCTTTGAATTGCGTTTAACATTCTCTTATACTTAGCCAAATAGAGAAGGTAAAATGTTTTGTCCATCTTTTCTGCCTTAGGATTGCATCAGTTGTCTTGAATCAGGTCTCCGCTTTCAGACATTTTTTGACTTTAGACGTACAGCCTAGCTCAATGGCACCGGCTCCCCCTTGTGTCAGGAACATGACACTACACCCACTGAATGCCGGCGGCCAAGTCTAGCCTGACGCTGGTCAAACATTTTAAGTGATCCAGATGCTGCATGTAAATCAAGTGGTGATGTCACTGTTGTGCAGCCTTATTATGACTCCTTTGTTCTAAAATGACTTTGCCTCCGTGTTTACTACTGTATACAGTAAACTATATACTATATAGTGCAAGTACAGAAACAAATTCTTAGTATTTCGTATTTAGGTTAGTTCGTAGTTCTTACCAAAAATTAATGGCCTGATCTTTTTCTGGCTCTGTTTTTTCTTGCCCTACCCTTTTTTTCCTGAGCTCACCTGAGGTCACCTTAGGGTTCCTCCAGAATGGCCAGGTTCCCAGCTCCCTTGTCCTTGGCGTTAGAAGCCCAGTGAGGGGACCTCCTGGGCCGTTCGGTCCTCCACGCCCCTGGCCCTGTATGTCAGCACAGGGGCGAACCGGAGGAGCTCTGTCATCTTTTTTCCTGTCATACTTTCCCTTTTCTCTCCACTCAGGGACTCTATTCAGGAACTTGGGAGGCCTCTTGAAATACATTCAACTCATTCCATCATCTTCTGAAGAAAGGACACATTTGAGGAAAAGGGGCTTTAGTATTTAAACATCAAGCCTCTTCTGCCTCTGCCCTCGCATTGTTTTCCTCCCAGTCACCCTCCGTGTGGCCTGTACTGGGCAGCGCAGCAGCCAGTCGCCACGGAGGGGCACTTGCCTGGCGAGCCGCCTTCTTGGGCCAGAGGGCACTCTGACCACCCTGCCGGGGACAGCTACTCACCTGTAGAGAGCCTGCGCCCAGTGCTCAGTAAGCGTCAGTCACGAAACCCAGCTGTCGCCCTGCAGTGGCAGGAACGGCTCTCAGCACTGCCTTCCAAGTCGCCCGTCGTCCACACTCTTCTTATGTCCTTCAAGGAGTGGTGGGTGGTCCCCAGCCTCATCTCACCTTGCGCCTCGTGATGTCTTACATCTTTCCGGTGTTGCCAGGTTTTCAATTTTAAAAGGCTGAGTGAAATACGTTGTAACTACATTTTACCATGAAACTGAAGGTTAAGATATCCTTAATGATCAGCTTTTCAAACCAAAATGATATAAACAGTATAACACAAAAGAGCAAATTGTTTTATAAATAGTTTAAATGAGGCAGGGTTGCTGTAATTTTTATTACTTTAGTTTTAATTGCTGAGGATGAAATGTGCTTATCTTGTTTTTTAAATAAAAACTTTTTATTTAAAAAATTTCAAACTTACAAATAGTGGTGTACCGAACTGTTATGTGCTTTCACCTAGACTCACCAATTAGTAACGTTTGCCACATATGCTTTTGCTTCCATGTGCTCACTCTCTCTCTCCATATATATATACATATTTATGCATTTATTATGATTTCATTTTGCTGGATTATTTGAGAGTAAGTTGTAGATATTGTGAACTTTTTCCTGAAATATTCCAGTGTGTATCTTCTGAGAACAATAATGTTCTCTTACATAAGCCACAGGTTTTTTTTTTTTTTTTTTTTTGCACGCGCGCGCATGCATGTGTGTATTTAAAAATCATCATAGAGTCAGAGCACTTGGAGAGAACTTTGGGAGGTCATTTGGCTCATTCCCCTGCTCCTGGCAGGTAAAATCCTAGACGGCACAAAATCGATATATTCCCAGCGTGATAAACGCAGATTCCTACAGGGACCAGGCCTGTAATCTAAATGTGCGAATCATAAGTCTAGAACATTCTCATGACATGTATGTATGCGCCACCTGATCAGATAAACAAACCAACACTGTGCTCAACAAAACCTTATATGAGGGCCACATTTGTCCCTTGGTCATCAGTTTGTGACCCCCTGGAACTATCTTCAGCGCTCCCGTGGGGTGGAATAGCTATAGCTTCCTTTAGAAGCACCTCGTTATGGTCCAGAAGTTCTCCTTTAAGGCTAAATGCTCCGCTGTGGTTTATGCGAGTCAGCAGTGTGCCGGGGTTGGGTACGGGTTCTGGCTTGTGTGCGTTCGAATCCCACTACCACCATTTACTAGGATCTTGGGGAAATTACCTAACTTTTTTGTGATTCAGTTTTCTTCATGTGTGAAATAATAGTATTTACCATACAGCTATTGTGAGGAGTAAATGGATATGAATATTTAAAGCATTTTAAAACACAGCCTGGCAGACATAATAAAAACCTTGGTATCACTGTATTAATATTAACCTGGAGGCCTGGAGATATTTTTCCTCACATCCAGACTGATCATGATTGTGGAATAAGAGATCTGAGATGTAAGGACTATTCATTCTAGAAGTCTTAGAGGAGATGTCCATTTCGAAACCAGAAAACCAGTTAATCTACTTTTGTCACTGTAAGAGACTTATTTCTATTCTCATCCCAATCTTCTAATTATTTCTCTTTGTCAGACTTCTCCACAGCTCCCCAGATTTCCCTAGTCCTGAGGAAGTCGTTGCTTAATAGATTGGCTATAAGTAAATCTTGGCCAGTTAACGATTTTGGGATTTAGCTTCCTCATCTGGAAATGGAGATAATAGAAGTGCCCCCTCCTGAGGTGGTCGTGCGGACTAAACGAGTCGCTGTATGTGCCTGAACGGTGCCCGGGCACCTGCTGCGGGACGGGGCGAGCCCCCCTGCGTGGGGACTCAGGTCCTGCTGCTGAGAGAGAACGGGCGAGGGTCCTTGACCGTGCGCAGGGAAGGATTCAAGTGCACGCCTGAGAGACAAACGTGTATTAGAGAAGGGATAACACTGCACAGGCTGACCGCGATCTTTCCTCAGAGCCGAGAGTGAGAGAGGCAGAGAGAGACCCCGAGTGTTTGGGGAATTCAGTTTATATGTCATTCTCAGTTTCTGTGGATTGCAGTTTAAAGACTTTGTTTACCTGTTTTCCTTTGATGGTTTGGGTACGCGGGATGAAAGGTATGGGTATGCAGTGTGAAAAGTATGCTCGCAATGTCAGCCTTTGTTCTATAGGTTCCCTGCGGTTTGGCCTCAGGGAATGACTGATTGGGTTTGTTTTGCGTAGGGCAGGACTTACAGACTCGGTTTTCCTGTTAGCCTGGGTAAGTGGTCTCTTAGCCATCCCAGCAGGAATCTTCCTTTGTTCTGGCCGCACATTGCAGTCTCCGAATACAGCTCAGTTTAACATTTAGTTCTCTTCCCTACGTCATACCTGCCAGCCAGTAGTTAGGATGTGTGTTCTCTTTCCATAGTCATAGTCCTCAGTTGTGTATTCTGTTCTTGTAATCCAAATTTTCTTACCACCAGCGCTTTTTGGGGGGAGGGGAGTTCTCTTCCTCTTTCCTCTGCAAGTACTGTTATTAAGATCGCCAGTGGTCCTTGTGCCCACATCTAAGATACTTCTTATTCTTAGCCTTCTGTACTGTTTTTAACAGTAGAGGTCATCTTGCACCCGGGGTCACAGGGCAGGGGACAGTTAAGAGGGTTATGGAGGAAGAGAGGGGGATGGAGCTAGGGGAGGGAAGAAGGGAGTGAGAGAGACTCGGACTGATTGATTGGTAGAGAACTAGTTAGTGATGGCAGGATTCGGAGAGGGGTTAGGCATGGAGCGGGTGAGTAGAAATGGAATTGGCAGTTATAAGTAATTTGGAAGAAGTATTGTGATAGCAAAGGAGGCTGAGGTATGGAATGGCTGGAGGTGGTAAGGCACCTCTCGGAAATTTTCTTCTGACACTTCAGGCCATGCTTTTAAGTACTCTGCCTGTAATGTAAACTTTGCCATAGACCCCTGGGTAGGCATTATCAGTCCCATTTTACAGATGTGGAAACTGAGGTTCAAAGGAGTTAAACACTTAAAGTTAGAAGTGGCTGACATTTCTTTTTCTTACTCTGCCCTCCTTTCTTTTCCTTTTCTAAACTTTTCTATTTGGGCCCAGGCAGGGCTCACGTTTGCTGGTCAATGTGAGCATTTCTTTCTTTTCTCTTTGCTTCACTTGTCTGCCTTTCCTTTCCCCGGAAAAGATCTTTGATCCTCACAAGACAATATTTATCGAATGACTTTGTTTGCTGTGCGACATCTGCACTGAAGTAATTTAGAGAATCACAGCACTTGCCTTTTCAGAGTTTATATTCTAAAACTATGAACTGCTTTTTCCCCAGAGAGATCGGCACGATCGTCAGGTCATTAGGGTGCTGCCCTAACGAAGGAGAGCTACACGATCTGATCGCAGAGGTAAGCAGGACCGAGAAGGCTCCGTCCAGCAGACTCGCTGCGACTCCAGCTCCCTGTAATTAAAAAAAAAAAAAAAAAAAAAATCCTTAAAGTAAAAATGCCCTAACCTGCTGAATATGCTCAGTGAAAACATTAGGACAGCTATGTGAATTATCCAACCAGCAGGATCCGAAAGAATATCAGATCTTGAAGAAATAGCCATGACCAAGAAATGCATATATTCTCTAAAGTTAGTTGAGGAAAGGCCAGGAGACATAGAAGACTGACTCTGTGCAGAAAGAGTGTTGACAGATGACAGATATCAATTTAAAGAGGATAAATGAACTAGAGACTAAGGAATTTATATTTATTTGGGAAGGTAAAACTAACTTTCAGAACAAGTAGTAAACATAATAAAATAATAAGAACTAACTTGACATTGACTAAGCAGCCTAAGAATTTTAAAAAATGATGATTCGTGATAGTGTAGCTGAGTCCCTGGAGAGACACTGCGTACAGCAGCGATGAGCCGCTCAAGGCCAGAGAGCGTCAGGCCCTGTTTGGTTTTCCAGAAAAGTGTCTGAGCTAATTTCAAGTGCATCTTTCAGTTCAACAAAACAAAAGGCTGAAGGGGAAAAACATGACCTGGGCGACCACCAGAAGAAGAATTTTTTCAAAAATGCTTATCTAGGCACGTGGTGTTGGTGGACAGGGATCAACATAGAGAATAAGGGAGAAAGACAGAGAAGAGGGATTTTAGTTCCTGTTTCTTACACAGGACTCACTTGTTCAGTAACACACAGAAGAGAAGGAATTGTGACCGAGTCACTTAGCCTCTGTGAGTGTCAGCTTCTCTGCAGGAATACCTAATTCAAAACCGGCTTCAGATGTAAATGAGATAATGTATAAGACGTTTTTTGAATCCCAAAGCCTGTGTAAAGTTAAGGAGTGCACTGGCACAGGCGACAATGTACCCACATATTAGCACCTTGGTAACTAAAAACAACACCGGTTCTCATTAGCATTTAAAACGTTCAATAAAACAGGAAATCTTTACATTGTTTCCCCACCTTGGGATCCAATAAAGCTATTTTTAGTAAGAGTAGAGGGAAGATGCTTTTTAAAATTTTGTTATTTTTCAATTAGAGTTGACATTCAATATTATTTTATGTTAGTCTCAGGCGTACAGCATCGTGGTTAGACATTTATATAATTTACGAAGCGATCCCCGATTAATCCAGTTCCCACTGGGCACTACTGTACATAGTTATTACAACATTATTGACTCTGTTCCCGGTGCTGCACTTCACATCTCTGTGACCGTTTCATAACTACCAATTTGTACTTCTTAATCCCTTCACCTAAAAAAATCTTACTTTTCCTGAATGGGTGCTCACATTTAAAAAAAAAAAAAGGTATCAATCATTGCCTTAAGGTATTTATTGAGAAAGCTAGAATTTGTGTTAGGGCAAGGAAAGTTGACAGTTTGAGAGCTAGGGACTGGAAGATGAATTTACAGTGAAATCACAATTATTGTATAATTCAGTAGAGTAAGTGGAGCAGTAATGAAAAATGTCTCTGAAAGTCAGAAAAGGAGATGCTTTTAGAGCCTAATCCCTTATTGTTTGTTTATAAGTTTTAAGCTGTAGCAGAGGTCAAGGACCCACACCACTGGGGCCAAGTCCAGCTCCCTACCTGTTTTTATAAATTAGGTTTGAGTGGAACACAGCTAGACTCATTTATATATTGTCTACGGCTGTTTTTTCACTGCAAGACTGGAGTTAAGTCCTTGTGATGGAGACCATATGGTTTGCAAAGCTTCAGTATTTACAATCTGGCTCTATACGGAAAAAGTTTGCCAACTCGACCTATAGGTTTGTCCAGCAAAGTAGAACAAATACCACATCTACTGTCAGGAGCTCCGGGTTCAGATCCCACGCTACCGCTTATAGCTGCGTGGCCTTGGGTGAGCTGCTCGACCTTTCAAAGCCTGGGTCCACATCTGCCAAAGGAAGGCAGCAATGTCAGTGTTTTTATGACATTAAATCGAACCGCTCCGAGGAGTCAGCTGTTACTGGGTGGGCACTCAGCGCACGTTTGGATGTGTTTGCTGTTGGTGGCTCTCTCTACCAAAACGCCCCTGTGGGTTTGGGCACCCAGTGTTTCCTTTCGTCTTTAACCATTTCATATATGCAAACTTGTAGAAAAGGACAAAACTATAGTGTCAGAAAGCAGATTTATAGTTACCTGGGGACATGAACTAGAGGATGAGATCAAATACAGAAGAGCATGAGTTAAGTTTTTATAATAAAAGAAATTTTCTATGTCTTGATTGTAGTGGTGGTTACTTGACTATAGAATTGTGAAAATTAATTCAAACTAATTAATTCAAATTACTCTGAAATGAATAAACTTTATTGCATATAGATTACACCTCAGAAATGCTGGGAGAAAACACGATGAAGGAATATCATGAACTCTACATCTACTTCAGTCAGTGGATTCCAAATATGCAAATTGACTCAGGTTTAGGAACTAAGTAGGGGATTATGACTTTTTTGGGGTGACCATCCTCAGCCTTCTGCTCCTTCATTCTTGCACTATTTTGGTTATAGATGTAGGGGAGGAAAAATAATTTTCCTTCTACCCTTCTAAGTTCTTCTGGCTGGTCTAATAATCAGATTGACACAAGACAGATTAACAGGAGAAAATAACCAAATTTACTACATGTGTACATTTGGGGGTTCCATGAGAATTTGGGACCCAAAGACAAATCGGGCAGTGAGGTTTATATGCAGTTCTGAGCTAAGGAGAGGGAGGCAGAGGTCCGGGACTTCAAAGGGAAGGGAGGGGTTCACAGGTAGATGAGAAGGAGCAGACATTGGTGAACAGATTCTTGCTGGGGGACCCAGGAACAATGGGACAGCACGGGGAGTCTAATGAGCAGACTGTGTGGGACCCTCCCTGTGGGCCACACCTGGATCCTGTTAGCTGAGGCGACAGCTCCCTTGAAGCAGGTTTCTACCTGAATTCCTTTAGGCAGGTAAAGGGGGAGGTTTGTTGTTTTCTTAAAAATACCGGCTTAGAATAATCAGTATTCCAAAAAGGCATGTTTTGGGAGGGCAAAGCTCCATTCCCCTCATAGATCCTTGCAGGTGACCCGTCTGTTTTGCCCCCGGGCATATCTTGCCCTGTTAACCATCTCTACGATTTCCTTCGGCCTTCCTGGTCATTCTGTGCGGCCACTCCGTCTGGTTTCTGTTACTTGGGGGTGGGCAGTGGGCGGCTGGCGGGTCGTTCATGGACATTGACAGCCCAGTCTGTGAGTGCCTGTCGTCAGCAGTGGCATGTTCCTGACCTACTCTGAGCACTCCCCCACCCCCCACCATGAACGTACTCCTCTGGTGGGTCTGCTGACTCCTGATGATTCATCCCTTTTCTCAGCTCAGCTTTTCTGTTTCATTCCAGGTGTCTAAGAGCCACCTTGGCAGCGAGTTCTCCCATCTTCTGTCGCCCTTTTTCCAGGCTGTTAGGTCCTGTGTCCTGGGAGAGTGTCCAAAGTCAATGCATTGTCGCTCTTGCAGGCCTCTCTACCAGCCTCCGTGGTCGAACTCACATCTAGCCTCAGGCGCACGCCCGCTCCTGGCTCGGCCTCGCTAATCCTTTTGCTGTTTCAGTTTTTGGTGTCTCTCCTTATCAGACCCAGCGCTCCCCCAGCCTCGCTAACGCACTGCTCAGCCCCCCTGCCAGGAGAGTTGCCGGGGGCAGTTCTGAGGGGACACCTGGTACCTTCTGCAGCACGCAGAAGTGCTGCCGTCTACCAGGTGAGGGCGGGCGCAAGGCTGGCTTGTCCAGGGCACCTGCCCAGCCAGCACCCTCGGGTCACCCCCTGGCTGTCTCCGTCCCATGCTTCAGTGCACCCAGGACCCTGACCTTAAATACCCGTCTTGGCTGTGCAGTTCTGACCTTCATATCTTTTATTTGAGGGGTGTCAAACTGTGGCCCACAGACCTGTTTGTACAACCTGTGAGCTAAGAATGGGTTTTACATTTTTAACGGATTATAAAAACAAAGAAGAATATGCGATGAAGACCTAACATTCCCCGCAAAGCCTAAAATATTTACTGTCTTGCCCTTAACGGAAGTCGTCCACCTGTTTCATAAGTCGCCTGAGTCTGCTCTTTCACCGCAGTTGACAAGGGCTTGGCGATGGCTCTCAGTTTCTCCTTAGCCTTCCGCACGGCGTCAGTGCAACTTACAGGCAGCTCCGCGGCTCCGCAGGCGGTGAGTGCTCCCTCATACCTTTCAAGCGCCGAGTCATCGCGCCCGCAAGGGCAGCCCTCTCCCCTGGGGTTTCCCCAGGTCGCCGTGCTTATATCTTTGCAGTGAACTGCCGGAGCCCGTGTCCCAGACACCGCTCAGGACAGCGTCCTCTTTGTCTCCGTGGTAGTGACGGAAGCTGCCCCACCTCGCACCTGTGTTCCAGACCACTCCTGGCACCACTCGTGGTACTTTGGGTACCGAGAAGCGAACGCTAAGCATTGGATGTCAAGAGATTTTTGGGGAAAAACACCTGTGAGGCTGGGCGAGCCATCAGAATGCAGCGCATTTCTGACCCCGTGAGAGTAAGGGCAGGATGGGAGGGAGGTCAGGTAGGAAAAGCCTTAGACTGCAGCAGTTCTAGACGAGGCCACTGGGGGTTCTTGGTCCAAACTTGCCCATCAGAAGAGCCCTGCTTCTTGCAAAATGGCACTTATTTTAGTGTCCCTACCACACTCAGTTATTGGCTGGGAGCACGGGAGAGGTGTGGCCTTGGCTTAAACGTGGCGGCTGGAGACGACGTTCGGTCGTGGTTCCTGCAGCCAGAGATCTCAGAGGTGCACTTTCATGGCTGCTGCAGTTGTCATCGGGGACAGCTGCGGTGTGAACCAGGTGTTGAATGTCCAGTAGAATATGATCAAAGAGAGTCGGTTGCTCTGTGTTTTCTACCTCTAAGCTCACCGTGGCCTGCCTCTAGTGTTCAGGAATGGATCAGAGAAGAAAAATTAGGCAAAAAATGAAGGTCCCTTTCAGGTCCAAGCATGGTGATGCAGGATGGGGTGAATCCCTCCCGAGTGGAGACTCAAGTCCTGCGCCAAGAGAGAAGGAGGGTCCTCGAGTGAGCTCAGGAAAGAATTCAAGTGTCTGCCAGAGTTAGAGACAAAAGGCAAGTGTATTAGAGGAATAGAGCTCCATAGACAGAGTGTGGTCTCCTCTCAAAGACAGAACTGAGGGACTGAGAGGGGCCCCGAATATTCAGGGAATTCAGTTCATGTGCCATTCTGTTTCTATGAATTGAAGCTGAAAGACTTTGCTCACCTGTTTTCCTTTGATGGATGGTGTGGGTACGCAGCGCGAAGGGCAGGGTATGAGCCAGCGGTCTCAGCCTTTGTCCTATGGACTTCCCACGGCCTGGCCTTAGGGAATGAATGGTTGGGTTTATTGTATGTGGGATGGGACTTAAAGACACTGTTTTCTATTTTTCTTTTGTGGTGCGGATAAATGGTTTGTTAGTCATCCGGCAGGTAGCTTCCTTTGTTTCACAGGCATCCCCACGCCTGGCGGCAGCACTTAGTAAGCCGTGAACACAGCTTGGTTTAACATTTAGTTCTCATGTTTTTTCCTGATTTCAATTTCGGTAGGACATGGAAGAGTGAGCAAAAGCATTACCAGCAAGATAGGTCTGTGATGGATCAGAACCGGGCCAGGCTTATCCTAAGTTCTGTCCTTGAACGAAAGGACGATACAATAGCAGGAGAGATTGTGCTAACGTACCTCTCAACATTTCTATCTCTTTAGTCAGACAGTTTTGATACGGAGCAGTTGACCTCTACTTCTGAGTGCCAGCATTCATTCTGGGGTCTCTGTGATGCTATTCCTGGCAATCTCTGTTTTCCCTCTTCTGGGTTGGATTTCTTTTTATCCCAAGTTTTCCCCTTTATAGTTTCTCTGGCATTTTGGCACGTTCCTGAGTAGCTTCTTGAAAAAGAGTGCTTTGGGGGTAAACTTTTTGAGACTTTGAGTGTTTGAAAATGACTATTCTAATCTTTGTTTGGCTGGTTATAGAGTTCTACATTCAAGGTCTTCATTAAGAATTTTGAAGGCATTTCTCCTGTCTTCATCTCCTGTGGTGCTATCGAGGAAGTGCACTTCCGTTCTGATTTCCAGTCCTGTGTGTGGAAACCTCCTTCCCCCAGCCCCGCCCCATTCTGGAAGCCTGGACTATCTTCTTTTGTCTCCAGTGTTTAAAACATCACAGTGCTTTTCCTTGGCGTGGGTCCATTTTCATCAAATGTGTCAGGTACTTGGTGGGCCTTTCAAACTGGCAACTTATATCCTTCGGTTCTATGAAATTTTCTTGTAATTATTTTGTTGATTTCTAACTACCTGCTCTCTTTCTTTGTTCTCTCTTTTGAAACTCCCTTCATTCATTTGTATGCCTCTGGACTGGTTGTCTAATTTTGTTATTTTTCACTGTTCTGTTTTCCACTCTGTCTTTTTAGTTCTACTCCTGGGCAGACTTCTTGAACTTTCTCTACATACACACAGACACACACACACACACACACACACACACACACACACAGAGTTTCTCATTTCTGTTGTGTTTTTAATTTCTAGTTGCTTGTTTTTGTTCTTTTGATGTTTCTTCCTAAATAGTATCCTGTTCTTGTTGCATATCTCTGAAGGTGTATGTGATAGTTTATTTGATATTTTTTCTCTTTGCATAGTGTTTTCTCCAAGTTAATGTTTGTGTCTGTTTTGGTCTCTTTCTTTTCATTAGTTGCTTTCCTCAAATAACTCTTGGCTGTCAGTTCATAACTAACACATGTGTGGAGCTTGTCAACTTTAAACATCACCTTTGGGTAATCTAGGAATCACCAGCATCACAGTCCTTGAGAATTTCCTCTTGTGTAAGTTTGATTTCCCTGGGAAACAGCCTTCCCATCTGCCTGGGAAACAGAAGCATCTGGCTGCCCATTCGGACACCTTCTGTTTTACACTCTCCAAAAGTATAAATCTCCGCTGGGCTGTGGAGTGGCAGCCACCCATTGGAGAAACCGAGAGGGGATTTAGGGCTTCCGTTTCACACAGATGTTACCCCAGCGCTCCTAATTTTAGCTCCTGCTTCTTTCACCCCTAGTTCCAGAAGCAACTCGTGCTTTTTGAGAATTCTTTACCCACTGCTGGCTTGAGGCTCAGTTTTCTGGGTCTTCTAGATCATTATCTAGATCTGCCTTCCGGCTTCCAAAATTTTATTTCTGTTATATCCTTTCCTATTTTCTCTAAGTAGGTTTATGATTGTTTTAAGAAATATTTCTTTACTGCAATTTGAATGAAGTTTGAGAGAGTACAGTTAGATGCATATAGACACTTTGCTCTCTTAACCCAGAATTCCATATCATTCAACAGAAAGTAGCACCAATAATCCAGAGAAAAGTAATATAAATTTAAATAAAATATCATTAAATAATGCTTTGAAAGAGAGCATTGCTAAATGTTAGAACTAGAAAAGTGGGTAGTTATAACATGCATGATGCAATACAAACTTTGGATTGCAGTAAGTAAGCATGTTTAAATATTGAGGATAACTACAAAAAGAATAGAATTGAATGTGTAACTTCTAACTTGATAAAGAGGATAAAAGAATTAAAGGGCATTCACTCAATCCAAAGTTAAGGCAGAAACCTCGAAAAGAAGCATAGAACAATCAGGGTATTTAGAAAACAAAAGATAAAGATACTAATAGTCATAAGAGCAACTGGACTAAACTTACAAGTTAAAAAACAAATTGCAGAATTGGACTTGAAAAAGATCCACTGTGTGATACACCAGCAAATCCTGCCTTTGGATTATAAACAGACCCCTTCTCACCACTTCCGCTTCCGCCACGTCATCCAGGCCATTGCGGTCCCCCCGCCCCCTAAATGACCACGGTGGCCTTGGTCCCCTGCTGTCTGCTCCTCGCACCGACGTCCAGAGGGGGCCTTTTAAAAAGGTTAAGTCGAGCCTGCTCTCCTTGGCTCAGAGCCCTACTTCTGACGTTTCCCACTCAGAAAAAAATCGAGTGCTTTTACGTCCTGTGGCTGACAAGGCCCTCGGTGACGAGGCGGGACGTGTCCTGCGTTGTCCTGGCTCGCGTCCTGGTTTCCTTGCTGCTCTAGAACACGCATCCGAAGGCTGTGCCCTTGCTCTCGCCCTGCTCCGGTGCTCTTCTCCAGAGCCACAGCACCCAGAGGCCTTTGCGTTAGGTCTGGGCCAGACTGAGGACTGATGTGGGGCAAGAAGGGACCCTGGAGTCGCTGTTGGCATCCTAAACTGCCCCGCGTCTCACCTGCGCCGTGTGAGTCCATATCCTTGAAAGTCTGATGCTGGGCAAGAGCTCTGGTTCTGGTGAGTCTGATTTGACAGTCCAGCGCTTTGCGTGTTTTCAGTCCTGCTCAGCACAGTCTGACGTTATCTATTTACGTGTCTGCCTTACCCCTCTGTAACGTGAGCTCCTTTTAGGCAGAGAATTCATCTGTTTTGTACCTCACTGCATCCTTAGCACCAAGGACAAAGGCTGAGTGACATGTGCTAGTTCAGGAACCTGCTCTAGTGCTTCCGGAAGCCCTGGCAGGATTCTGGTTGAATTTACACTGTCTCTTCTGCCCCTAATATTTAACACTGTTGAACACAATTATTAGATTCTGTTTGCAAGATCTGTTACCAGAACAGTAGCAAATGTGGATACTCAGGTTTGCAAAGCACTGCAGAGCTGTTTAAGCGAAGAGTTTTATAATGGGTCTGATTCATGTGCTCAGAAATTTCCAGCTTACAGTAAGTAAAGGTAATTAAAAACTACCACGAGCTAGTAAGTACTCATTCGACAGGTAATGACTGAGCATTTACTGTGTGTCAGCTCCAGGGACACAGAGGAACAAGAGAACTGAAAAAGCCCCGCCCTCTTTTGATAGTCTTGAATGTTTTAACAATGTGAACATCAAACATTTAAATACATAGGCACTTAAATATTTGAGATTGTATTCAATCCTATTCATTTAGCTAAAATGAAGAAATCACCCACAAATAAATGTTGCATAGCGTTTTGTGAATCTGTGGTCACCGATTGCATGCTAAATTCCTAGTGGGGAGGAGCACGTGTGACATCACAGTGTGATGGACACTCCCTGGTGACCAGTTACAGCAGTGTGATGCTTCTACAGGGTCGTTGCCTGTGGATGAAAACATCGGGTTGAAACGGACAAATCACAAGCCCCAAAGGTCCCAAATCACAGTTTCTCATTACTTTTAATTGGTTAAGTGGTCTCAGAATTTTTTTTCATTGAAACTTCACAAATGGCTCTTTAGTTAGTAGAAAGAGATCTTGATAATTCACACACTTATAGAGCAGGAAGTTCCGTCAACCTGGACCTTTACACCATCTGGGTCCAGGTGAGCCCCGAGATGTCACATCATTGCTTCTCAGAGTTTGGGAAAGGGTGGGGTCATTATTTTCTCATTACGAAGAGTCGGTGATACGAAATACTTTCATCTGTTATTTTTCTGACACACCCTGGCAGTGGGGGAAGGGAGGAGAATGGAATAGACGTGCTCCCATTTGTGTTCATGTTAAATGATGGACTGAGAGAATCGTGGGCCTGGAGGTTCTCTGGGGATTATCTAGCAATGGCTACCAGCCATTACTTCTGAATAGAAGTAGGTAAACCTGGAGGTGGGCGTGGGGGTCTGGGGGAATGTGTTGTACAAAGAGCACACTGAGAGTGTTGTTTATCTGTAGTTGGAAGAAAACAGTAAATGGCGCAAAAGCAGAGATCAACAGCAGGAGAACGGGAGCCAGGGAAATCTGTAAACGGGGTTTTTCCTCTCATTTATAAATAAATCCATTTCACAAGTTTATATAGAACACAACTATGATAATAGAGCAATACAAATTTTTATTTCAAAAATTTTATTGTATAAGTAATATCCACATTAGAGAAAATTTTTAAATAAAGAGGAAAAAGATCCCCTCCAATAATCCATAATCACTGTTAGTATTTTAGTGTACTTCCTTCCATGATATCTTCCTATACACATTTTAACATGACTATAATCTTATAGTATGGTTCAGTATGTACAATTCTGAAGCTTCTTTTCACCTAATTATATCACACCATTTTTCGTGTTTTTACAATGTTTCCATTATTAAAAAATGCATACTGTTTAAATAAAATTGGACAAGGAAACAGTAGGGGAATGATTTCTGTAGTATCCATCATTCAGACACAATCAGAATATTTTACTTTTTTTACTCAATGTTACATCAAAAACAATTCTTCTATACTGTTATATAATCTTTAAAAACTACCATTTTGAGAAGGAAATCCTGTCAAACTACAACATGGATGAACCTTGAAAATACCACACTGTGTGAGATATGCCAGTCACAAAAAAGACGACCATGTCACGATTATGTGAAATGAGCTAGCTGAAGTGGGCGGACTCTCAGGAGCAGAAGGGTCTGTTGTTGAAGAGCAGAAGCATTTGAATAAAACCATCTTATAAAATGTAAAGATATATGAAGTATAAAATAGTGATATTTTAAACTTAATATATCGTCGTATATGTGATTTTAAATATATCTGTGAATCTCATCAATTTATATATTCAACTTGACCAAAATTCTTTTAGGGAATTTTCTCATTAGGGAGAAAGAGGATGGCTTTTTCTTCGTCGCTGCATTCAGGTATCTGTTGTGTTAACCACTGCTCCTTTGCTTAAACCCAGTCTCAGCCCACAGTAGAGCTTTTCCTCCAGTCCTATTGCAACAAGATCTGAAGCACTTGCTTTTGGTGTACATGGGCTAAGAGTACCCTGGCGGGGACAGTTACTCCAACACTGGCTGCCTCTGTCAAATAGGAGGGGACACTGGAGGCGGGGGAGGGGAAGGGCGCTCCAGCCAAGGTGGAGAGAAATGGGAAACTGAAGGACTGGAAACAGTGTAGCTGGTGCCTCTGAGGCCCCCTACCCCCTGGGAATAAAATGGGGGAATTAATGGCTTGACAGCCACTGAGTCCCCCATCGCTCCAAATTGTAGAAACTCACAGTTGGAAGAGACCTTATCAATTACCTGATTTAGGCACCTGTTGATTCTTAGAATCCAGCCAAGAGATGATTCAGTCTTTTTTTTTTTTTTTTTCTCAATACTTTCAGTAATAAGAAAGGGATTTATAACCCAAAGAATCACATATTCTGATTTTTGTACAACAGCCTCTGGAATGTTTGGAGTAAATAATTTTTCTAAAATAGGCAGCTTTACAATGTATTTTATTTGTAAAGATAATGTTTTTGGCAAATACAACTTTGTTATTATTTTATGCTATCCAAGGTAGAGAAATATTTTCTAAATTGTATTTATGTTTAGCTTTTGAAACATGATTTACATCAAAACTTGTGTATGTGGTATTTAGAATCTAAATTGACATATCTTATAGTTTTCATATTTTTCTACAAATAGTTAAAAATCATTTGCATATCTTATTTGGTGACCTGGAACTAGTTGAAATGTAGATGCTTTATAAACCGTCTTAACTACTGATATTATCTTGCATTTGTGAAGCATGAAATAGTTCCGTTTATTGACTGACTGTTATGTCACTGGGGAGAAGTGAGTTTTCACTGTGTTTTATGGTGCCCATTCAGTGACTTCAGCATTCAGATAACGCTTTAATGAGAAAAGTGATGGCCTGGTGATTTCACTGTGGGAATGAGCGTAAAGAGCTCTGGGCTGTGATCCCATCAAAGCACCAGACCGACCTACAAGACCGAGACCCGCATCACTTCCCTGTGCCTGACTTGCCTCAGATGCAAAGTAGATTAAGAAAATTGACTGTTACCGAAGTAGAATGAGAAGCAGTATTTGCCTCATGCTTTGAGACTTAGATAAATGTTGATATTTTTTAAAATCCCACAGTATTTACATATTTATTGAGACTTCTCCATATGGGGAAGAGGATGTCAAGAGACTGTGGAATGTTTGAAGGCCTCGTGGCAGCCTATTGTCCCTTGGTGTGACAATAAAAGTAGTAGATTTTCTTCAGGTCACCTACTCCACCGTCATTCTACACAGGAGAAGCCGGGTGTATCAGGACCTTGGTCTTCAAGGCAAACATCTGCTGGCACACTGGTAAAAGGAATTCACCGTGAGTGGTACTTGAAGGCTAAGCTGGGGACTGTCCTGCTCAAAGATTTTGTTACCTCTGCATTAGCAAATACTGCCGAAGTCACTTCCTGATTGTCACCTCCTTTTCAGCACACTAGTCCTTCCCTGGGGTGAAACAAACTAGATTATAACTTACTTTGCCTCATTCACATTTGCAGTAAAGAGATATATTTGTTTTCTGTGTTTTGTCTTTTGAAGGGGAGGGATGTTTGATGTCTGTTACTCTCCCTCTCCTATCAATCCAAGGAGTCAGGTAGGGAAGGTAGGGAGGTGCAGCCCCCTAATCCACTAGACAGGGGACCAGGGCCTAGGAAGGAGGTATTAGATGTGCCTGGCAATTTAATACATTCTCGCCACATTCCACACTGCAACTAACAGATAGGAGGCAGCACCAAACTTCCGTGTAAACAGCTAGGTCCATATAAGGTCTGAAATTTTAGCACCAGAAATTGATCCTTTTAGGAGGAGGTGTCTTGCACAATGTACAGCCCAAGTGTGTACAGTATTGACAGAAATCATCATCATAATAGACCGAAGGTTCGAGAAGCACTTCCATGTTATCACATGCAGTCTTTGTGGCTTCCATTGTAGGGTAGGAATTGCTGTTCTTGTTCTACAAACGAGGACACTGAAGCTACAGGATGAATTTTAATTCGAATATTTTAAACTATCCTTGGTCTAACATGGTGAATATATTGTGATATTTTTCTATGAGAAAGGCAATGTATTTTTTTAAAGACACTAATCTGTACCAAAAGTAAGTGGATTTTCCCAGTACGACTTTGTTGTAAGTAAAGAAATGCTGATGAATTTCTAGTGTTTTCGAACATGTCTACTGTAATTAAGGAATCTTTCTTTCTTTTCTTTTCTTTTTCTTTTTCTTTTTTTAAACAATGTTAACTTTATTTTCAAAGTTAGACTGACTTGACCTTTCTGTTAAGAGAACCTGGTCTGGTCCTAACACTGACATAACTAGCTGGGTGACATTAACCAATTTTTTTTTTTTTTTTTGGTTATGTAGTTGCTTCATCTCTTTTTCTTTTTTTTGCGAGGGTGAGGGAGAATCTTTCTGGAATTCTTTTCATTTTAAGTTGGTTAATTGAGTTTTCTCCTAGAGAAAGTAGGTCTGAACTACACCATTTTCTCTGTATCAACTCTAAAATCAGTTCTGAGTTTTGAATATCTGCTTTGCTGTTCTCTAATAGTTAAGTGTAGGGACTTATGCTTGATGATACTGATTGAAAGTCTTTGGATTACAATATACCATGCACATTTAGAATATATATATGCACATACACATACACATACTGCTGTCACAGATGAGCCGTAGCTTAAACAACAGAAATGTATCATCCTGCAGTTCCGGAGGTTAGAAGTCCAAAATCAAGGTGTTGACAGGGTTGGTTCCTTCTGGTGGCTCTGAGGGAAGGCTCTGTTCCAAGCTTCCTGTGACCTGTGGGTGGCTGTCTTCATGTTCACACGGCGTTCTTTCTGTGTGCATGTCTCTGTGGTCCAATTTCCCCTTTTTATAAGGACACCAGTCATAGTGGCTTAGGGCCCACCCTAATGACCTTATTTTAATTTGATTACCTCTGTGAATACCCTGTCTCCAAATAGTCACATTCTGATGTACTGGGGGTTAGGACTTCAGCATATGAATTTGGGGAGGACACAACTCAACCCATAACACTCTCACTCTCACTCTGTATCTATATATCGATGTCTTTATCTGTATCTTTATCTGTATCCATATATGAATCTGTATCTATATCTATATATCTCTATCTATCTATACTTACTATATATGTATTTATACACACCGTATTTGTGTGTGTGCATATATATGGTTCAACATTTGATACATTTCTATCAAATCTTAAGGCATCTTAATACCTAAATTTAAAAATCATTGAACCATCATTGCATAACAAACATTTCTAGAAAGTAGTGTGTTTTGTCTGCACCAGAAATAATAGAACCACGTCTTATCCTCCCATCTTCGCACACCTGTTCCAGATTCTCAGAAGTGGTGTTCTGCCCTACTCTTATTGTTTCTGTTTTATGATGGAGGAATAGACCCTATTTTAAAAATGACTTTTGGATAAACTAATGGAACCTATTAGTTCGTGGAGTTTAGTGAGTAATTATCAGTGTTGGTTCACTAGTTGTGACAATGAACCAACTATAGTTTTAGCTACTATAGCAATGTAAGGGTTATCGACGGGGACTTGGGTGGAAGGCATATAGGAACTTTGTACTATCTTTGCAACTTTCTTATAAATCAAAGGTATTCTAAAGTGAAAAGTTTATTTAAATATTTAAAAATCATTTATAATATAAAATAGCGTCTGGGACATATAAAATAGTTCGTTATGCCATCTTTAGAATTATCTAATTGTATTGTTTTTAGGCCATTGCCCATATATCTTTTCGTACCAAAGAATGGATACGATGTGGCCTCTAGAGGACAGTGTTGGGTCATAGAAAGATTTTCATAATCTGTCCAAGTTGAAAATGAACTAACTTTTTCCTTTTGAACCACAAGGCTTCTGTCTATTCATTATCCCTCATTTGGATGGCAGTGTGTTCCACTTTGCAGCAGCCTATAGATTTCTTATTTTTTGCTCAAAGAATAAATCTTTTAAAATCTCTTTGTTGAGTTGGGATCTATGAGTCTTTTAATAGGATTTTGGAAAGAGAATGGAAATTTTATAGCTCCTCATAAATGGCCTGACATGTAAGTTAAGACCAATGGTATTTTGTTCAGCCACCGTCAAAGTTGAACCTATGGGCAGGAGTCTTCTTGCTCATTCTCATCTAATAATGCCAGGTAGCAAAAATTCTTTTTCCAGGTATAATATTCTCTTAATTAGTGGTAGTAGAACAAGGATCCATTGACCATTCAAGGTATTTAATAACTATTACAGTGACTGGATCTGTATTTTGGTCCTTGAGATGATTGGTCCCCTAACCTGGTCCCTTATCCACTGTTCCCTATCTCAGGGAAGAACATCACTCTATCCCATTTGTGCAAGTTAGCATCCTGGGAGTTGTCCTTGACTCCTCTCTTTTTTTCTAATCCTTTGCCCATAACAGATGCAGCACGAGGTCCTACTGATTTTACTTCTTAAATATTTCTTGAAACCATCTACTTCTTTCTCCATGGCCACCCCTCTAGTAGAAGCCCTTAGATTATTACTGCAGAAACCGTCTCACCTGCAACCAGTGGAATCTTTCAGACACAAATCAGTGAGCCCTTCCGTGATTTCTCATTGGTCTTAGGATAACAACCAAAGTCACTTTCATGACTCTAAGGCCCTGAGAAGTCTGGTCCCTGTCTCTCCAGCGCCATTTGGAAACATTCTCCTTGCTCTCTGTGCTCCAGCCTCCTGGCCTCCAGTGCATTACACAGGGTCTCAGTGTGTGCGATTTCCTCCACCTGGGAGTGTCTTCTCTGCTGTCTTTCTCTAATGATCTTCTATTCGTCCTTTATAAATCAGCTCAAGTGTGATTTCCTCATGAATGCCTTTCCTGATCCTCTGGCCTAGGAATGCTCCTTTACTTTATTGCGCTTACATAAACACTCAGCTTTGTTGTTTTTTGATTAATACATGTCTCCACTACCAGAATATAAACTCTATGAGTAGGGACCATGCTCAAGGATGCTCAATACCAAATCCCAGCTCTTGGCACAGGGCTTAGAAAAAGTAGCTGCTCAATAAATTTGATGAATGAGTAAGTGGCTATTTTTTATTGAATGTGTAGGTAGAGGAAGAAGAACCCACTGGATACATTCGATTTGAAAAATTTCTTCCAGTGATGACCAATATACTGCTGGAAAGAAGGTAAGAAAGGAAGTGCAATTGTTAAGGTAAAATATTGGTAACAATTACATTGATTCCAAATTACTTGGCTTTTCCACTTTGTGTGTTGTACTCAATCAGTATTTATCCCCAGATAGCATCCCTCTAACTTCCCATCATATTTCTGAACTGCTAGTTGGTACATGCTCAGAAATATCAACCCCTTTAGGATTAATATAAGAAACAAACTATGATTAAAGGGCAAATAAACTACAAAAACTATAAATCAGCCACATTCTTATTAACTTCTATTTTGAATTATTATTATTAATAATAAGAATTAACCCTAATTATTTTTCTAGAGAAAGTATAGCATTAGCTTACTATAGTTGTTTATTATAGAAATTTTGTTCCCAGATACAATGATTTTCATAATGATGTGAAAAAAGCTAATAGATACCATCAAACATGCCAGTGATTTTGAACTAATTATTTCCTATGGTTATGGAGTGCTACCAACTTTCATATTTATAAATCCTAAAAGATTTCAGTGAGGGGAGTATTTTTTTTCTAGTATCTTAGCAGCTTTTGTTTCATTTTATGTGATTGTTTATCATGTAGAGACTGAGCTAAATACCATGGCATTTACTCCTTTCATTGTATCATTAGATACAGACCAGTTCCAGAAGATATCCTTCTTCGTGCTTTTGAGGTAAGTAAGCCCCAGATTTTATATAGATTTATATTTACATTAAAATTTCATCATGTAGAATTTATTCACTAAATAAAAGGTATAATATCTATATCTTTTCCCCTAGGTATTAGACCCAGCTAAACGTGGGTTTCTTTCTAAGGAAGAACTGATCAAGTATATGACCGAAGAAGGTAAGAGTGACTTATTATAGCAGTGACTTATTTAAGTGATTAATAAGTTAACAATTATGCAAAAATTCTAGGAGATACTTTAAAATCAGTCATTCTGGTTAAAAAGAATTATTTACTATTTCTGTTATTTGGTTTCGAGGTGGTTTTTTTGTGGTGAGTTTTTTTGTGAAGAAGAAAAAGGGTAGGTTAAGGAGAGATGAATTGTTGCCTTACAGAATTTTGTGAAGTATAATGATACTTCTATAAATTGAAGGCATTTCATTCACTTAGAGTATTTCCAAAATAAAAGGTATGCCACGTGGAAAAACATGAATTATCAATCACTATAAATCAGTGCCTGTTATTAGATTAAAGATTTGAATTGGAGTATATAAAAATTCCTTTTTAAAGAGCTTTTCATTTGGTGAAATTACAGATAATACAGCCTCAACTGAATATGAATTCACACAAAAATGTTCAGTTTTTTATGCTAATCATATATATTTGCTTTGAACTTGAACCATACCTGCACATACACATGTAATACCTGCACACCTATATATGCCAGCACATTTCCTTTAGGAATTCTTTTTGCTCAGGCTGATGTGTAAATTTGTTATTATACCTTTTGTTTCAAAGTCTATTTTATCTGCTGTATGTATTGCTAACCCAGTTCTTAATCATTTCCATTTGCGTGAAATATCTTTTCTATCCCTTTACTTTCAGTCTGTGAGTGTCATTTGATTTGAAATGGGTCTGTTGTAGACAGCTTATGCATGAGTCTTGTTTTCTTATCCATTTGGCTACCCTATGTCTTTTGATTGGAACATTTAATTTGTTTACATTTAAAGTAATTACTGGGAGGTACATAGTTACTGCCATTTTATCATTCTTATTTGTTTTTTCTATTTTTTCTTTTTACTCCTTCTTTTTTTGCAGAGGTAAAAACATTTCTTGTAATACTGGTATGTTGGTGATGAATTCCTTTAGCTTTTTCCTGTCTGGGAAGCTCTTTTATCTCACGTTCCATTTGAATCGAAAGCCTTGCTAGGTAGAGTATTTGAGGTTGTAGATTCTTTTTTTTTATAACTTTGAATATTTCTTGCCAGTGGCTTCTGGCCTGCAAAATTTCCATTGAAAAATCAGCAGACATTCATACGGGTGTACCCTTGTAAGTAAGTCACTGCCTTTCTCTTGCTGTTTTTAAGATTCTCTTTTTGTCTTTAATCTTTTTCATGTGAATTATGATTTGTTCTGATGTGGGTCTATTTGAATTTGGCCATATCTCTCTTTACTTTTGGGCTTATCTTCTTCATATTGTTTCTTATTTCTAATGATTCCGCAGAGAAAACAACTAGCAGATTCATATTGACAAAGTTTAGCAAAAATCTTCATTTTGTGTACAGTTTTTGCTAATGTCAGAATGTATTTATCATGTACTCAGGCAACAAGTGGGATCATTATCAGGCAGAAAGAGAACACATTCTCTGAGGGAGAAGGGAATCAGAAATGGTGCCTAAATGCCAAGCTGATTATATGAAAACTAATTGTTGCCCATGAAGTCAAGTTTTTAAAATTAATTGTGTTATATATATCAAAACACGTATTTTAGTAAAAAGTTTTTATTTTAAAAATATTTCTATAAACCACATTTTTGTTGCTCACATTATACATGTTTATTTTCATCATTTAAAACCTCAAATTTAATAGAGAAAATAGAAGCAAAAAAGTCCCTGAACTACTGTTTTTGGATTTCGCTAACAAAATAAAAACCTAACATTTCATCTTAAAAACTAGAATCTGAAGAACAGATGACGCTTACAGTCAGCAGAAGGAAAGAAGTAATCCAAATTACAGCAGAATTAAGTGAAATTGAAAAGAAACCTTAAATAAAAATAAAAATAGAAAAATGTAAGAAAGAGCTGGTTTTTTGAGAAGGTTAATAAAACTGACAAACCCCTGGCTAGACTTACTAAAGAAAAAAAACGGAAGGACACAAATAAAGAAAATCAGGGATGAAAGAGGGAAAACTATGACAGATACCGCAGAAATACAAAGGGTCATATGGGAATTCTGTGAAAAAAGTATGTAACACCAAATTAAATAACCTAGAAGAAATGGACAAGTACTTGGAAAGATACACTAGACTGGACTAAGAAGAAATGGAGAATTAAATAGAATGATGAGCAGAATGGAAATTGAATTAATCAACAAATACCAAAAAATAAAAGTCCAGGACCAGATGACTTCAACACTGAATTCTAGCAAACATTCAAAGAAGACTTAATATCTATTCTGCAGGAAATCAAAGAGGATACAGTAGTTCTGAACACCTTTCACGAGGCCAACATTACCCTGATACCAAAACCTGGTAAAGATAACATAAAAAGAAAACTATAGACCAATATCTCTCAAGAACACAGATTCAAAAATCTTAACTAAGATACTAGCGAACAGAAAACAGCAACATAGTAAAAGATTACGCTCCACAATCAGTTGGGCTTCCTCCCAAGGGGACAGAGATGGTTCAACATATGCAAATCGATTAATGTGATACACCACATAAAATGATTAAAAAGTAAAACTCATATGATAATATCAATAGATGCAAAATTGCCCGTCAGAAGATACAGCATCTTTTTATGTTCAAAACACTTAACAAAATCGGTATAGAAGGAAAGAACCTTAACATAATAAAGGCCATATATGACAAACCCTCCACCAACACTATACTTAATGGTGAAAACACAAAAACCTTCCCTCTAAGATCAGGAACAAGACAAGGCTGTCTGCTACTGCCCCTGCTATTCAATATAACATTGGAGACCCCGACAGGTACAGTCAGACAAGGGAATGATATAAAAGGCGTCGAAATGGGGAATGAAGAAGTCAGACTGTCACTATTTCTGCATGACATGATTCTTCTCTATATGGAATCCCTAAAGACTCCGGAAGCACAGTAGTAGAAACAAAAAGCAAATACAATAAAGTGTGTGGTTACAAAATCAATCTTAAAATTCCATAGCATTCTTATACTCTAATAGTGAAGTGTCAGAAAAAGAAGTGAAAAAAATAATTTGTTTTGCTATTGAAACAAAAAGAATAAAATACCTAGGAATAAATCTAATGAAATATGTGAAGGACATATATAATGAAAACTATAAGACCTTCTTTAAAGAAATTGAAGAAGATACACAGATATAGAAAGATATTTTGTGTTCTTGGGTTGGAAGAATCGACAACGAAAAAATGACCTCATTACCTGACGCATTATACAGATTTAAAGCAATCCCCATCAAAATCCCATCGGCATTTGTTAAAGAAATAGAACAAAAAATCATCAGATTTGTATGGAAGCACAAAAGACCCTGAAATGCCAAAGTTATCCAGAGAAAAATGCATGAGGCTGGAGGCATCACTCTGCCCAACTTCACAGTATACTACAAAGGGACAATATTCAAAATGGCATGGCTTTGGCAGAAAAACAGACAGAGGAGTGAAACAGATGCAAGAGTCCACAAATAAATCTATGTTTATATGGATGAATAATTTTCAACAAAAAATACAAAAACATACATTGGAGAAAGGAAAGCCTCTTCAATAAATGGTATGGGGAAAACTGGAAAGCCACCTTAAAAGAATTAAACTCGGTTGTTGTCTGTCACCACACACCAATATTATCTCCATATGGATCAAGGAAATGAACATAAGTCCTGAAACAACAAAGTACATAGAAGAAAACATGGGAACTAAACTCATGGACCTTGGACTTCAAGAGGATTTTATGAACTTGACCTTAAAGGCAAGGGGCTTAAAAGCAAAAATAAATGAATGAGACTACATCAGTTAAAAGCTGCATAGCAAAAGATTCCATCAACAAGGTAAACAGACAGCTATCTGAATGAGAAAACATATTTGCAAGCAAGGCCTCTGATAAGGGTCTAATATCCAAAATATATGGAAAACCCATACAACCCAATAACAACAAAGAAACAAACAATCCAATCAAACAACGAGCACAGGAGCTGAACAGACTCTTCTCCCAAGAAGACATACAAATGGCCAACAAAGATATGACAAGATGCTCATCATCACTAGCTGTCAGGGAAATACAATTCAAAACCACAATGAGGTACCCTCTCACACCTGTTAGAATAGCCGTTGTCAACAGGATAAATAATGACAGGTGTTGGAGAAATGCACAGAAAAAGGAACACTCATCCACTACTGGTGGGACTGCAAATTGGCACAGCCACTATGGAAAACAGTATGGAGGTTCCTCAAAAAACTAAGACTTGATCTGCCATATGATCCAGCAACCCATCTACTGAGTATTTACCCCAAAGACTTGAAAACTCATATCCCAAAAGATATTTGCTCTCCTATGTTCATAGCAGCATTATTCACGGTGGCCAGGACATGGAAGCAATGAAAGTATCCTAAGATAGATGATTGGTGAAAGAAACAGTGGTACATATATACAATGAAATATTACTCGGCCATAAGAAGAGACGAAGTACTGCCATTTGCGACAACATGGATGGACCTTGAGATAATCATGCTAAGCAAAATTAGCCAGAGAGAAAAAGTTGAAAACCACACAATATCACTCATATGTACAATATAAACCTCAAAGCTACAAATGAACAGGAGGAAGGAACAGTCTCATGGACATGGACAAAGACTAATGGTTACCACAGGGTAGATGGGATGTGTGTGTGTGTGTGTGTGTGTGTGTGTGTGTATTCCCGTACTGTTAAATTGTACACCTGAAACTTACCAGATTCTGTTAACCAATGTCACGCGCCCCCGAAAAATTA
>CM053516.1:10484741-10593133 GCA_028627145.1 Eidolon dupreanum | reverse complement strand
GTCAAGCTTCACACTCTGTCTCAAGGAAATTCTCTTTAGTAGTCCTAAGAGTTAGCTTTGTGGAATATGATTAATTTTATCTTTAGCACAAATTTGTTGGTTTATTTAAGGTCATCAGAAAGTACAACACAGGCTTTCCACAGAAATCTCATTTGATCTCCTAGTTGCAGAATAAATGTCGCATATTTGCAAAGGGCACATTTTTCTCTGTACTCAGACCACTTCAGTTCCTATTTTCCCCCTCACTGACCTACCTACTTAGCCTCAACATCCAATTTAAATCACAATGGCACTTTCCTGGCAAGAAGAACTTGGTCTCTGGTGCAGGAAGTTCCCTCAACCTTGTGACTCCGGCTTCTGGAGTCTGCCGTGGCCACCAGCCCTGCCGGCCGTGTGGAAGGACAGCTCTGTGCTCACACCTCTGGGCTGGGCAAGCTGTGTGACCCAGGGCCTGGAGCCCAGGCCTGGCTGTCTGGAGACCCCGGGGCTCTGGTCCCTGCTCTGCTCGCGACTCACGCTGGGTCAGGCGCTTCCCTCCTGTGCGCGTCCATCTGGAAAATGAAGAGCCCAACTTCAGTGCTCCCACCTTCCAGATGTAGCAGCACAGATGTAGTTCCCTTTGAGTGCACTGGATGTCCAAGCACCAAATTCTGAGGGACAAAAAGAATGTCCAAGATGTGGGCTGGTGGGGTTCCCACTGGCTGGGTCGTTTTCCGTGGAATGGAATGGGCTTAGCTCTTTCTCTCCTTTCTTCCTGCCTTCCTTCCTTTCCCTTTTCCTAACCACTGCCAGATGAGGAAGCACCTTGTTTATACAGCCAGTTTGCAGAAGATCAGTGTCCCTACCCTGCCCCATCTGGACAGCTTAAATCAGCAGAGCGCCTCAAGATCACACACGCCCCCTCTCGTGCTAAGCCTAGGCCTGGTGGCTGGCTCCCACACTTGTGTTTCCAAAGTGTGCTTCCTAATCCCCTTCAGAAGCATCTGGGAGGGGGTGCTTGTTAAAATTCCAGATTCCAGACCCCTAAAACAAAGTCTCCAGAGGTGAGGTCTGGGAACCCACATTTTTAACAGACATTCTCAGGGGAGTCTTGTGCACACCACGATGTCAGAGCCTGTGACGTGGCCGTGTAGGGTTTGGGCTGGGTGCCGCCTCGTGCTGGCGGGGATGGGTGCAGACCGGAACTGTGCTGAGTCTGCGTCTTAGTTTGTAAAGTAGAAAGAACACCTACCTTGCAGGGCTGGTGTGAAAACTAAAGGAAATCATAAAAGTGAAAATTCTTTAAAAGTTATATGGTATGACACAAATGATTATTTATAGGAAACCAGCTAGGGAAGAAGGAAGGAAGAATGAGGGGCGGTGGAGGGAATGGGAGGGGGAGGGGCCAGGAGAGACTTGCTGCCTGGGTCCGGACAGTCAGCGAGTGAAGGCAAGTAGGTAGGTGACAATCTCACCTATGAGGCATGGGTGGCAAGCCCCCTGAGGTGCCGGTGGAGAGGTGCCAGGGGATTGGCTGTCATGGCGCTATTCATTATAAACTGTTAAGTCTATTTCTAGATTGTGAAATTAGGAGGTGTCTGTCTGTCTGATAAAAAGTTGTGGGGAAAAAGAGCATAAAATTTACCATCTTAACCATTTTTAAGTGTACAGTTCAGTAGTGTTAGGTATATTTATATTGTTGTGAAACAGATCTTCAGAACCTTTTCATCTTGCAAATCTAAAATGCTATACCCATCGAATCACTCCCTTTCCCCTGCCCCTGGCTGCTGGCAACCACCATCCTAACTTCTGCTTCTATGAGTGTGACTGCTTTAGTTACTTTATGTAAATAGAACCATACAGTATTTGTCTTTTTGTGACTGGCTTATTTTACTTAGCATAATGTCCTCAGGGTTCATCCACATCGTAGCCTTGACAGGATTTTCTTCCTCTTAAAGGCTGAATGACGTTCTGTTGTATGTACATTCCACAGTTTGTTTATCCATTCATCCACTGGAGGACATTTGAGTTGCTTTAACTGCTTGCCTATTGTGAATAATGCGGCTGCGAACACAGGTGTGCAGATGTCTCTTTGAGAATTGCTTTCCATTCTTTGGGATATACACCCAGAAGTGGATTGATGGGTCACTCTTCTTTTTTTAAAAAAAATTGCTATCAAACATAGTGCTTTTAGAGCAGCGTGAATTATTCACCTTACCTACTGGAGAAAACTCTCATTCATTTGAGGAAATGGTGTTTTATTTTCCCCCCACCTCCAAAAAAAATTGCCAAGTTGAAATTAGGGGATCAACTCTAGTTTTGGGGAAGGAGGTAAGATAAAATGGCACATTCTGAAATTCGGGACATAGTTTTATATGAGCAGCTGTTCTAAGTGCCAAAAATCTCTTGGTACTTCTCAAGGAAGTCCGCAGCTCCTTGGTAGGAAATCTCGAAAGAGGCTTCTAACCATTTATCATTAAGTTTATGAAATGTAATATTAAAGTATGGATTGAATATCACCTGACTTTAAGTACAGCTAAAAAATGTCAAGGCTTGTTTCTGGGTTCTGAATGCCTTGCCAGGTATGCTGGGTACCAGCTCAGGCATGATATTCACTTAGGCGAAGTTTATTGTTAGTGATGATAAAGGTAAACCTATTTTTCAACTAGTCTTCTTGGTAATTTATAATTTCTCATCAGTTCAGATTAGACTATCACTGTTTTTATCTCGTAACATGGCTGACAAAGAGCTCCTGCTGGAGGTAGACGTGGCTCCACCATGCTATTGAAGTTCACGTCTGCTTACAGTATTCATTATGTTATCTTCAAGGTTACTTTGTAGGAAACTTTTTAAGCCACTTCTCTGAATATGAGGTCTAATTATAATAAAATCAGATAACATCTGTGGAATCCCCCACTTAACTGGGCACCCAGAAATTTAGTAAAGACACTGCGCCAAGCAAGGTGAAGTTGTGTGTGGGAGTGAAGGCACCTGTGTGCTGCCCCGAGGACACCTGGCCTCCCTCCTGACACCTGACTATCCGGCACATGGCACCTGCGTGCTGCCCCGAGGACACCTGCCCACCCGCCTGACACCTGACTGTCCGGCACATGGCACCTGCATGCTGCCCCGAGGACACCTGCACACCCGCCTGACACCTGACTGTCTGGCACATGATCCGGTGAAGATGTTACTGTCTGTCCATACTGCATATTGGTAAGCTCGAATTTTCATTTTGATCAAAACATAGAAATTAAAATAGAAATTCTAATTTTTTTACTGCACCCTAATGAATTATCTCACTTTCAAGATGACTATTTTAGAGAATCTTCACAGGAAAGGGTCTTTTGGAAAAACAAGGTAAGATACTCAAAATTATTACGGTATTTTTAAAGTAATACATAGCTGTTCAAGGAAATTGGAAACATCAGTGAGCAAAGAAGAAGAGAAAACCCAAGAATATGCATCTCTATATAACCTCTTCAGAATCTCACAATGGAATGGTTGGGGTTCTCACGGTAAAGACAGAAATAGGCCTGCTTAACAGAAACAAAGGGGATTCACAAGAAGCTACGTTGACTGAGGAGGGGGTACCCACAGAGCCCACAGGCTTCTGGGGGCACAGAAGCAGGGAGCGAGACGCAGCAACCATCTCGTAACTGACACAGCCTGTCAAGGGCCGCTGCTGCAGGAGATGGCCTTGACTGGCTCAGGTCAAGACAGCCCCATGGGCTCAGGAGGACCCGCTTCTAGGCATCGGTCATGGAAGGCAGGAATCACCCAGCTACCAGCAACACCCAGCTGGAGCAAGAGAACACTCCAGTAAGAAGTCAGGGCGCTGCTGGGGCGGGGGAGAAATAAACAACAAATAATTATTACAGGTTCATCTTACACATGCTATTATGCAACCGGCCCTTTAATACATCACGAAACTCCATGTTGAAGTAGATGCATCTAAAATATAACTTTTAATCAATAGTATCTAATTGTTGGGCTGTACCTTCATTTATTTACCTAGTCCTTTATTCTGGTTATTGAAATAATTTTCAGTTTTTCTTTTCACAATAAATTGTTATATAAACATCCGGGTAGTTAAATCTTATTATTTGGTTAGAATACATTCCTAGCAGTGGAACTGACGGGTCCACTTTGAAGAGCTGGGGACCTATGTTTAGAAACGCACATTTAAAAAACAGCCCGGCTCCTCTCGGAGCAGGCTTCTGGGGTCTCCGTCGAGTCCAGGGCGGACGCCGTAGGCCCTGCGGGCTGTGTGGTGCAGAAACACGGCTCGGTGTGATGTGTCTGCAGGCGATCCCAGAGAGAGTGTTCCCGAATCCCAAACCTGCACTTCTTTGTTTTGTTTTTGAATTTTACCAACTCGATAGGCAAAAAAATAATATCCTGTTGATTTTTTTAAAAAATTTACATTCGGTTGATTTCTTGAGGTTTCTGACGGCCCATGGCAATGCGTACTGAAGGATTTGATTGATTAGCTCAGGAAGCTCTGGATTTGAGCCTCACAGATTGTTTCCTGTGAGACAGAAGCAAGAACCCCTCTGGCTGCTGTGAAATGGAGCCCACAAAGCACGTTCTAGGCAGAATCCGAAGTTGAGGTGTACTCTAATTCCGAGCAGTTACCACTCAGAGGAGGTGAGTAGTGAGAATGAGCCACTGATACACAGATCAATTAGCAGGAAATATCACAAATATTCAGGCAAAGCCATAGGAACTGGGCAAATAAACATGCAAGTAAGCCAAGAATGATCACCAAAGCCAGAATGAGAGGCCAAATGGCCCTCTGCTCTACGACCAGCATCTCGGGATGCGAACGTGTTTCACAGTGCAGTTCGTTTGCTCATTCAGTCAACACTTATTGAATTTCCACTACGTGCCAGGCACTGTTCTGGGCACCGGAGATGCTAAAATGAATGTGAGACATAATCCTTGTCCTTGAGAGATTTCAGCCTTAAGGGGGACACTGAGACAAGCAGTTACACCAGGCCGGACAGGCAGTGACTGTCCAGTGACGTTAGCGAAGTGCTTTGGGATTGGAGCAGAGAGTAGCCAGCTGTGCCTACGAGGCTCCCAGAGGATGCCACAGGTGACGGCATGAACCACGAATAGGTGTCTGTGCTCAGACTGGCAGTATTGCTGCCAGTACTGGGTGGGAGAGAATGTTCCAGAATGAGATGGCTTGAGGCTTCTGCTATAATAACTTTATAGATCGGGAGGCTATGAAGGCTTAAGGGAAAGAATTGATCTACTTTGGGATTCCAGCTGTGCCAGGTACAGGATATGTGACCTGAGAGAAGTTATTTGATGTGGCTATACCTCTGTTGCCTAGCTACAAAATGGCAGCAATCACATCTACCTTGTAGGGTAGCTCTGAGTAAGGGCTAGCTGCATGGGAATCCATCATTGCAAAGTGCTCAGTACATAGCTGTTGAATGGTGAATATAAATATTTTCCTTATATAGTAAATCTTTTAATATTATATAATGAGATTGGGTCCAGAAACATGTAGGATTTCTGGGAATAAGGAAGGTTGTTTTCCTAAACTAGTGATCTCAGGGATTTCATAGAAAAGGTGTTCATGTCATCTGAACTTCATTCATTCAGTAAACCTTTCTCGAGTGATACTCTGTGCTAGGAACTGCTCTAGCAAACAAAACAGAAAGGCAGTAAATTAATCAAAAGATTTATGTGTCATGAAGGGATAAGCACTGTGAAGATAAAGCAAGACGAGGGGGAAGAGAGCAATGGGGACTGTCCTAGCCAGAGTGAAGCAGGATGTCCGCTCCAAGGAGGTGACATTTGAGCAGTGACCTGAAGGAAACGAGGAAGACTGGGGAGGAGCATCTCCTGCAGAGAGAACATCAAGTGCCAAGCGTTCGGCAGCCGGAAGAAACAGCGAAGAGGCCACGAGGCGGTGGCCAGAGTGAAGAGAAGCAGGAGCTGGGATGGAGAGGTAGGCAGGGGCCGGCGCCTGCAGACGCTGGCTGAATGTGAAGACAGGCCACCGAACAGTGTGGAGCCAGTGAGTGGGCGTCTCAGAGTCAGTGGGAGAAGCTGTCTCGGACCGGGGTGACGGGTGCGCGTTTGGGATCTATTTGGAAGGTAGAACCAGAAGGATTTCTTAACGGTTTCGATGTGAGTGGAGAAAAACATCAAGGAAGAAGACAAGATTTTGGTCTGAGAGGCTAGGTGCCATGAGTTAAGGCTTAGCGGGGAGATGGAGTGTGGTGGGGGGCGTGTTCACACTGAGAAACCAGTTAAAGTCTGGGTCGGCTGTCTGCCCGGGGCCCAGGGGAGCGGCTGGGGTTGGAATAGTCTGTGTGTATAGGTGGAAGGGGAAGGAACGGCCCTCTAACAACAGCTTTCTCTACTGTAGTCTCCCTGTAGTCCTGACAACCATCATGCCATTATAGGCCCTTTAACACTTTGTGGGAAAAGGCCCATTTTTAGAGAATGTGCTCAGGGTCTTGTCAGTTTCTTCATCCCAGTTTCCCACAGTGGCCTGAGGTGACAGGCGGTGATGAAAATGACTGCAGCCAGTTGTGATGTTCGACAATCGTCGTGTTCTTGATAAACACTGTTTACCTTTCTCGCACCAGCACCAGATGCTGGAAGGGGAGTTTGCCAATCAGAAGTTCAGTGAACTGATAATGTCTAATTTCACGGAGTGCCACTGGACCAGGCCTGCAACGATGAGGTTTCTTCACCCCTCCAGTAGAGGGCGCACTCTTACGAGCGGCTTTTGTGGCCGGTTGCTTCCTGGGTGCTTTACCATCCGCAGATTTGGGGGCTGTCTGCTTCGTACCAGCCACGGTATGGAGACCTCCTTACTTAACCCCTTCTCCTTCGGCTGGAGCTCGGCAAGCCAGAGGTGGCGCTGGCGTTAGGGAGCGACGGCCAAAAGAAATGTTTTTTGATTTATTTTAAAAACACGAATTTTATATTTATAATAATGTGTATTATAGGAGGGACTTGAAATTGCCCGTGCCCTTATCAGAAGTATAAGCCTCTGTTCGGCATGTGTGCTAGCCAGAGCTACACTGGTTAACATTTTCTTACCTTATTATTTTCTGGTGACTTACAGTGTTTGTATTAGCACTTAACACTGCTATTTTTGTCAAAGTGAGTCTATTTTTTTTCGTGTGGATGGAAGTGAAGTGTTTGGACTTGACTTAATAAAGCTGTTAAAGATTGCTAAAACAGGTTTCAAACATCACAGGGTTATAAGGAAAAAGAAGATTTAGAATAATTATTTATATAAATAGCAAGAATCCGTACTTCTGAACACAATTCTTCCCTAACTAATCAACTAACACACGTTTCTTGTTTTGATATTAATATATTTAAATTATATATTTAAAATAATGAATATTTTAAATAAGCACTCACACAACGCATATTTGCAACTTGTTATTTACATGTTTCTTCTGTTTTAAATTTGGTCATTCAATAATACACATTGTAACCAGGGCAGAAATTTAGTTAATTTCTGCAATAATCAGGATTAACCGTATAATTTCAAAAGTCTCTTAATCTGTGAATTAGGAATTTATATGATATAGAGAATAGAACTATTTACGAACAGTTGTAACTTAACTCCAAGGAAAAGGTTGCATTTCTAAATCCCCGATGGCCATGATCCAAATACACAGCTCGCTCAGGGGCTCTGAGTCCCGAGAACCATGAAGCAACCGCGCGGCTGCGTGGGCGAGCGTCGGCGCTTACTGCCGCGTGAAGCGGGAACCGTGGACCGAAAAGGTAGACCCCAGACGCGAAAGGTTTCAATCACTAACGGTGGAAAACCACGCTGGGAAGAAGGTGATGGGGATTTCTCCAACAGGTGGTGGAAGCCGTGACACCCGCGCGCGCCATGCCGAGGAAGGCCAGCAGAGGGCGCTTTACTGGCTTTGTGCGCCTGCGTACTGGGAAAGCGGAGGTGCAGCCGAGTCTCGAGACGCGGGGAGACGAGTGTGTGCGTTCGCGTCACGGACTTCACGGTGCCAAGTGGGGGTCGGCTTGTTCACTGGCCCAGGCACCCTGAGACTGCACACCGCACCCCATCCTCCCGTTCCGATCGGAGGACCGGGCCTCGTCTTTGACAGAGAGCGCAGACCCCTTCAGGCCTGCACGCTCTGAAGTCCCCGTTGTCGAAGGACAAATGACACCCTTAGAATCCGGGGCCGGAGGTGCAGCTGCCGGGCGCAGCGGGGCCTGTCTCCCCGGGGCGTCGCCCGCGCCGCCCGGCCTGCGGGGTCCCCCGAGCCCCGCGCCCGGCTCCCAGGGCGGCGTTCGCAGAGCCGCACCGAGTCCTGACCCGCTGCGTGGCCGCCCCGCGCGGCCCGGACCCCTCCCGGCGCTTTAACAGCCCCGAACCCGGACCGCACCCCTGGAAGGCCCTGCCGCTTCGGGCGCACCCCCTGCCCCCCGCGCGGCCATTCCCGCTCCAGGCCGCCTCGCGGCCACCCTCCCCCACCGGGCCGTCCCTCCGTCTTCACCTTGCCACGTGGGTACTTCTCTCGGGCCATGACCTTATTCCGGTCTGCCCCAGCTTTTAAGAAACGCCGTCCCTTTCCTTAGACGTACCCCCTTTATCGGCGGTCTCCTCTGTCCCTTCGCCACCCAGCATTCCGGCCCGCCCCCTCGGTCCCGCGCGCCCCGCGTTGCCCGCACCCGTACCGCGCCCCTGGCGCCGCTGCCGCCCGCGGGGGCGCCGCCCGCAGGCCGGTCGCCGGCTCCAGGCGCCTCGGCCGCGTGACCCCGAGTTCGCTGCAGCGGTCGACGCTCGTCGGATTCAGACGTGCTCTGCGCAGCCTCGCTCCCCGCTTTTGATTACTGCTGGTGCTTCTTTGTGTCCCATCCGTGACTTCAGGGTCGCCGGGATTCCGGATTCAGGTGGCCTCGTTCACCCCAGGATCCCGCCCACCACCCACAGGCTGAGGGCCCCAGATTTGAACCCCCGGATCCGGCCATCTGCTAAGTGTCCTGCGGGTCCCTGTCCTTCTGCAGAACGCGCCCCGCCTCTCCCTTGTTGGTCCCCCATCCCCACCAGCCGTGCCGGTCACGGGGCGCCCGCCTGGGGGACCCTCCCTCCGCACTCCTGCAGTGCTACGCGCCGTCCGCGCCTATCGCTCCCCACGGCTGCAGCGGCCTGCCCAGTGCGGTTCACTGTCTGTGGCCGGAAGTTCTTTCTCAATAGATATGGTCATGGTACCTATCTGTCTTAGTGCGAGTTTTGCCCAAACGGAAGCCTGAGAGAAGGGTTCTGGTGGCATTGGTTTATTTGAGTGGCGTTCCCAGGAAGCAGCACTGGGGGGTGGGGGGTGGGGAGCGGAGCCAGCCAGTGAGCGGCGTCTTAGCAAGCCAGCATCCAGCGTGGGTAGCGGGAGAAGCCTGCTGGGGGCTGCTGGAGTCGCGGTGGAAAGATGCCTCGGATGCTGGATGCTGCCTGAGGGGTGAGGGAGCTGCGGTGTTTATACTCCCGCTCTCATTATGACGAAGGGAGGTGTCAATCCCGCAGGGGTTCATGGCCTCCCAGCCCTACACGTGGACGTCAGGCCCGCTGTTACACACTGGAAGGGCCCCAGGGCCTATAGGAGGGGCCCAGGTAATGTCTGCCTCTTGGCCCTCCTCAAAAACCTCCGCAGGTCCCCACCACCCACGGCCTCCTCCCCTGCACCGCTCCCTGCAAACCTTTCCATCCAGGCACAGGCCTCTCAGTCTCTCCTGGAGGAGACGGGAGCTCTCGTGCCTCCCGCCTTTGCGCGGCTGTTCTTGCCTCCACACCTCCCTCCTCTTTTAGGGGCGCCTGCTACAAGTAGGGCTCATTTGCATTCGTCAGTTTATTTAATATAATACAATAACCCTATACGTTGACTTTAAAAGCAATCATTATCTCCATTCTACAGGTGAGGACTCTGAGGTTCACAGAGGTTAGTTAATATGCTTCTGGCACAAAGCTAGCAAGTAGCAAGGCCACATTTTGAGGTCCGAGTCCCTCCGCTCCAAAGCCTGTATTGTGGGTTAACCGCTAAGATGGACTGCCTCATGCTTCCAGACTCAGCTCAGGGGTGACCTGTCCTCACTCCTAACCCAGCCAGATGTTCCCTCCTCCTCCCCCCACGGCACACTGAACCTCTTCACATGTATGGCTTTTTACAGCACGTGTCATTTTGCAGCACAATTATTTATTCATCTGATGTCCCTTTCAGACTGTGAGCCCCTTGTATTTCATCTCAAATGCCTGGCCTGAGGCTTTCATTAACTTTTGAAATTAAAGATAAGTTGAATTAATATTAAAATCGGACTTTTGTTTTAATATCATGCACACGAACACCGAAGAATGAAACTTCTTAAGTCAAATAAGATCCAGTTTTGACATTTCTGGATATATTTTGCTGGGCAGGAAAGAAATGGGCATATTAACTCTAATGGTGTGTGGTTTGGGTCCTCTTGGAAGCCCACCTGAAATATTAGGTGATCTTAGATCCAGGTAGTGTCCCCACAAGGGACAGAGCAAGATCCTTTCTCAAATCAAGGTAGAATCTATGTTTCTTCTCAGTTTATGTACAGAAGACCAAAACACTAAAAATCAATCAATCAAACAAACACTGCTCACAAGCTCTTAAGGCTCTGTGATTTGGGGCATGTTTTAAAAATAGTGGTAAAAAAAAATAACAAATTTTACCATCTTAATCATTTTAAGTGTACAGTTCAGTAGTGTTCAGTATACTTACGTTGTTGTGAAACAGATCTCCAGAACTTTTTTATCTTGCAAAACTGAAATTCTATACCCTTTAAACAGCGACTCCCCTTTCTGCCCGCCCCCAGCCCCTGGGAACCACCATTTTACTTTCTGTTTCTATAAATTTGGCTCTTCTGGCTAACTCATATAGATGGAAGTGTACAGTATTTGTCTTTTTGTGGCTGGCTTATTTCACTTAGCATGTCCTTGAGGTTCATCCATGTTATAGCATGTGACATTTCCTTCATTTTTGAGGCTGAATAATATTCCATTATATGTACATATCGCATTTTGTTTATCTGTTCATTGGTCGATGGATACTTGGTCGCTTCTACCTTTTGGCTATTGTGAATAGTGCTGCTGTGAACACAGGTAGGCAAATGTTTCTTTGAGATTCTGCTTTCAATTCTTTTGATAGATACCACAAGAGGGACTCCTGGATCGTATGGTAGTTCTATTTGTAATTTTTTGAGGAAATGTCATACTGTTTTCCATAGTGATCGAACCATTTTACGATCCCACCAACAGTGCACGAGGGTTTTGATTTTCCACATTCTTGCCAACACTCATTCTTTTCTCCTTCTTCTTCTTCTTCTTCTTCTTCTTCTTCTTCTTCTTCTTCTTCTTCTTCTTCTTCTTCTTCTTCTTCTATAGTAGCCATCCTAATGGGTGTTTTGATTTGCATTTCTCTGGTGATTAGTGACGTTGACCATCTTTTCATCTGCTTGTTGGCATTTGTGTATCTTTTCGAGAAATGTCTATTTAAGCCTTTGATTGTTTTAAAATGGGTTATTAGATTTTTTGTTGTTGAATTGTAGAAGCTCTTTATATGTCAAGATAGTAATCCTTTGTCAGATATAAAATTTGCAAATGTCTTCTCCCAATTCTTAGGTTGCCTTTTCACTCTGTTTATTTCGATGCACAGAAGTTTTTAAGTTTGATGTAGTTACACGTGTATTCTTGCTTTTGTTACCTGCGCTGGTCATGTTTTCAGGACATGTTTGGGTCACGCTAGTCACTGTCTCAAGGCCACAGAGGGCAATAAGGGGATGCGTCAGTGGACGACTCACCCTCTGGGGCCCTGCCATCTTTGTTCCTGAAGAGGCTATTGAATGTACACAGCCAAAGGGGTTTGCTAGGTTTTTGTGTAGATTTATCAGCCCTAAGATGGGAAGGAAAAGTTTCTTTCTGGGGAAAAACTTCCACTCAGGTTCGCTGTAATAGACCAACTTACAGAGTGTCAGGAAAAAGGTACTTTGTTTCCTTACTAAAAACAACCGGACTAACTGCATGTGCAAACTCGTTAAAACCTGGCTGCGCAATCAGAGTCCTGAGCCTGCTAATAAATATATCCTAGGAAAGCAAAGACCAAAATATGCATACTTTGCTGCTAAAAATTAACTTTATCATTTACTTTTTGGCAATAGAGGATAATGAGAAAGAACAGCAAAGACATAAAAAAGGCAGCGGAGAGACAGCCTTCCCCCTTTTCCGTCCCCTTGGTCCTGGGTGTTTGTCTAGCTCTCGTGTGCACTGGGTTGAGACCACCAAGTGCACGTGGGTGGGTTGGTGACCAGCAGAGGACAGGGACGCCCAAGCTTCTGCCCGCCTGCTGACCGCAGGGCAAAATGTTTTACTGTAAAAGGAAAGCATGGCTCCCTCACCCTTCGATCTCGCACAAGCCATTTGCAGAAAAGATGGAGCTAAGACCAGTTTCTTTACAGTGCATTTGGATTTTTCTTGGGCTGCAAAAATGAATAGAGTAATGAAAGCTACATGAATATCTTTTAGTTTCAGGATATCAGTGCATTTTGGGCTCCTCTTTTACCTCTCGAATTTCCAGTGTCTACTTTCTTTGTCTCTCTTCTCTGCATTTCGTAAGAGACAGCTTTTTCCTTCTGTCTTTGAAATGAGACCTTTCGTACCTGAGCCCATCTACGGAACACAGAGCAAGGACTGGCGACTTCTTGAAAGCCCTCTGGTCAGCATCAGCTGTTCCGAAAGATGTTACTACTGTTTTATGTCAACGATTCTTATTTAATTCTATCACTTAAGGTCATTGCTAAGATTATTGAGATTTAAATGAGATAGTTATAGTTGAGTGAGAGAAGGTTGCTGAAAATTTTATTACATATGCATGCTCATGCTTAGAGAGCTGTGTGAAAGCCTGTGATTTTTAAAACTCCTCTATACATTTTTTCACTCTGGTAAAGTATACATGGCCTAACATTTATCATTTTAACCAGTGTCTGCACATGGTTCACTGGCATTAAGCACATTCAAATTGTTGTATAAACATCACCCCCACCATCTCCGGCAGTTGTCATCCCAGACTGAAGCTCCGTACCCACTAAACATCAACTCCCTATTCCCTCTTTAAGACTTTTTGAGTGTGATTTTTATAATGAAAGCTTATATTTTGAAAAAGAGGACACATTTGACCTCAAACCTTAAATAATGTTTGCTCACTCTGCTGTGCTTCCAAGATTATGTTTTCTGTGGAATTCCCCCACCCCCAGAGCTCACCAGCATCTTACATGTGAGTCAGCCAAATGAGACACCATCGAAATGCCAGTTTTGTGAGATTTCCAGGTACTCTTCCATAGAGTCCCAGCTATTGAGAATTTATCTAGAGGTACTTCCAGCGATCTTATTAAAGTGGAGGTTGTTGGCCACAGATTATGTCCCCTGCATGGACTATATCCTTGCATTACTCTGTTGCCTTTTCATTTTCTTTATTTGATTTAGTACCGTTTTATAAAGCCCACTGTTTTCTCTGCACTGTTCCAGGCATTGTGCGAAGCACAACAAGTGATTATCACTTGAAACAATAATGCAGCTCCCCAGGGAAAATGCAATAGAGGAGGACATTCCAGTCCTCCACAGAGCTGGCAACAGAAAGCATAGTGATTTTCAGTCTAAAATAAATATGCCAATTACGAACATACAATATAAACGTTAATATGTTCAGATATGAAAACAGAAGTGAACTCTAGAACTGTATGAGAATAATAATAGTAACGACATTAACACCTAACAGTCATTAAACATCTGCCACGCACCAAACACCACACTGGGCACTATACTCATATTATCTCATTTAATCCTTACAAATACCGTAAATTAGTTACTGTTATTGTCTCCATTTCACAGGGGAAGAAGCTGGCACACACAGAGGTGGTGGGGCATGGTCCTGGAGGAGATGAGTGGGGTTTCCCGCCCGGGTCTGCCTGATTCCAGGGTCTGGTCTAGTCTGGAAATACAAGAGAGTTGATTTTGCATTGTTACATTTAATTTCTCATCGAACTGAAAATGAAAAGGGAGCAATTTATTGAAAGACCATTAAATAGTTTTATAACACTTGGTCTCTCCTACTAAGTCCCTCATCGATATGCACGCCGGGGTTCTTTTTTAGAAATTGTCTTCCGGGGCCGTCTCTAGGTCCCGCCACGTTCAAGAGCAGAGCCCGGCGGTTGGCCAGAGGCCTGTTTCTGCCATTCCTTACATCAGGCCGAGCACGTATTCAAAAGGAGATGCCTGAGTGTTTGGTATAATACGATCCAGTTTTTTCTTTCTTAAAAATGTATTAAAGAGAGATACTATCGATCAACTGATTTAAATCATCAGTTCTTAAAAAATTATTGCCCACTCTGGAGCGATGAGGAAGGAAGAGAGTCAGTTCGTGAATCTTCAAGTGTGGCTGTCACACCTGAGAAGGCACTGCTCACCAGAGAGGCCAGGGGCGTGTTCTTAAAAAGGCACGGGTAGGACCCGGTGACAACTGATTCATCTGTCCCCCAGCCAGCCATTTTCCAACTCTGACATGTGTGTCTCATTCATTCTTCGAATCACTCACTCGCTCGTTTGTCTGTTCATCAGTAAGTTCCTCACTTGACTATGCAGCAGGGCTCAAAGATTACGCCCTCGCAGGCTTTGCTGTCTCGTGAGAGAGGGGGACACGTGGAGCAGAAGACAGAGCACAGCCCCACCTTGGGGAGTCTAGAAATTAGGAGGTGACATCTGAGCCGGGTCTTAAAGGACAAATAAGATGTTTCAGATAAGTGGTGGGGGAGGGAAGTTGTGTGAGGTAGAGACAGCATCTTCAAGAGCATAAAACCTGCCGAGCCAGCTGGCTTAGGCCTCTTCCAACAGGTGCAGGTGTCAAAACGAGGAACCCTCTGTGGGGCGGGGCACGGGGAAAGTGCCCGGGTTTCTTGTTTCTATTTTGCACCATAAAAATATTTATGTTTTTCTAGAGCTTTCAGCCACCTCGAGTATCTGGCTAAAACCTTTTTTTTGTCTTATACTATAGAAGCAAAGATTAATGTTGTCAAAGCAGCATAAAGGCTGGTTTGGGAGAAATATTTTATCAACTGAACACACGGATGAACGTACACTAGCATCCTGGCTCTCTGGTTCTTGATTGTGTGCTGTGTGGTACGAAGTGCTTTGTTTTTATCTCCCTTCTTGTGCCTGATGCTTATAAAGCCAGCAATGATTGTATCTGACATTCAGAAATATCAGTGTAAAAGCCTTTAAGCCCTGTAAAGGAGATGGCTGTTTTTCTTCATTCTTTTCACCAATATTGAGACGCTCCCAAAGATATCCAGTGTTAAGCAATTTGCATTCAGCTTTTGTTCCCAAATCGAGCTTCCTTCTATTGGAAAATGATAACTTCGAAACTAGAGCTCATCCGCTTAGTTTTAAATATGCCTCACATGGGAAATGGTGGCTACCAGGTGGGGGGATGGTCACTCAAGCAAAAAGCCACAGTTGCGGTACGTGAGGATTATCAAAATTTGAGTAATTTTGAAACTATGGGATGGGCCTGCTTGCTCCATAGGTGTACTATAGTGGCAAGCGAAATCTTAGAGTCAAAAATATCCAAGATCTGTGAGAAATAGATAAGAAGGGAATTAGAATGAACTATGGCACCTGTTAAACATTTTTTGAGGTTGAAACTGCAGACCATTCTCTTTCAGGAAGCCACTGGTAAATCTGGAAGGAAGAAAAGCGGCCAAGAGCAGTGAGTGGGCAGGTAGGCTGTGCTGCGCTGGTAGGGAAGCCAGGCGAGCTTGCGAGGTTGCCTGAATGCCCTTGAATGTCCTTGAGGTTCACCCTGTAGCCTCCTCTGGAGAAGTGAGAGAATGCTACTTATCACCTTCTGGGGCTTTTTAGGAGAAACTCTTGGCTTTAAGATGCTATATACTATAAAATAATCATAATAATAGTTGGTGGAGTGCTTTGTTTTCTAGCAGACATTATTTAAGGAGAAAATTTTGCCCACATGAGGAGAGTTATCGAGCTCCTCAGCGGGGCGAGTGGCATGGCCAACTCCCTCAGCGGGGAGTTGGGTGGTGGAGAACTTGGTGTCCCTGGTCTCTGAGGGCCTGAGACGTGGGCGGAGCACAGTGCCTGCCTGTGGCTATGACGTGGGCGAGGGTGGCGGGGGTGGGGTGGGGGGTTGTCGGAACTGTTAATGCTCCAGTGACCTATTGATAATAAAAGTTTTATAAATAGGGCATATGGGTAGGTTTACAGTTTATTCCAGTAAGTAATTCTAATTAACAAACAGGAAAACAATGAATGAATGAATGAATAAATGAATAAGTAAATAATGTGGATTCTTGACCAAGGCACAGTCATGATTTTCAGGTAAAATAATTTCTCACTTCTGATGACTTTAATAATTATAACCAACCACAAATTTAAAGGTGACATTAAGGGCTCATTAACCCAAATTTCTTCCATCGGAAAGCGACATTCAAAACAGTGAAGAATTGATTTGTTTTCATAATAAAAGTGACCATGATGAGTAAGGAACTGATCCTGGTGTGTATGCTGGGGACTGAGGGAGGGTTTGATGTCTACTTAGTTAAATAAATATGGATGATCATGACCTGATGAATGTCAAAGTAATCAATTATCTATTTTATTTTTTGAATGAGTAAAAATAAACTTGGTACAAAATTCGAAATGCGTAAAGGCTCATAGAAGACAGATGATTTTTTCCTTATAAACTTGTTTCTCAGCCACTCAGTTCCCTCTGCCCTGAGTTCACCGTCCCGTGGAGTTCTGTGTAAGCGTGCGGACGGCTAGCATACTTTATGCGCCTCACTTTTTTCACTAAGCAACAGATCTTATATGTTCATTTCACAAAAGTCATAAATATTTACCTCATTTGTTTTAACATCTGCATAGTATTCTATTGCATTAATATACCATATTTTATTTAACCAGTCTCCTTTTGAGGAATATCGAGATTGTTTTCAATCTTTTGGTAATTCTGAATTATATTGTAGTGGACATTCTGGTTCATATATAACTAGATCCTCGCTCTTCCTTTATTTTCATTTGCCTGGTAGGTTTTTGCTCATCCTATTACTTTCAACATTTTTTTTCAAGCATTTTATTTTGGGTCTGTCTCGTGTATACTCAAGCAGTGATTGTAAATTCCTAGCAATTGCTGTAATTTCCTTTTTAGACACAAAGACGCTTGTCATGTGAAAAGCTTCCGGGCTAGTTTCCGAGATGGGAAGGCACCTGGTGGTGGATACATGAGGAGTGCGGAGTAATGCAGTTTGAGCAGATTACAAGTTAAGGGCATTTGCTAGGCTCAGCTCATCTCGACTTATCTTCCACTGAACTCCAGAACAACATGGCACCTGGCTCCTGCAGAAACCATCTGGTGGACATGTTGATAGGTATGGTGCTAATCTGGCTCTAATCTGGATTTTTCAACCATAGAGATCTATTTTCAAAATATTTAGGGCAAATACAGATTCAAATGAATTTTGTCAAGTATATTTTTCTTTACTTTTGAAACTTGTATTGATATTTACCAATTATCATGAAACCAATACGAATAATCTGTAAGTAGGATTTTCAGGAAGTTTCATGCCCTATTTATAAAACTTTAATAAAGAGACAAGTAACAAATAGGGAAATAATGAGGTGTATTTTGCACAGTGTGTAGACTCTCAAGCATTATCACCTGACTCTAAATGTGGTCTTTGTTGTTCCAAGTGACAGAAAACTCAACCCATAAAAGAAGTGAATTGGCTAAGTGGCCATAGCTATAGATGCAGCTATATCCAGGGCTCATGTGTCATAGTTAGTATCTAAGTCTTGGCTCTCTTTCTTTAGTTTGGCTCCATTTTCAGACAGCTCATTCCCTTATTTTCTCAAGATGGCCAAAGGCAGCTTCTGGACTTTCTTTGCAGAGATAGATTGCCAGGAAACAGTGTTCCTGTCCTTAGTCATGGGACAATAGTCTTGGACGTCTTCCTGACTTGACAAACTTATCCATCTTGGAACCATCACTGATGAGCTTAAGCCTGAGGCCATCCCCCCCCCGCCCCGCTCCCCCTACCTTCCCCTCAATAAACAGCAGAACCCGCTTTCCATGATATATGGAAGCTGGGGCTTGGGGGGAAGGCGGACAACTGAAAAAAACTTGGGACTGGAGGCAGGGAAGACATTAGAAAATATCTCTACAGTCCCCAAGCCCTTAACAGGAGGAAAAACAGCAAGTCCTGCCTTCTGGCACCCCTTACCGCAAATATCCCCAGGAACCTCACAGGTCTGAGACTTCTAGTTATTTCTTGATTTTATTTTTGCTTCCTCAGTTCTCAGTCTCCTCTCTGCATCTTACCTGGTGTGGCTGTTTGCTTTTCTCCATATTCACCCAAACCCAGATCATCACCCTTTTTCCTTAATTTGCTTCAAAGGACTCAACACGAGGCTGTGTATGTAACAGTTTTTAACTGAAGGTTGCAATAATGCGAGTTATTTAGTAGCAAATCACAGCACCCAATTTAAATTTAATATTAGCCCATTTAATAAAACAGCTTTATGGATGTAGTTCTCCTACCATAAAATTCACACTGGTAAAATGCACAATTCAATGGCTTTTAGTATGTTCACAGGGTTGTCCGACCATTGCTACTGTCTAATTATAGACCATTGTCATCACCCCAGAGAGGAGCCCTGTATCCCGTAGTGGTCCTCTCCATTTCTCCCTCCTCCCAGCCTCTGGCCACCAGTCATCTGTTTTCTGCCTCGTTTGCCTATTCTGGACATTTCATTCAAACGGAATCACACAATATGTGGCCTTTCATGTCTGGCTTCTTTCACTTAGTATAATGTTTACAAAGTTCATCCATGTTTTAGCATGTGTCAGCTTCTTCCCTTTCATGGCTGAGTAATATTCTGTTGTATGGATATACCGCCTTTTATTTATACCAATCGAGGGACATTTGTATAGTTTCCACTTTTGAGCTACTAAGAATAATGCTGCTATGAACATTGGTGATGTTAGCCTGTTTCAAGAAGTGTCTTCACCGCACCTGCTGTGAGGACTTTCTCAATGGCTCTGTCTTCTCTTTGCACAGGTTTTGTACCTGTGGGACTGTAACAGCAGCAGAGATGACGTCATCAGCAGGGATGACAGACTGCAGGGGAGCAGCTTCGGGTACAGGCAGTCAGAGTTTGGTGTAGGATGTGTTCAGTCTGAAGTGTCTATTAGACACCTAAGTCAAGAAGAGAGTTGGACATAAAGGTCAGGCTTGGGGACATAAATCTGGGAGTCATCAGGAAATGGACAATTTCGGAGCCATGAGCCTGGTGAGACCACCATGGTGGGGAGAACAGATGAAGAAAAGGAGAGGACCAAGGACCGAGCCCCGGGGGCCAGAGGTCCTTAGTGTAGAAACGGGTCCTTAGCGTAGCTGTGAAACCATGACCTGCTCTGAAATCTGCCTGGTGTCTTGGGCCACAGATGTTTCTGCCAGTTCTTCCCGATGTGGTTGATTAAAATCTCCTCCCAGTGCAAAGTGTCCTTCCAGGCCCTGGGCTGCTGTCTCCTGAACAAGAACACCTGACCCTTTGCTGACCTCTTGATCTTGGGTAGACTCAGGTATGTGATCTGTAGCCATCAAAGCCATGTGAGCTAGAAGAGGCTTGGGTTAAAAGAGAAGGAACCAGTAAAGGTGACTGAGAGGGAGTGACCAGTGAGGTGGGAGGAGCCAGGAGGGTGTGGTGGAGGTCTTGGGAATGAAGTGAGGAACACTGCATCAGAGGAAAAGGTGACCAGCCATTCCAAAATGTAACAGTGCCTGGCACCTAGTGAGGGCCTCATAAGTATTAGCCCACTCTTGTTTTTATTAATGCCACTGTTGGGAGGAGGGAGAGAGCAGAGAGTGTGGTGAACAAGAGCTAAAACGTAACACATCACAACACAGAGCAAGGAGCCCATGTCTGAAGTGGATGAATCAAGAATGGCGGCAATAGTAGTGGAAGCACATTTTGAAAAATGGAGGTAAATACCTCAAAAAGTTCAAAATGGTTGCTCCAGAGAAGAGGGGCACGGTGAGGCATGGGAGAGGAACAGAGGGTTTTTAAAACAAGCTTTTCGATATTATTTGATTTTTAAGCTATTGTACGTGGACTTATTTGATAAAGAAAATTTAAACGACACAAAAAGAGGACTTTTGTGTGCATGTGCATGTGTGGGCACGCGTAAACACACACACCCCAAGGTGATTTGTGATAGGCGTTTTGCGGGGTAACTGCAGAGCCCAGCTGTGGCTGTGGGCCAGTGGGGGTGTAATCTGCCTCTCGCCAGAGGATCCCTTCGTTAGTGACACCCTCCCTGTACTGCTAGGATATTTTGCTCTTTATTCACTCAGCTCTTTTCTGGATCAGTGAGAAAACTTATAGTCTGGGGAGGGCAGGAATAACAGTCCACGGAGGAGAGGCAGCCTGGGAAGGAGGTGATTAGAAATGTCTTCTGCCTCCCAGGGTCTGTCTCCTCTGCTTATTCTCTCCTGCCAAGGGTCAGTACAAAAAGGGGTAACACCTTCCCACCCCCGTCCCTGTCACATTCTGATCTCCCCAGCATATCACTCCCTCCACTTCCCAGGCTGGTGACAGACCGTGTGGCCTTTCTACTTAGGAAAATGAGAATTCTCAGAAGACCAACAGAAATGCACATAGAAAATGACAAAAATTACTGGGTATCAGGAGAGATGATGACCTAAAAGAGAAGACAGGGGAGGAGGCAATAGGGTGGAAATGGGTAAGATTCTGTAATGACATGATATGTAGCTATTTGCTTATTTGCTGTGGCTTCTGCTCCAAATAAGAGGTTTTCAGCTCTCACATGGTGAAATGTGCAGTCTAAATCCAGCGTTCATCTCGGGGGCTTCCGGGAGGGTTGTCCGGAGGTCCCACTGGCATGGTGGAGGGAGGTTGGGAAGAGTGGCACCCAAACTGGAAAGTGACAGAAAGAAATCAGAAAGAGGACTGTTATGGGCTGAATGTTTGTGTCCCCTTAATTCATGTGTTGAAACCTAACAATGTGATGGCAGTATGTGATGAAGTGAGGTCTCTGGGGGTGATTAGGTCACGAGCGGGGGGCCCTCATGGACAGGATTAGTGCCCTCGTAAGAAGAGGCCAGAGAGCTCCCTCGACCCTCCCACCGTGCGAGGACACAGGAGAGTCAGCAGTCCGCAATGTGGACTAGAGATCTCACCCGAACCTGCCCTTGCTGGCACCCTGAGTTCTGGCTTCCAGCCTCCAGAATTGTTGTTTAACTCCACTAAAAGTGGGTTTCAGGAGAGCGGATCTTTATCTTTTTCTGCTGTATTTCCAACACTCAGAACAGTGCCATCCCTTGCCTTGCTTGTCTCCGGCCCTCAATAAATAATTAGTGAATGAATTAGGGTGTTGAGACATCTCACTTCTTAGGCAATGAATCAGTTAGGAAAACAGAAGCCACTCTAGGTATTTAAAGCAAGAAGAGATTTAACACAAGGAATTAGGGGCTTGTAAAATCACAAGGGCGGTTGTGTAAAATCACAGTGGAAGGGTAAAGGTCAAAGGTGAGAGAAAGCCATCACTAGCTCTCAAGCCCACCACTAGCTTATGGAAAACCAGGAAGTTTCAGAACCTGCAAGACCCGTTGCCAGTGCCTTATTTGCCTGCAGTACCGAGGCCCTAGCAAAACTCACGTTAACCATGTCTGCCTGCTCCTGAAGGAGACAGTAGGAGGACTTGTACCTCCTCTATGTTCCAAATGTCGCTTGAGTGTCTCTCACTGGCACAGCTAACCTGGAATTCTCCTGCTTGGTACTCTAGGAAGTGCGGTTCCCGGGCTTCCAGCCCCTATAATTAAGGGAAAACATTCAGGAGTAGGAAATGGGGTCACTGCAGGTGTACTGCTCACGGCAGCAGCTCTCGAATTGTAGAATTTAAGATTAGTAATACTTGGGAGGCTTATTACAACACAGACGTCTAGGTTCCACCCCAGCATTATTATTATTATTATTATTATTATTATTATTAATTTATTATTTTTGGTGCCAAAACTTGGGATCGAACCAGGGACCTTTAGATGGGAATTGCTTTTTTAACATGTCTTTAGAGGATGGTGCTAGTTGGGGGTCCTCACTTCAAGAACCCCCAGCCTACGAATTAGGTTGTTGAAATTTTCTCAAACTAATGTGACCCAATGAAGCTGTTCCTATTTATTGTTCTAGAGATACATCACTTAAGTCTACATTTGTGTGGGGCTCATTATGTACTGTTGGCTAAAATACTTTAATTATATTATCAGCGGGTCCTCTATTTACACCATATAATTTATTATCTGTAATTACTGTCATAGAATGATTAGACTTAAGATCTGAAAGACTTCTTTAGAATAAACTGATCTAATACCCTAATTCTGAAGATGAAGAAATCGAAGTCCAGTGTTATACTTAATCACAAATGTGATTTCCGAATCGGGGTTTACTGTCAACAGCCCCTGAAAAATGGTTTATGAACTAAACAATAACAATAACATGTTATGTTCATACAGTAATCATGACTCTCCTTTTGTTTGTCATATGATGATTTGTTTTCTTAAGGTTAAAAAAAAAGAAACAAGGAGAGTATGTCATGGCTGGTGCATAGGCAGAGAAATGACACCTTGAGTCAGATCATGGCAGATCCTGACAGCCATGCCGAGGAGCTCATGACTCCTTTTTGGGGCAATAAGAAATCATCGACTCCTTTGAGTAAGAGAATGACATGGTAAGATGTGGTTGAAAATGATCATTTGGAAGCAAAATACTGAGTGGATTAAAGCAAACACTGGTTCTTAGGGACGGGTTAGTCAGGATGCCACGGCGATGGTCTTGAACTATTTTCTCAAACTGGACCCTAGGGACGTTGTCTCAGGGCCCACATGGTCCATACAAATGCTTGAGTTTTGTATTTTTATTTAAAAAATCACCTAAGGATATATTTTATCAGCTACGAAGGCAAAACTCTTTTGTGAAGAGAGTACTCGGTGGAGGGATTTTCACAAGACTGAGCTTAAGTTTCTTAAGTCAGTATTTCTTAGTCGACATACAATTTAAGAATTCAAGATTAACTTTTTTTCCTGTGAAAGGAGTCAGCATATTACATGCCTTTGAGAGACAGTGATTTAGACAAGGTAATAAAGTTCGGGCAGCCTAACAGACATATTAGTTAGAATCATCAGATCTCCAACTACATTTTAGGAGGAAGAGAAAATGAGAAATCAAAAAGATCTTGGGGCTTTGAGGCTGGCACTTCAGAGAATGATAAAATGATGAAATAAAGTACAAAAACTAGGAAAAGGGACAGGTTTATGTGAGGCAGGGATAGGGTGACAAAGCATTTGTAGTGAAAGAAAGCCTACCAATTGGTCATAACCACAAGGAGCAACACCACAACTCCCTCTGTGTCAGGAATTTTAGGAATTAATTATAGTCACGGTTTAGCCATATTGCAGACAAAAATGAAAAAAAAAAAGGCACAATAGTATTTTTGAGTTATTAAGGTTTACAGTAGAACAAAAGTATTTTCTTTTAAAAATAAAAGCTGTAATCTGTTAATAATTTTAAAAGATGATCTGTTAGAGTAATTTATAAGAGGGAGCCACATATGCTAATAATTTGTTGAAAATTTAAGCTTCACACACACACACACACACACACACACACACACACACACACACACAATGCGGCTGAAATTCCATCAGAAGCAGAAAATGTCCACTCTCTTTTCTTTTTTTGATTTTATACCCTTCTGCCACTTATACCTTTTCGGTAGAAGAATTTCTCCAAGAAAGAGATCAGTGGTGCAGACAGAGTGATTTCAAGGACTGGAGTCTGTCAGACTCTGTCGTCCCACATCGCAGGAATGTTCTGCCTCAAATGATCAAGGTAATAATTAATTATAAGCTCAAATTGATAGAACAATGTCAAGCACTGTGCTAAGCTTCTCATGTAAGTTACCTAATTTAGCCCATGAGAGAAGAGTTATTATTCATCCTCCTTTCATAGATGAGGAAAGAGGAAATGGAGAGTAAGTAACTTGCCCAAAGTTGCACAGCTAGAAAGTTGAGGGGCCAAATTTCAACCCAGGTTATCTGACTTTAGAGCCGAAGTCTTAACTATTAGATTACACTGTCCGCAAGAAGTGTAAACACCGAAGAGGAATTTTCCATGCAAATGGCTAACCTTGTAATCAGCTCTTTGGTCTGCTTCTGTAGACATGCTTGCCGCATAGGCTGAAGGGCAGGGTGACCTCGAGATCAGCTGAAGACTCACCCTTCCCTTTGCTTGTTAACAGATGTATCCCCTTTGCTTGTTCTCTGTAATGGCCCGTAACCCATAGCAACGCCAGTGCTCTGTAACTGCCTGAGGACAAATTAGCCAATCAGCTCATGCCAACTGTAACTGTGCGGATAGACCTTATAAAAGCAAGGTTACCCCTGAGCTTGGGGCCCAGATCTTCAGAGCACTAGCTCTTCTGGGACCGCAGGCGTAATAAACCTGAGTTCTCCAACTCTCCATGTGGTGCTTGGTTTCTTGGCAGAGCAGATCTCAGGAAGCACGTGCATCTGGGTCAGAGAACCCTGGAACAGCAGTGTCACCTACTCACCAAAGCAAAGAGGTAAGTGGAGAATCGTGGTTTGCAATTTGAAATTTTAATACTCTTCTTGCCATTTTAACTTCATTTGTCATGTTGGGAATATCGTTTAGCATTCTTTTGTTTGGGGGCTTCTCATCAGCATAAGTGAAATACAGTCGTACCCCCTGATCTGAGGGGGATATGTTCCAAGACCCCCAGTAGATACCTGAAAACTCAAGTCGTACAGAACCCTATATTACTATCTTTTTTCCTAGACATACATACTTATGATAAAATTTAATTCGTAAATTAGACATAGTAAGAGATTAATAACAATAACTAATAATAAAATAGAATAATTATAACAACATTATAATAAAACTTACGTGAACATACTCTCTCTCTCAAAATATCCTATTATATTGCACTCACTCTTCTCGATGATCCAATGATACGGTGCCTATCTGATGGATGGAGTGAGGTGGAGGTGCTGGACAAAAAGTTAGCTCACGTCTCACACAGGACAGAGCAGGATGGCATGAGATCACGCTACTCAGAACAGTGCTCAGTTTAAACACGGATTGTTTATTTCTGAAATTTTCCATTTAATAGTTTCGGACCATGGTTGACTGAGGGTAACTGAAATGGCAGAAAGCAAAACCATGAATAAGGGGTACCATTGTAACTATGCTAACCCTACCCAAAGAAGAATTAGGGGAGGGGATTCTAATCACTTAACATACATAATTCTGAAAACCCAACTGCTAAAGGATGATGTTCTATGCTGGCACAGAATTAAATATTGGACTATAGGACCATTCAGGAGTCATTAAAAATTCAGCAGTGATGGACTTGCATCTGGTAGGTAAGGAAGACGGTTATCATTCTGCTAGATTTTGCAGGCATGATTTTTACCTTGAAAGCTTGCCTACACTTTCTTAACTTTAAATTCATCACTCCTAATTTCAATCTCCAAGAACAGATGTGTTTCTTCTTTGCTCTCACCCCTAGACATGGACTTACTGAAAACAATCTTCTTTTGCCATCGTTATTTTTAGATTTTATACATACCCTAGTCACTTCGATCTTCACTGTTGGACAGTCTCTCCTAGGTTCCTTATTACCTGTGTCATTCACTACACTTGTCTTTTGGGCTAGAAGACATTCAGAACAGAATGCAGTGTTTGAGATTAAGTTTCAAGGGAGTTATTTTACATGAAAAGCAAAGCATCTGAATAATGATATACATTCATTTCCATAAACACATGTCATAAGAGCCATACCAAGTGCTGAGTGTTAGGGACATAAAGATTAAGGACGTGGCCACCAGCCTCAAGGGGCTCACAGTTTAACGGGCATCGCACACATAATTTTGAACCATTGAACGGATGTCTCAGATCTTCAGCTGGACACCCAGCAATCATTTTGCACCTCGGCCTCACACAGTAGCTGTAGAACTCTTGAGGAGTAATCAAGTCACAGAGAAAAGAGGGCAAATAAAGAAACACGGACAGCTCAGGCGCAGCCATACTGTTACACAGACTGTTACACAGCTATCTGCGTAATGCCTGGCAATTGGGGGTATCAGGAAGGTAGGAATGGTAGAGAACGCTGTGGGTAAACTGGGGTAACTAGGAAAAACTTCCTACAGGAAGCGGGTCTACTCTGCTGTAGCAAAACGTTTATATTAATTTGGAGCCTATTATCTTTCACTTGTCTTTTAGGGAAGACTGCTTTCTAAATGTCTACCATTCAGAGTCTGGAGTTCAAAATCCATCTCCTTGATGCAGGAAGTTTGATGTTTTTGGCTTTCCTTTGTATTTTTTATTTTCTTACACTTCTGAGACTCTACATTTTCACACATTACTTTCCTTTTTTCAGAAGTGTTGGTGACACCTCTCAATTTTGCTCGTCCCCGCGTTTCACTTGTTGCCGTTTACTCCTTAAAGATCATTTTTCAAGATGACAGTTAAGGCCAGAGCCAACGTGAGTCTCAGGCGTCCCCACCTTGGCACCTGAGGCTCACAACTTGGGGCCTCAGCATGTGCTGTCAATTCACGAGCTTGTGTTCATCTGAGAGATGAGATTTGCTAAGATTTGCTGCAGTAGATGCTTTTACTGAAACAAATATCTATCATGTCCGGTGGGCCCATTCATCTCTCAAACACGTGAAACTATAACCGTGTGCACTGACCTGGCTTCTCTTCCCTGAGACCCGGGTGTTTCCTGCTCCTCGTTCTTTTGAGTCTCCTTCTCACTGGAGGAATTTTTTTTCTTTCTCTTCCTATGTGTTTGTGGTTCTGGGCAGGTAGTGGAGTTGGTCATAGAGAGGCTAGCTGAACTGAGGCCACGTAGTATTTCTCTGTGTCCCCTCTTCACCTGTTCTCTTTCAATCAAAACAGAAGCCTCTGGTTTTGATGACTGCTTCTTTGGGTGCCCGCGACTCAGTCCTCATTGGCAAGGGCTTCAAAATAACTCACGAGCAGGACCCAGTGCATCGTAGGCATTTAACAATGATTCATTTTCTTGGTGCACTCTGTGCAACCTGCGAGTGACATTTTTTTGCCCTGCCGCCTGCTGTTCCATGGAGAGTCAGATTAGCCAGCTAGTTACCCCTAGCAGGTGGGGTTCTCTGGCTGCAGGCTGAGGCTTGATTTCCTCACCCTTAATGTGGGAGCGAGAAGGCTGCTTCCCTCATACGTGGCTGCAAGGAATTATAAACCAATAGAGTGATTGCTTAGCATATGGCTGAATGTCAAGGGCAATATAAATGCCTAATTTCATTTATTTAATAGTAGTTGGGTGGCCACGTGAACGTTGCTGTGGAAACCATAACTCCTGAATTCTCTGACACTTATCTATATTGTTGGTTTTAAATGAGGCTTTAAATTGAAATCTTGTACTTTTTTTTTTGTATATTAGAAAACTAACAAGAAGGATCACAGCTTGATCTCAGTTGCAGCCTTTTTATAAAAAGCAGTGTGAGCTGCCACAGTTCCCCTAACCCGGCTGCACCTATTGTCCAGTTAATCTCAATTGATTTCTCTTTTTTTTTTTTAAAGGTCATGTTTCCCATCCGTCCATCCATCTGTTCGTCCGTCCTTCTATCCACACACACACACACATATCCACCTGCCCGTCAGTTTGTCCATCCATCCATCCATCTATCTGTCCATCCATCCATCCATCATCCATCCACCTTGCTTTCCAACTCATGAGTCGAACAGGCCAAATGTGGGTAGAGCAGAACTACTGGTTTTCCCGTGAAAGTGGAAAACTGGGAGGACATCTTCGGGGGACGCTATGGCAGATCTCGTGTGGTTGTAGAGATCAAGGAGGTGGCAACCACAGCGCTGCGTGGAAAAAGTGGTCTTGATTCTGGGCCCTCACTGGAGGAACTCCTGGAATCCCACACTTCCTGCAGGGGGCGCTCGAACAGGGTCCTCACGTGGCTGCCCGTCCGCCGCGGGCTCGCAAGCTGCTCCCTCGGCCAAGCGTGGGTCTCTGCCCATCACGCGCTGTGGCCGGCTGGTGGCGCTCACTCCCAGCGCCGGCTCGCGGTCACTCCGGCACTTGCTGACGCTCTCAGCCTGGGCGCGCTTGCGCTGGCAGTTCCCTACAGACACGCCAATATCACGTTTTCCCTAAGTACATGTTCTCAGTTTTGTTTTGTTTTTGACTCTCCTATTCCTACCAGCAGCCAGCCAGCGTTTTTTGAAATTCCTCCCAGTGTCGGGGTTCGCTCTGGTCGACACGAAGATAGGCCCCCTGGGATTCCAGCTGGACACGCCAGAGCTCCTGACGTAGGCACTCAGGGTTACCCTCTCTGGGAACTTTGCTTCTGTAGGAAACAAACAAACAAACAAACAATTGTATTATTGTGGCTGTATCTTTTCAAAATCAAACATATCATCTTCCTCCTGTTTTCCCTGTTGAAAAAGCTATTTCCGTTTTTTTTTCTTGTTCAGCTCGTATGCCTGAAAAACCATCCTTGACGACTCCAGTTTCTTTCTCACATGTGTTTACTCTCCAAGCCTAGCTGACAGCGCTGCTGGTTCTAAGACTGATCCTTCATCCCTGTCCCCTCTTTTATCTCTCCCTCGTTTTTTAAAAAAAAAACAGCGTTGTCCATGGCCATGCCACCCCGAACACCCCCATCCCGTCTGATCTCGGAAGCTAAGCAGTGTCTGGCCTGGTTAGTACTTGGATGGGGACCACCTAGGAAGACCAGGTGCTGTAGGCGTAAAAAACAAACAAACAAACAAACAAACAAACGAATAAAATAAAAAAAGTGTTATTTAGACATATTTTACACATAAAAAATTCACCTTACGTCAGTAGTTTTATTTATTTTTTTTTGTAAATTTACTGAGTGGTGTAGCCATCACCATAAATCAGTTCCAGAACATTTTCCTCTCCCCAGTAAGATCCCTTAAACTCACGGTTAATCCTTGCTCTAACCCCCAGCCCCAGGCAACTGCTAATCGCTGGCCACATCTTTAGGTTTGCCTTTTCTGAACATTTCATATAAAAAATCATTCAGGATGTGGTTTCTCTTGTCTGGTTTCTTTCACTTGGCCTAATGTTCTCGAGGCTCATCCACACTGCAGCATGTATCGGTTCTTCCTTTTTATCACTAAGTGACATCCCATTGCACAGATGCATCACGTTTTGTCTATTCCTTCACCAGCTGGTGGACTTGTAGTTTGTTTCCACCTTTGGCTATTATGAACGATGCTGCGATGAACTTTTGTGTGCAAGTCTTTGTGTGAACTTGTACACAAAATACGTTTAATAATAACTACGTTTTTATTTCTCTTGAGTAGATGCTTAGGAGTGGAATTGATGGGTAGTGCAATAATTTTACATTTGACTTTTTGAGAAATTGCCAGACTGTTTTCCAAAGTGGTCACATCATTTTACAGTCCCACCAGCAGCATTTAAGGGGTCCCATTTCTCCATATCCTCACCAGTAGTTGTTATCTGTCCTTTTCCTTATGGTTGGTCCAGTGGATATGAAGTGGTATCTCATTGTGATTTTTCATTTTAATTTCCATAATGTTGAATGATGTTGAGCATTGTTTACTGGGCTTGTTAGCCATTTGTATAGTTTCTCTGATAAAATATCTGGCCACATCTTTCCCCCTTGGATTAGGTTTCTTGTTTTCTAATTATTGAATTATAAGACCTCCTAACACTTTTTACCTTCTGAATGATATGCCTGCTTTTGTGTATTACTGTTCCCACCTTTTACAAAGTGCTACTAGATTAATGTCACTGCATGGCCTTGGCGTTGTCTCTCACTTACGAAAAACCCCTCGGTGTTCTCCCTTGCCTGAAGTTCGATCTCCTAAACTTGACATTTGAATGACTACATGATGTGGTTCCTTCCCTCTATACTCTCATAGGCTCTCTGAGTTCTGGAAAAATGGCTTAATCGTGGCCTCCTGTCCTTTTCTTCTGGGTTTCTGTCTCTTGTCTGATGTATTTCCTTCCTTCTCCTAATCTCTTGATCCAAGGCAAAGTCACTGTCTCCAAGGGTCTCTCACTGACTCCCACAGGGGGAATATCTCCTCTTTCTCTGACTTCCTCTAACGCTTTATCTGTTTGCATTGTCCTGATGGCCCATTACTTGACCTGCCTGTACATTTTTTGTATAAATAAAAATGTTTCTCGGCAACCCCACACAGTGACATTCTGCTCTAGTTCTGGTCTAAGTTCCTCGGAGCAGTCACCGACCAGATTTGTAGTGGTTTGTTTCGTCTGATGTCTTGGACTTCCACAGTCTTTTTATGCTCCACCTGCTGCCAACACGTGCTGCATCTCAGATCCTGAGACCGTGTGTGGCTTGTGGTTGGGGACCCAAAAATAGGTCTGTTTGTGTTTTTTCCTTGGCATTCTCTCTGGCTGGATCTGTGTTTTTGTGCAAGCCACCTCACTTCTTAAAAGCTCTGGAGACCCTCTCTTATGTTCTGAACTCCAAATTTAGGAAGTTGTAAAGATAAATGAAGTATGATTAGGTTTTTTTTGGAGGGGGGTCGTAAAGTACCTTGAAATTCTATTTTATTGTAAAATATTTATTTTTATTCACTAACATTCTCTACCCATTTCTCCCTTATATTTTTGTGTCCTGGCCCTGACTAGGCATGTAGGGGGGTGTGCACGCACGTGTGTGTGTCTGAGCGTATATGACCACGTTGACCATGGACCCATGGACATTTGTGGGGCACCTATATTTTTACCTTCTGGTTCCTTGTGATGCTTCTCCAAAAAATTGAAACTTGCTTTAATTTCCTTTTTTAGTTTAATAACCTTTTTCTTATAATAATAGCATTAAATCTGTGTAATAAAACATAGAATTAGAAACTCCCAGAGAGAGCTGTTATACTCTTACTATTTTGATGTTAAATTTTAGTCTTTTTTCCTGATGTATATATAATTTTCTTTTGGTTTCACTGAATTATACTGTATCATACTGTAGATACTTAAAGTTTTAAAAAATAATTAACACTAATGTAGCATCAATGTCTTCCCATTATTTCCATGCAATTATTTTTTTATGAAAACATTTTTTAATGGCTGCACGGTATTCCATGACCTGACTATACTGTATGTTATTAAATCCACCTCCTATGATACACATTAGGTCATTTCTATTCCTTCTCTATTAAAAACAGTGACACACAGGATGACATGATCCCTTTTCAAAGCAGTCTAATTCTTGTGATAGATGGCAGCACAATCAATGGTAGTCACATCTGGTACCCAGTGTCAGTGGGCTGATACCTCACTATCTGACCATCCTCTCCATTTTTAATAACTGGTGTTTTCTCCCTTGACCTCAAAGCAAAATAAAAACACTCCCCCCACCCCTGCCAAAAAAAAAAAAAAAAAAAAAAAAAAGTATCACTCCAGCCACCCAAATTTGGTTTACACCCTTTCTCTCTCTATGCCTTTATCCTTTGAACTGTCAACTTTGGGTTGAAATCAAGACCTGGGGATTTAGCATGAAAGGCATTTATGGGGTTCAAATGATTAAGGATTGAAGTGAGAGCCCAAGAGTGAAAAGTCTTCCTTAGCTCGCTGGACACCAACAACTCTCCTCTTAAATAAACTACAACAGTGACCAAGTCCACAAATTAAAGTTACCAGCTTGCTGATGACTCTGGCAGCCCACACATGATCATATGGTCCCCAGAACACCAGTAGATCATATGCAAATATTGTTTGCATATTCATCAAGATACCACATGGACAGTGTAAGCTGCTTTAATTATCTTTTAAGGAGAAACGCAGCCGCCTGTGGCACATGCACTCCACTGGCTCTGTTGGCAGCCGACATGGAAATTATTTCAAGAGAAAAATATTAAAGAGGAGTGGAATCTGTCATATTCTGCCCTCTGCTTAGCAATTAGGAGTTGCCAGCTTGATTTTGGCTTTTTATTTCTGATTTATACTTTTAGACTTTAAAAACACAGTGACATAATATATTTTAGCAATAAAAGTTATGAGCTACTCACTCCTGAGGTATAAATAATGAGAAAGCTAAACTGCATTTTATGAAAATATAAAAGTCTCATGAAGTGTTCCCAAAGAAGTTATGTTCATTTCATAATAAAGCAACAAGGAATATGTAATAAGAATTTCATTCTTAGCCAGGTAATGGACCTTAACCTTGTTTTTTGCATTTTGTACTTATGGATATAATAGGAGATACTGTTTTTCACCCAGGGGTATCAATGGAATAAGTATATTGGTCTTTATAAAGGCACTATATAATTTTTTCATTTATAACATGAGTGTTTTTTTAACTTGACTCTTGAAATAATGCTATTAATACCCTCAAATGTGAAGACATGAAAAAACCATTTCTCTCTCTCTCTCTCTCTCTCTCTCTCTCTCTCTCTCTCATCTATCTGTATCTAATAGGAAATAAAATTATAGCTAGTCTCTTTAAAAAGTAACTCTTTAGGCTGTTAACTCACAGAATAAAAACTCTTGAAACTCCAAGAATTCTAAAAACCTAAGGTGGACTTGAAAAAGCCACCATTAAAACTAAAATTTGGGAATACTTATAGACAATTGAATTCCTCAAAGAAAACAACTAAAAACTGGATAACAACAACAAAAACCTAGTTAAAGGCACTGGAGAGTGGCCAGGCAGAGATGGGAGGGGATTTGAGGGTTCGGTCCTTGAAAGAAAGATTAGATGGGGTTTCCCAGTCTGTGGGGCATGGTGGCTATAACTCGAGAAGAAGACCAGTCTTGTTGGTTTGAGGTCATACATGGTGAAGTTCATGGCTATAGCTGGAAAGGGAGGAGGAAAATCCTGGAAAAGAGAAAGCCCAAGTGAGGCAGCTGCAAAATCAGCATCAAATGTCCCTCAAAAGCATGGGTAACAGTTTTGGATTTTGCACACATGGAAGAATCTGGAAGCATCTGGGAGCCGAAAAGGTTGAGCAGAGATTTCAGCTGCTGTCTCTGCAGGGGAGCAGAGCTTAAGGTTAAGTTCCAAGTTTAAGGAGCTTGGCAAGCTCTTTAAGCTTCTTATTGAACCCCAGATTGCCATACAGTTAGGGGTAAAAAACAGAACTAAGAGACTTTTCTTAGACCTGATTGCAAAACCTAAATAGAACTGCTCTAACAAAGCATAAAGCCAAGCCTCTATGAGTTTAAAGTGATCCACCACTAACTTAACTGCTGGCTAGAACAAAATCAATACTCTTCAAAGGAAGATACTAGAATCTACTGTCTCTATGTTGTAATATTCATAGTATTCAGCATACAGTTAAAATTTATGAGATATGAAAGAAACAAGAAGACATGATTCAGAGTCAAGAGAAAAATCAGTAAATAGAAAGTGATCCCCAAATGAATCAGATGTTGGAATTAGCAGACAACGAAGATGCCATCATAACTATGTTGAAAGATTTAAGAGAAAAAGAAACAGAGAAATGGAAACTATATATCTGTGTATGTATGTATTGAAAAGTACAATATCTGAAATGAATAATTTACTGGATAGGCTTAACAGAGATTGGAGATAGCAGACGCAAGAGTAGTAAACTTAAAGGATCAACATACATTATCCAGTCTGAAGAACAGAGGGGTAAAGACTGAAATAATGAACAAGGCCTCAGTAACTTACGTGACAAGATCATGTAGTGTTATAATAAATATGTAATTAGAGTCTCAGAAGGAGAGGAAAGAGAGAATGGAGCAAAATAAAATTGGAATAAATAATGGCTTATATTTTTCCAAATTTGGTGGAAAACTTACAGATGAACTTATAGGTCCTAAAAGTTCAGCAAACCCTAAGCAGAATAAATACAGAGGGAACCACATCCAGGAGTACCATCGTCAAATTGCTGAAAACCAATGGTAAAGAGAAACTCTTCAAAGATTCAGAGAGAAAGGATACATTACATAGAGGAGAACTCCTGTAAGAATTACTGCTGACCAAAGAAGAACAAGGAAGGCAATGAATGGCATCTTTAAAGGGCAGAAAGAAAATAACTGTCAACCAAGAATATTATTTCCAGTTAAAACATTCTTTGAACACGAAAGTGAAACAAAGACATTTTCAGATAAACAGAAGCTGAGAAAATGTGTTGCCAGGGGACCCTTAGTACAAGGAACTTCTTCAGTCTGAAGGGAAATGACGCAGCTGGAAAGTTGGCTTTAGAAGACAAAAAAGAGAAGAGTCCCAGAAATAGTAAAACTAGGTCTATACAAAAAATGATATATTTAATTTTTTCTAGTTTAACTAAAAGACAATAGAATGTTTAAAGTAAAATTGGTAAAATTGTGCTGTGGGTTTTATAATGTATGTAGAAATAAAATATAGCACAAAGGAGGGAGGTAAAATACAATTATACTGTTGCAAGTTTCTTACACTTTGGTTAAAGTGGTACCATGTTAACTGTAGCCCACGGTGAATTAAATATGAATATCATAATCATTACTGCTAAAAGACCAATAGAGAGATGAAGCAGAATGCTAAAAAATACTCAATTAACAACAAGAAGGCCAAGAGACTGGAATGAAAAACAGAACAAAGAGAGAACGGGGATACTAGCAACCACGTTAAGCTCAAAAACCTTATGTTACGCAAAGAAAGCTAAACACTACAGAACAAGTACTACATGGATTTTATGCATGAAAAGTTCAAGATCAGGCAAAACTAATCTATGGTGCTAGAAATTGGAATAGCGGTTGTGTGTGACAGATCGGGATCACTTAGGAAGAGGCAGGAGAGAACTTTCTGGAGTAATGGAAACTTATATTTTGATTTAGGTGGTAGATTACCTGAGAGTGTAAGTTTATCCAAGTTTATGGAATTGTACACTTAAAATTTGTGCATTTCACTATATGTAAATTTTACATCCATTTTACAAAAGCCTCAAATCAAACTCTCTTGCGGGACCTCCATTTGTAAATTTTCATCAACAGAGGGCGCTCCGAGCTCACCAAACACGCTTTGGGCACCCAACTAGTAGGGATGCAAATCAGACCAGCTCTAGTCTCTACCTCCAAGGTGTATCTCGCAGCTCCCCAGTAACTCTCCCTCGACACCCCACCTTCCCCACCTGCCGCACGTCCGTTTCAACCTGGCCACGCGTTGCTTTTCGGCAGATAAGCAGCACGTAGCTAATGGCGATGCTGTCTTCCGCGGCACCACCCCGGAATCCAGATACAGCTGGGAGCTGGCGGGGGGCTGCCTGGAGGCCTACCTGCCCCTCTAAGGTCTCCTCTTGATACGATCGTTTTTAGATTGGAAGTAGGAACGTAATGGAAACTTCCACACTGTTCTCGACATCTTCATTTTGACCTTCTTACCTTGCTTTGGTGGCTGTGAAATATTCCCACGCAAGAGCTGGCGGGAGGGAGGGTGGGAGGATGGAAGCGGGAGGGAGGAAGAGAAGGAATTTTCCCTGAGGAAGACGCGCGGGGAAGAAGGGCGTTGACCCAGGGTTCCAGAAAACTGTCTTCCTGTCTCCTCCATATCTCAGAAGGAAGCTAGCGACTGGAAAGCCCCAAACGTCCTTTGCGCCCTGGTCTCTCCCCGGCGCCGAGATGCCATTACACCTCACGTGATCCCCGGCCTGGGCCGGTCCTTCCAGAGGCGTCTCTCGGGGTGTTAATTAAAGGTCACAACAAAACAGACCTGCCAGCTCACCAGAAGAAATGTCCTCCCGGGAAATGAAAAATGACACCCCGGAGTAGCCACGTGTGGAGCTCGGCATATGCCGGCTTCCTGCGCTCCCGGGCGCCGCGCGGAGGGCGGGAGGAGGGTGGGACAGGGGACGACGACTGGTGCTCCCGGGACTCCGCGGGCCCCAGGCGCGAGGAGACAAGGAAGGAGGGGTGCCGAGGGAGCCGGGCCGGGCAAGGCGAGGCCAAGGCCGGTTCGCACACACCCCTCCCCAGGCCCGCGCCGTCCGCGCTGCGCCTGTGCAGCGCGGCGAATCCCTCAGTTTCCCCTGCCCCGCGGTGGCCCGCTTGGTCCCGGGCTCACCTGTCCCAGAGCTGGGCATCTGGGCATCTCGCAGACTGGGGCTGGGCGGGTGGGGGAGCCCCCAGTCATCGGGCTTTGGTTGGGAGGTGGCTCCCCGGCCGGCCGGGGGTCGTTAGGGCCATTCCAGAAAAGGTTTGCAGGGCAGGTCTAGGAGAACAAAGGGCGGGGGGAGGACCCGGCGTGTTTGCGGACTTGTTTGTGACTCAATCCCTTTTACCCGGCGTTTCAAAGGCAGAACTGCAAGCCTCGCCAGGAAGAGAAAGAACTTGGGGGCGGGGGAGGCGCGGGCGCGTTTCTGTCCAGCCCCGCTGGCTCCGCGCGGCCCCTCGACTCCAGGCGCGCGCAGCGGTGTTTCATTAGCGCCCTGGACGAGGGCCACTCGCCGGGAACTTCCCCGCAAGCAGCAAGATTTACGATCCCCCAGCCCCCAGCCGGCTCTCGGCCTCGCAATGTCAGGCAGGAGCGCCGCAACCTAAAATGGAGCCGGGCCGGCGCGGCGGCGGCAGCCAGGCGGCGGGCTCCCCGGCGGCGGGGCCGCGGGTGCTGAAGCTCCGCGCTGCGCCCGGGCGCACACGCGCGCCCTGACCGCGGACGGCGCCCGGCCCCGCCGAGCCGCCCCTTTCCCTGCCCTCGCGCAACTGTCAGGCAGAACGGGCCGGCGGATATTGGCTCGGCGACACGCCGAGGCTCCTCCCCGAGTCTGGATCTTTATATTTTGGGAGAATTTCTTTGAACTCAGTTACCACGCTGCGTGAAGGAGACAAGTTCCCACAGCCGGCTCGCCGGCGGGGGCGAGGCGAGGGCTCGCCCACCTTCTCTGCAGGGGCCGCGTGCCCCTGATTGTATTCCTCCTTCCCCTGGTGGAGGAACACGGACGTATTCGGCTGAGGAAAATGCCAATTATCTGGATGTGACCGTGAAGGGAGAACGTGTGACTGGAGGAGGCAGAAGAGGGTGAGGAGAAGCAGTATTTGAAGAAAGAATAAACCACCTACTCCAACCCTTCCTGCAAATTGGTGCTATTGCTTCTGGGGTCCATTTGCTTTTATCCCCTCCCCCCACTAAGAAACCTTGACTTGAGAGCCAAGACAGCCCCCTACAGCGGGGGGGACCCTCCTGGGTCGGAAGACCTTTTGGATGTAGCGCTGGTGGAACGCTGAGGCGCTCTGCTGGAAAAGCCACCATGAATTCGGTAGCTGGGAATAAAGAGAGGCTTGCAGTGTCCACCAGGGGCAAGAAATACGGGGTAAGTTGTGACGGGCAAAATGCGGAGACGCGTCCCCGGCGGCACGTCGGCCGGGGTCTCCCCGCTCCGGGTACCGAGCGGCGCGGCGGGGCGGCTCCGAGCTCCCCGCCGGCTGCAGAAGCGGCGCGGCGGGGTGTGCGTGCGCGGAGGCGGGTCTGCCCGCGCGGACGCCCGCACACTCGCCTCGCCCTGGGAATTTTTTCAGTGCTCTCGTGCCTTCCCTTCCTCGCACCCCTAACTTTTGCGGCATTCCTGCACTTGGAGGCAGAGTTATGCCGAACGGGAGGGTTTTCCAAGAATTCTCCGCCGTTCCTTGGGGTTATTTTCCTGGAGCCGGGACAGCCTTTCCTGTATCTTCAGGATCCGGAAGGCTGTGCCCCGAGTGAATAAAAACCCAGAGGTCACGGTCTCCCCCCCGCCCCTCCCTCCAGCCCCGGGATAGCGGCTTCCAGGATCTTAGACCTGGGCTCTTGCTGGGATGGGTGCCGGGTTCAAAAGCGCGGGGCGCTGAGTCCTTGGGTCCCCCTTGCAGGAACCACTGAGACCCCTTGGGCGAGCCCTCTCCTCTTCTGCCGGCGCCCGGGAACCTGCATAGGGGGAACCCGGGCGGTGGGGACTCCCTTAAGGACAATTAACAAGACAAATGGAGGCAGATTTGGCTGTAGTGCTCCGGGGGGTCCCTAGCGCCCGCCTCTGGTGCTCGGCCGGGCCCTCGCAGATCCCCAGGCAGGCGGGAGGGCGCCCCCGACCCGGCTGCGGGGCGCCTCTGACACCGGTGTGTTTCCCCCCGCAGGTGAATGAGGTCTGCTCGCCCACCAAGCCCGCCGCGTCCTTCTCCCCCGAGAGCTGGTACCGGAAAGCGTACGAGGAGTCGCGCGCCAGCAGCCGGCCCACCCCCGAGGGCGCGGGCTCAGCGCTCGGCTCATCGGGGACCCCATCCCCCGGCTCGGGCACCTCGTCCCCGAGCTCCTTCACGGGCTCCCCGGGCCCCGCCTCCCCGGGCATTGGCACCAGCTCGCCGGGCTCCCTGGGCGGCTCGCCCGGCTTCGGCACCGGCTCCCCGGGCTCGGGCAGCGGCGGCGGCTCGTCTCCCGGCTCGGACCGCGGCGTCTGGTGCGAGAACTGCAACGCCCGCCTGGTGGAGCTGAAGAGGCAGGCGCTGAAGCTACTGCTGCCGGGGCCCTTCCCGGGCAAGGTGAGCGCCGCGCGGGGCGCGCGGGGCGGGCGGGAGGGCGGCCCGGGCGGGGAGGCAGCTCCGCTATACACCGCAGCTGTCCGGCCCCCAGCCACTGCGCGCCTCGCAGCGGCCGGTGCGACCCTGGCGGTGATGAGGGGTGCTCCGCACCCCGGGGTGCGCTGGCACGGCGGGGGCACCCCCGGGCGGGGGAGGGGGACGACCCCGCGTGTCTCCCTCACCTGGCCACGGTGAGGCGCAGAGCTTGGTTGCAGCGCCCGTAGTTTCCACTGCACCAACCACCGAGGATGCCGCAGGTTATTTGTCTTGCCGTCCCCGTCCCCTTAGGGCCCCTTTCCCTACTCCCCGCACCCGCTGGACCTGCGCGGTGCTTCCCTCCCCCGAGACCCTCTCCGCGCGCGCCCGCAAACCTTTGCCGGTGGCAGGCCAGGGACACGCCGACACCAGCTCCTGGAATCCTTTCCTTTCTGCCAACCGCTGGGCCCGCTGGCCCTCTCATTAGATTTTTCTTCCCAACCCCACCCTTGATCCTTTACAAAAATGTCGGTGGGACATCCAGGAGTTGGCGTTTCCCATGGCCTGTTTGTGGTCCTTTCCCAGGGTTACAAAACTAGAAACACCTATTGGAAAGCCAGCCTTCCCCCTAACATTCCGAGCGTCCGAGGAAGACGAAGGGGTGGAGAGCTCCTCAGAGGAGGGCCAGCTCCTGGCCTGCCCCAGCGCCAAGCACACTGGGTCCTCCACGACAACCTTGTGGGCCGCGGGGTGTGTGCCAGGAGCCCCCAGAGGGGAACACAATGCAATTGTATTTGCACTGTTGGGTCCAAGTGCTATCAAATGATAATATTTACTCTTGCACTTCAAAGAGTTTTTATCAGTGGTTGGAGAGAAATATCAAGAAAACGGAGTGGATTGCTGTGGAGATTTCTGATAGGGTTTGTTCAATGGCATTTTCTGATATATTTCTGTGACTTTTGAAATGAAATCTTGTAATTTTCAGTAGCGCCTTTGGGAACAACTGCATCTGCTCACTTCATCTGCTTATCCAAATACACACACAGAGATGTTTTCATAGGTAAGGGTTAAATTAAACAAATACCCACAGAGAATGTAAAATCTTAAATGTGGAAAACGACCACCGAGAGCATCAGTTTTATGAATCCTGAATTTATCTCAAGAATAGTTAACTCGTGGATTGTTGTCAGTATGCCATTTTTGTAGTTTCACAATAGAACCATCAGGACGCCCCACAAGTAAATCTTGGGGATTGTCAAAGCTTCTTGCACTCCTTCAATTTTATAGTTTCTTTACCTAAAATTTTATTTGCTTTTTTGATCATTTATCAATATTCTTTGATTTCCTCTGGCATTCAGGAGATAGCAGATACCTATAACTCTTGTCCTCATGGAGCTTAGGTTCTAACGGAGGACACAGACATTAACCACAAAATGCACAATTCATGATTTGTTCTCTACCAAGGAAGAGTGTGGGGTGTGATGAGGTCATATAACCAGACTAGACCACGTGATGACATTTGAAGAAACTTAGACATATCATCTGATATTTGGAAGTCTTAATAAGTTACACAGCCTACCAGATCATTCTGGAACGTTCTGGAGGAACTGTTCTTACAATAACTTCTTTGTGTTGTTGTTTGAGTGCTCCTTGTGTGCAGAGGTAAATCAAAATATCCTCTTTTCACAAAATGGTGGGAGGGAAGGAATTCTATAGGAAGAAGAAACAAATGTTGACACTTAAATCCATCCATCATATTTTATGGAGTCATGTGACAAAGTAGATTTTTGGTCTTGTTGAAGCATCCTGGAAAGTTCATTCACAGTGTCATAGGAGGCAGCTCCATATTTGGCCCTTTTATTTATGCGGTGAAATAAAAGCGATGCCGGAAGCTGATTACTTTGTCAGAGTGGTGATTCCGGGAGGAGCGTCCGGGCTGCTGCACCTCGGGGCTCCGCACCCACTTCCGGGGACCAAGGTGCGTGGAGAGGAGAGCTGCCAGTCATGGGGGCGGTCACTCAGGGTCACTTTCAAGTGCACTATCACGCAGTGGCGGAGTGGCTTGGACCTTTACGTGTGACGTAGCATGGCGCAGCGTGACATCCGGTAGAGGCGAGCGCACAGGCTTAGTGAGAGACAGCAGCGATTTGGGTCACCTCATTAATGACAAGGCATGGGCCTCAATTTTAACCAAAAATATTTTACAAGCCTCTGAGAATAATAATTTTAGGGTTTTATTTTTTCCTTTTTAAAACATTGGTACCCTCAGATTGGGCCCAATTTCCATTATACCTTTAGTTTTTGTATCGTTTTAACTGAACAGATGCTGTGTTCTCTGGAGCGCCATGGATGGAGGCCCGTGTAACTGAGAGACAAGGCCTCTCTACTCCCTGAGCCGGGTTTATGAGCAAACTGGACTTCTGTGGTGCCCGGGCACAGCAGGAGTTAAGTTGCATTAGAACAAGAGGTGTCATTGTGACTCCAGCATGTACTTCGCTCTGGAGAGTAAGAGTCTGGAAGATGAAGACATGTTTTTGAGGGGTAATTAGCAAAAATCATCTTTGTAATTAACTTAAGATGCTTAACCGTATTTGGGGAATATTTTCTTAAATAAAGTATTAAATTCTGCTAGGTGGTATGAAAAATCTCCTAGGTAAGCATTTAAACGTCAAAGGCAGAATAGCATACCCAGGAACCTTATGATTTTAGGATGAATTCGGTTTAGTGCTTTCTGTACCACTGATTTATTTTGTCGCGTTGAGTAAATCAGTTTTCCTCTGTATATTTAACTTTCCCATTAATACACTAAGGAAAAGAATGATTCGGACTGCTAGAATGTCATAAAAGTTATTAGATAAGGTTTGAAAAGTGCCTCATTCTTCAGAGAGGGACGTGAAGGTTGATGATTATTAAATAGACAAGATTCTGTTCAATTTATGTTTTATAGAATTTAAAGTTTTTCTTAGAAAACATTATCCGCTTTCAATTTCGACGGTAGATTTCCCAAACGTTATACCGCCATATGAGTTCTCACTTTGAGTTCTCACACTTTTCCCAGCAGTAGGTGGTAGCAAGCCGTACTGAATTCTTCCCATTTTGTTTCTGGAACAATTCATTGAGAAGCGGAGGTGAAGTGCTGGAGAGCCCAGGCGGGTGCCTGGCGGGTCCCAGGAGGTAAGACCCCGACTCTGCTGTCCTGAGGGTGATTGCCCTGTTCTGAGCCTCCAGTGTGGCTTCATGGGAGAAGACACAGTGATTTTGGAGGTTTCCAGCTTAGTTAACTGGGTGGGCGGGGAGAGTTATTAACTGAGGCAGGAAATGGGAGGAGACACAGGTTTGGGTGAGCTCAGAGAGAAGGATGGTGATGGGTGTGGTTTTCCATGCAGCTGAGTTTGAGATTTCTGCAAACAGAGAGTAGAGGCAGATTTAGGGATAAACAGACTCTGGAATGTAGAAGTGATAACCGTGAGCTCACATAACTCTTAATGATGTCTTGGATTCATCTTTTCGAATAGCAACTTACCTGGGTAAGTAAAGATTTGTGCCTGGTGGCCAACTGTAAAACGCTGGGATTGATTTTTATTACCCCAGTCAGTAAGAAAGTACTTACTGGGTTTATATCATTTCCTTTCTAGGGCTGGTAAGTGGAAGAGGTCAGATAAAACAAAAGAATGTGGATTTGTAAAGTGTCGGGATTTTAAGCAAAACAGTCCTTTAACCCACTGTAGTGTTCCCATGTGTAAATCTAAAGCCATTTTCTATCCACTGGCGAGAGTGTCTTTCCTGTTTTATATGCAGTTGAGGCACCAAGCCAGAAATAGGGGCCAAGGAATGACTCTCCCATTTCGGGGCTATCCTAGATCATTCTGATATCTGCGACAGAACTTTTGAATTGACAGTGTGAGCCCTACGAAACACCAGCCCAAAGGAATTCCCTGGAGTAAGCAGAAATGTTCCAGTTTGGCAAAAGGTTATCAGACATCTGTTCATTTCCATATCAATAAAAAAAGAATCTCCTTTTATGTAAAAAAAGGTTCAGAATGACATTCCTATCTGATTTTTTCTCAGCCACATATTCTGGGTCCATTTATGCCCCAGAAATATCAGGAAGATTAGCTAGACATACTGAGAAGGGTGGCCAGCAATCACAGAGATGAAAGAAAGGAATGTGTCATAGGGGTTTAAAAACACCAAACGTGGACTCTAAATAGCTAGAGCCCAAGTAAGTCTAGACTTGGAGGTTTTATATATATATATATTTTGTATTTTCCCAGCTCCAAAACAAGGGTATGAAAAAATAACTCTATTTAAAAAGCTGCTATTAGAAGCCATTGTAAGATACTTTATAAATAGATAAAATACATACTGCATTTTAAATATTTATTGATTACAAGAAAATTCTATCTGAAATCTTCTAAGAATACATGACTATCTTCAGAAAGCTCCACTTGAATCTTTTCCATTTTGGAGGTATTTTGATAAAGGATCAGCTAATAGATAATATCAGTAATGAAAAAGTCCTGTAGCACTTATCATTAAAAATTTTCTGAAACATTTTAGGGATTATAAAAACATTTCCAGTAGAAACATGTGAGCAGTAATCTCTGCTTTAAGGCTTAGCAAGCTATGGAATAATGGTTTTGCATTCTGCCAGGCTTTTAATTGTGAACCAACATGGTCAGTTTTTATAGTGACTTAATTCACTTTGTAAAAATCCCCGGCCTGTAGTAATTTCTTCCACACTCACTGCAGATAGGATTATTGCATTAGTAATGTGATTCTTAAATGGCTGAGGCTGGTAATTTGTCAGCATTTGGAAGGATTAAGCCAATAAAATTTAGGCAACATCAGTTGCTCTTTGGCGTTATGTCATGGATTGGACCATTCATCAGCTAATAATAATGGTGATGGTAATAATAATGATGATTATGAATGGCTAACAATTATCATCATTAGGTGCTGGGCACTGTACCAAACAAGACACACACACACACACACACACACACACACGCGCACGCACACACACGCACTCATACAAAATCTTATATAGCAAAGTGAAGATTGACCTGATTTCCTTTCTTTACCCTGGAATTCTGGGTGATTGGTGTGGTTCAGGTCAGATAAGAAAGCATGACTACAGGTGCAAGGAACAGAAGAATCCAAGGACGCTTTCACTCCGAAAGCCACTGAGAGTCACCATTCGTATAACTGCTCTGAGTGGGAGAATGTCATGATTGTATTTCCTGGGCTCACAGATGGTACCTTCACTTTCAGGGTGGGGGTAGAGGGTGGGAAAAATATGTGAGGTTGTCAGGATTCGGGGCTGAGTAATTTCTTGGCTGGAATGTAACAGAAGGGAGGAAGGAAGTTCTCCATATTTTATTCACTCAGCTGAAACTCTGTTATCAGCCCTTTTCGAAAAACCCTGCCAGAGGGCCCTGTGCTGACCCAGGAGGGAGGGACGGTCCTTTGGCTGGATGTGTCCGTGCCACGTCAGCAGGGCTGCCAGACTTCCACCCCGGTATGTCCTGGCAAAGAGTCTCAGTTGGCTGGTGTCTGGGAGGGTTCTCAGTCTCTTTTCAGGAATATAAACTGACTTCCTTTTTAACACTATCTTGAGTCACAGGCTGGTCATAGCATCTTTTCTTTACTTTGGCAAAGAGGCACTGTTTAGAATGGGCCTCCATTCATCTGTACAATCAGAAACATCTTGAAGTACGTTTGCATAGGTGCAAAAGGACTGGAAATACACCAGGATTTCTAAATTACATTTGAAATATTTATCAGAATAGTAAATCAGTATCCATCATTCTGCTTATTGCCTTTGGGATGCTCCAGAAGCCATCTCCATCTGAGAAAACTGGATTTCGAGTCACGCTTAGACAGGTGTCTGTCTACCAACTCTAGGTTTTAAAGGAATTCACCTATGTTTTCTCTGAGTATTTATATGCTTTCCTTTTTCATATTTAGATCTCTGATCCATTGGGAGATTATTTTGGTGTTTAACGGAAGGTATAGATCAATGTCATCTTCTCCTAAATGTCTATCCTGTTGGGCCCTATTAAAACATTCACCTTTCCCCTGCTGATTTGAGATACCACCGTTTTCCTAAACCAAATTTTCGGTTGTTCTATTCTTCCTCACTATTTTTCCATACGAACTTTAGAATCAACTTGCCTAAAACTCCAGAAAAGCATTTTAAATTGGGACCATGTTAAATTTATAGGTTAACCTAGGAGATATTGGGCATCTTTATGATGTCAAATCTTTCCCAAGAACATGGAATGCCTTTCCATTTGAAAAGTCTACTTTTCAACAATTTTAAAGGTTTTTCCCTTATAGGCGTTGCACATCTGTTCAATTTATTATTAGATATTAGGTCTTTGCTACTATTATGAATGAGTTCTTCATTTCCATTATCTCTTTTGATAATTGTTTATATATAAGAAGGATATTGATTTACATATTAATTTTATATTCTTTTATTAAATTTTATTAATGTAGTCATTAGGTTTTAAAGTTGGTACTCGGATTTCCAAAAGAATTTATCTTCTACAAATAGAGGTATCATTACTCTTTTCCTTTGCTGTTTTTATTCCGAATGGTTTTCTCTTGTTTGTTGCATCGATTAGTGCCCCCAATGCAAGTTAGACAGTGGTGATATAGTGGGCATGTGTGTAGTTTTTCCCGATGTCAGCTTTTGGATTTTTGAAAGTTAAGGAAATAACCATCAATCCCTATTTTATTTAGTGTTTTTAATCAGGAATGGGTGTTATATTTCGCCAAATGTTTTTGTTTCAGTGTTTAGGGAAACAATCGTATGATTTTTCTCCTTAGATCTATTAATATTGTGGATTATCATTGATTTCCTAATAATAAACCATCTTTGCATATCCACAATAAACTCCACGTGGTCACAATGTATTTTTTAAATATGTTGCTGGATTCAGTTTGCTAACATTTACATCGTTTTTGCTTCCATATTCACATGCCAGTAAGCATTTTCAATTCCTGCTCACGTGCCAGCTGCAGTTCTATGGCACGGATTAAAAAAAGACAAAAATTCTTGCTCTGGAGTCACTCCCAGTCTAGGATTAGAGAAGGATGAGGAACGAAAGAGTGAGAGTGAGGGACCACAGGCTGTGCGGGCTGTGGGAGCACGGAGGGGCGAGGCTCAAGCGGGCTTTGTGAAGGCAAGCCGGGGGTCAGCGTCTGAACAGGGCGAAACACTGACATTCCAGGTCGAGCGAATGGCAGGCACAAGGTACAAAGAGGTTATGCACCCTCAGTGCACCTGAGGAACTGCAGTGGCTCTTGTCACCATAGCACAGCGTGTGCATGGGTGAGTGACAGGCTGGAAAGGGGGCAGGGAGAGGATGAAGGGCCTTGCAGGCTGAAGAGTCTGAATATTAAGCCGTAGGCCATGGGCAGCCATTCGAGGGCTTTCAGGAAGGGGATGAAGTGACAGGATATTCATTTTGGAGAGATTGCTCTGATAGAGAGAAGATGGATTGGAAGACCGGTGTCATGGAGTCCAGGTGAGAAGCGCCCCTGGCGTGAGTGGAAGATGACGCAGACCTGAACAGTAGCAATGGGAATGAAGAGGCAGCTAGGACCTGACGCATCTTGTACGTAGAAGGCCTGTAACGGGTGGGAGCGGGAGGAGCGGGTGAGGCATTCTCTCAGGCTTCCGGCTGGGGCAGGTGTGTGGACAGTGTTGCCAGTAGCTGAGATGGAGAATACAGGCAGAGAGGGCGTTCGTTATCGTGGGTCTAGTTTTGGAGAATGGTTGTGTGTGATGAAATTGGTTTGGGCTCTGTAGAGCTTGAGCTGGAATGTTCCAGAGGGTCCAGTTGGGGCCCTAGAGTGGCTTCAGAGCTGGGACGTGGATCTGGGAGGTGTCAGTGTGGGCGAGGTGGTGGAATCCACAGATGGCGTGAGCTCTCCAGGGAGCATGTGTTGTAGAGTGAGACAATAGATGGCTGAGCCTGGAGTTGGGGGACCCATTGACATCGAAGGGACAAGCAGCTCCAGGAGCCGGGAAGCTAGATCAAGAAGGAGATGCCAGAAAAGGGGAAGGAACACAGGAGAAAGTGGTGTCATGTAGACCGGAGCTTCAGAGGGTAGAGGTGATGAAAGGCCAGGTACCTTGGGGAGATCAAGGAGGTAACGACTGAGCTTCCCATTGAATCAGCAAATAGGAAGTCTTTGGGGAGCTCTGTTAGAAGAGATTCTATGCCCTGGAGACAGACAGTGACAATGTCTCTAGGAGCAAACGCAGAGGCAGCATTTGAGTTGTTGAGGACACCAGATACCAAAAGGTTAAGAGAGATCCGTTTTTTTCACGATCTCATGACCTTAGAAATTAAGATCTGGGGTCAACAAACTTGGTGCAAAATCAGGCGACATCACAAAGTGTGACCTTGGGCAAGTTCCTTAGCCTTTCTGAACCTGGTTATTCTCATCTATACAATGGGGGCAGTGATAGGACCCCACTGGGATTATTATGAAGATCAGTGAAATTGTGAGATGATAGTCCAACCATCATTTTCTGTTGTTTTTCAATGAAGCTGAGTTTTATGAAAGACTTCTTTCTCTTTCTTTCTGTCTCTCCTTCCTTCTTTCCTCTCTCCCTCTCTCCTTCCTTTTTTCCCTTCTCTCTCCCTCCCCCATCCCTCCCTCCATTTTCTGTCCCTCCCCTTCGCATTTGCCTCTGGTCTCACATTAAAATGGAAAAGCAGCAGTCAGAGAAAAGGGAAAATGGCGCCCTCCAGCTCATCCGTCCCATTTCTTCACCTGCAAGTGAATAAACCATCTCATACTTAAATTTATTCATTTGCAAAGTGTCTCCACAGAAAATTTAGGAGAGCTCAGTAGTTGAAAATAGCGACTCCTGCTTTCAGCTGAGATGCGGTGAGTATGGACTGAGGTCTCTGCGGCAGAGGGGAATCCCCCTGTCGAAGCCACGCCCCTCTCGAAGCCCCGCCCCTCTCAGGCCCTGCAGACTGCGCTGCAATTGGCCTTGGGCATTTGGGCTCCTGAGGGTGAGGGAGAGCAGAAACCCCCAGGGACTGCACAGGCCACATGCAGATCCCAGCAGCACCGGGAATTCGGGCTTATCTGCCTTCCAGTCCATGTTATCTTTCTCAGACGGTTTTCTTTGCAGTTATACTTTGCTGATCCTATCGCATCGATTCTGACCAGACCCCATGGAGAAGTCTGGAAATAAAGACACCCTTCCCCCACCAAGAAGTATTTCCCGCACAAATCTCAGCTCCCAGAGTGGGGGCTGACCTGGGCAGAGAGGATTCTTGTAAACTTGGATTTAGAAAGAGTCGATACTCTTATGCTGCTATGTAGGTGAATATATCAGAAGGCTTTGGGGCGGAGTGAGTTCTTTTGATAAGCAGAACTGTATGGAAACATGTCTTCAATGTTGGAGACTAGGTTAAAGCTGAGGGTCTTTTTAAATTCATCTTTGCTGCTTAATGGAGTTTAAGCTCAATATTGCTGCCAGTTACAAAAAGATCTTGGGAAAAAAATCTTAGTTCTGAATACAGCACAGTTTTAGAATCTTTGGTAGTTCTTACACATAAAAATGGCTTTATTTTTAAGCACAAACTGCAAATAATAAGCTAAAGTCCACTTTGCCACCACAGAGGTGATGAATGTAAACTTTTAATCATCCTTTATCTAATCCGAGTGATGTCCGAGATTTGTAATTGCTAATTCGGGATTTTTTTTTTCCCTAAGATAACAGAAACTCATAGAGCTTGAGCTTTTTCTGTGGTGTAATTCCTTCTTTTAGTTAGCAGTGATGAGCGGCTACGCTTTCCCACGAGATACTGCCGTCTTATTTAGAGCGGTTGCTTTCTTTAGAGTCCTAAGCGAGATTCCGCACCACCCCCCCTCGTTCTACCCGGTGGTGTCATGCAGCTGTCGGGGTCGTCTTAACTGATCAGAAACCAGCGCCACCACTGACCACCAAGAGCTGGTGAGCTCCCTAACCAAATGGTTCTATGGAAAATCAACAGTTGAGCTCAGGCAAACAATTCAGTCATTGTTTAAGAAAAATCATCAGATGCCCTGCTCAGTCGTGTGTCTTTCTGTAGAGGGACGCCCTGGTCCCGAGTATGACAGCTGAAGAGGTGGCCTCGAGTGTCTCCTCTGTGGCCCCACAGCGTGGACTAAAGGATCGCTTTTTCTCTGCCAAGCCAGGCGACAGGGCCTGAAGGATAGGTGGGAGGATAGAAAGGAGAGGAATAAGAAAGAGAGGAAGAGAAGAAAGGATGAAAGAGGAGAAAGAAACGGAAAATAAAGGGTTGGTTGGTGGGTGAGCATTGGAGGTTGTGCACAATACCAGATTTTTAGGTAAAAAATGACTGTCCTTAGGTAAGGAGACAGGTACAGTCATGCCTTCAGCACTAATTAGCACTGTGCTCCTGGGCAAGTCACCTCCGTGCCTTGTGTGTTCTCTAAACTCCTTCCAAACGTGCAAGTCTCTATGAAGCTGGAGAGAAGCCCCCAAACTTTGTGGAGCCCAGTTCTTGTCTCAGATCCCAGAGGGACATGCTCGACAGAGTTCTTGATGACTTTCTGGCTGAACCAAGAGCCTGAAGCTGTCCTGTTACCTGCCACCTGTGTGGGACCCGCACCTCAGCCAGCCAAGGCACGTTCCTTCAAACGTTTGCCCGTCCGAGCGAAGGTACTAGTAGCACTGTCGTTACTGATGATTCTGATTTTGGAACTTGGATCATAAATTAACTGACAAGATTCTTCCTGTTACTTACTAAAGCTGTTTACTTTACTGTCTTCTGTGTTTGTGGGCAGAAATAAACTTGGACAAACAAAAGGACAATTGATTTTAGAAGAGCAATTTGGTAAAGAACGTTTGAGAAAAGTATTGCCTTACTTATAAGACTGCTTATTGGTTTATGTTTATAAAAACTGGCCATCCTGAGTAGGATTTAGAAATAATTTGTGAGGATTTCATCCAAGGTAGCAATATAGGAACACTAGAACGCCAAACATTTTATTCCTCGTTCTTGAAAAAAAAAATTCTTCATCTAAATTTTTCCCAAAATTTCTTAGCCCCCTTAGATTTCTCTTCTTTTCCCTGCTCCTTCAAATATCTAGATAATTGTTTAAACCTCTATTTATATATCCCAAGCCCATGACTTGAGTGTAATAACCCTGCAGTTTTTGATAACTGTCAGCAAAGGAGACAGCAGGTAGCTGACTGCCGAGTCTGTAAGTATAGATTTTATTCTTCTTTATTAATACTAACCCGGGAGGCGTCTTTCCTGGGAAATGTTTCCCTAACTCTTCTTTCAACTGTAATAACTTATATTTGTATTTTAGTCTAAACACAACTTGGGGAGCACGGATATTAAAAGCAGAACTTCCTTTGGCCTTTACCAGCCCAGAGCTCAGTAGGATGGCTGGGGACAGGCAGAAGCAGCAGGAATGCCACCTGTTGCGCGCCATTCTTGCCCTCTGTTCTCTGTGCTTACTTTACGGGAGCCCAGGTGGAGTGTTTGCAGCCAAGCGCCCCCAGCTCAGCATTCTGCCTTCAGCACAACAAACCCTCCACACGTTTTCATTGATTATGTTCTCAGATACCATCCCTCATTTTTTGTTCTCCAGATTTGCTTATGTCATCGTTTGTGAAATTTCTAAGGAGAAATCTTTCTGGTGGGCTGTGGGTGTTTGCGTGTGTGCATGCGCGTGGTTGTGTGTGCGCATTGCACTTGGCAGGAGCCCTGAAGGAAGCATACAAGTAGGTGACACGGGAGACAGACACCCTGTCTCAGGTTTCAGACATTGTGAGGCCAAAGCTTTTATAATAAAGGGGGACGTGCAATTAAAGGGTGTTCAGCAGGGAAGATGGCTAGCTGTCCCGCCAGGCCGAGTGGAGGAAGGGTTGACAGCTGCGAGTCTGCTAATGATGGCCTCACGGGCGTTTTTTGCAGCTGGGCTGGTAAACGTAATCCAGAGGGGGCACGGTTTTAATATGCCGAGTCCGGCTCTCTGCATCCTGTGTGTGGCAGCCACTCGGGGCAGGAAGTTGCCAGTTGTGACCTTTTGTGGTGGTTGTTTGTGCTACTTTACTTTTTTAATGGAGTACCCCTTCTTGGTGGTGAGGAAGGAGATAACGGAGTGATGGAGAGCCCGGAGGCTGGCCGGGGTCTCTCAAAACAGGTCTGGCTCCGGACTCTCCATTCGAGTTCTGATGGGATTTCCTTATGCAGTTTTTTGCCCATGTGGGTCTCCTGACTCCAAACCCTGCGAGTGTAGTCATCACAGCTTATTAATTTTATGTTTTGTTTGGCGTCTGTGTGCCCAGTAGACAGTAATTATTTTTTGAATACATGAATTCTCCAAAGATTTATGTCCTTTTGAAAGAAAGAAAAAGTCTCCTTGTCCCTGCTGTGTGATGAAGACGTCACTGGGCTGGGGGAAGATGCTGGTAGGGGCGGGGACGCTGGCGGCACGTGGCCGGGCAGGAGTTGGTGCCCGGCCTGCCTGGTGCTGGGAAGTGGCCTGATGACGCCGTGGCACTGACGTGGAGGGTGGAGTCCGCGGCGGGCGAACAGTGAGGGTGACCCCTTCACCTGGCCGCGTCTTGGTTTAGGTATTTACGGGTCGGCTCGTTTGGAAGTCCTTGAATTTCTTGTTCGTGGACATGTCCTTCTTCTTAGTTGCGTGCAGTTGTATTCACTTCCGGGCTTGCAGAATTTCAGGCCGTGGGAGGGCCCGCCGGATGCTCAGACGGGGGCTGCGGGTATCCCGCGGAGGACGTTCATCGTCACTGGTGGGAACGAAACTGAGAGACGGGGCAGGCGCGAGGCCACGAACCCGACACCGACTCAGATTTCATGTCCCCCGTTGTCTGAGAGGTGACCCTGCACAGTCGGCGCTGCACCGCCTGTGCCATGCGGGGAGCTGGCGACACACGCTTGCCTCCGAGATGCCGGGGGTGGCGGTCTGGGACACTGAAGGCGTCCCGCTGCCTGGCAGGGCCCGAGAGAAGCGGGAGGACACAGGCGGTAGGCTGGCTGGGCGGCGTTCCGCGCAGTCACAAGGAAGCAAGGTGACTTTTCTGCAGACGTCACTGGGGTTGTGCTGAGCCAGGAAAGAAATGGAGTAGAGTTCATTGCTCTGCTTAAGAGCATCCTTTAGGATCTTTTTAGTAGGATCGTGGACTTCCCAGGCCCTCTTTGTCATTCTTACGTAGGGCAGAATTCACTTTAATATGTCGATTTAAATGAATGCCATTAATTTTTAACATGGTCCATCACCTTTACTCCTGGAGACCTCAGAGTAATCTTTTTTAGTCATTGGCATCTTCTAATCATGAGCACCAGTCCCTGTCGAGGTTACACACTGTTGCATTACTTTTGTGATTAAAAGCGTGGTCCCGGCCGCCAACCATCTGGATCCGAATCTTCGCTCTGTCATTTGCCAGCTCTGTGAATGTAGAGAAGGACTTACTGTTTTCTGCCTCACTTTCCTCTTTTGTGTAATGGTGTTAATAATAGCTGCATGGACGTGTTTCGTCTGGCACACAGTAGGCGTTCATTAAACGGTAGTATCCAGACTGCCGTCTTCGAGAAAAGGAAAACGACGTATCTAGATGTTGACCTCATTATTCATTTTTCTATCCATCCGTCTTTTCCTCTTCCTATCCAGCATTTCTTGGCCTTTGCCGTAGGTGTAGGTGGTCACTGGGGATGGAAAGGTGAGGAGGACACAGCTCTGCCCTTGATCCCCTCACGGTCTGCCGGGCGGGCTGGAGGCGGGCCTCGAGTGCCGTTGGGAGCGCACAGGAAGCAGCCTCCACTGCTCAGGCCGCTGCTCTGGGCCGTTGTCACCTCTTTGTCACAGCACCCCTTTAAGGAATGTCATGGGGTAAAGGGGTTTCCTAGGGGAGGTGGCAGCTGAGTCGAGGCCAATAAGATGAGTAGGAACTGGGGAGTGAAGGTGGAAGAAGACGAGCCATCCAGGGAATCTCATGAACAGAGAACAGAAATGGCCTCAGGCCTGCAGGACCCCTGGGGAATGCAGTGTTGCCAGACAGCAAGTGTCCAAAGAGGGGGCCCTGGCACACCACCTTCGCAAGGAGTTGAACGGCAACACGCTGCCACGTCATCCATCCGGACAGCGGTACAGCACCCGGGTGCACGGCAGCAGTGTTCGCAGGGGCCAAAGGCAGGAGCCACGCGAGTGTCCATCAGAGGAGAAGCGGATAAACGAAAGGAGGTCTGTGCCTACAATGAGATGTATATGCCATTCAGCCTTAAAAGGGAGGGAGATTCTGACACGTGCTGCAACATGGACGAACCTTGAGGACATTATGCCGAGTGAAATAAATAAGCCAGACACCAAAGACAAACACCGCACGACTGCGCTGACGTGAGGGGCCTGGGACTCAGAGAGACAGAGTGGCGGTGCCGGGGCTGGGGGAGGGGTGCCGAGCTGCTGCTTGGTGAGTGAAGCGTTCGGGAAGGTGGACAAAGTTCTGGAGGTGGACGGTGATGGTGGCACAGCCATGGGAATGTACTTAATGCCACTGAGCTGCGCACTTACGAATGGTTAAAATGGCAAATTTTAGGTTAGGCATATTTTAACATATACATGGACAGCAGTACAAACTGTGTCACATAATAGTGTTTCCAGGGAAGAGAGAACCCCGCGGACTGCCTGCCACTCGGGCAGACACCCTTGGTAACGACTCACGAAGGGCAGCCGTGACAACAGGTGCTGGTGTAACCACCAGACACTTCCAAGCACGTTACGTGCAATGCCACATTTAATCCTCATAACCGCCCTGTGGCTTGGGTAGGTTGCTGTCCCCACTTTGCAGGGGAGGAGACTCAGCCGCGTGCGGGACCGGGGCCAGCGTCCTGCAGCGAGACGCGGGCGGGATGAGGATTGGCCCCCACTCAGTGGGGCTCAGTCCTGCTTACCCTGCGGCTGTGCCACCTCCCTGCCAGCCTCAAACGGCCCCTCGGGAGGGAAAGGGGAGACATCCCCGAAACGGGCCAGGCGAGTGGCTGATGGGGGATGCAGGAATTCCTCCCACCCTTTCTCTCCTTTCTCTCACTTCCACTTACCTTCCGAGCAGAGGCTGGCCTCGGCCAGCCAGGAGCCCGTCAGCTCCTCCCTCTGCGTTTGGTGTGGGATGGGACATGTCACCGGCCGGACCCCCGGTGCCTGTTCCGCAGGAGCCAGTGCACAGCGGCCGTCTTGCCGGTGCCTGTGACAGTTCGACAAGCTTCACACGGGCATCCTCATCCCTGAGTAAACACGTTAAGCCGACAAACAAATCTCTGGGAGGGCAGCACATTGAGTGGTCCCGGCATAACAGTTATTAATATGTTAGTGTAATTATATTGCACATTTTGCAGTAAACCAAAACAAACAAACAAACAAACAAAAAAACAGACTTATTAGCTCTTGGGTACTTGACAGCAGTGTGTTCAATGATGGCATAATTTTTCTAAATTTGTCAACGCATTTGTATGTATTGCTTTTTTGGAGTTGTAGCAAATGGACTCTTTTAAAGAGCAGATAAGTTGATACAGCCTTCTGTTAATATGTTTATATAACCGCTCTCTTCAGGTCTCTGGCACCTGTCCCCTTCTTTCTCGCTGCATCCCCTCCAGGAATGTCATGGCTGGTCACAGAGCAGTCTGTCTTACCTTCATGTAAGAGGCATAAGAAGGAAAGAAGGATAGAGAGACCCAGAAACTTATCTCTCCTTCTACTCAACAACTGTTCATACAACATCTGCTCTGTGCCGGTCACCGTACTAGGCCCTGGGCCCTCAGTCAAGGTCACCAGCAAGTCAGGTCGCATTCTTATGGACTCTGGCTAATTGGGATTTCTTTTGGGGGACCATTGCTCGTTCCTTGCTGCCTGAGACTTCCCACAAGGGTGAAAAACTAAAACAGTGGCTTTTGTCTTAAGTAAGACCATGGATGGTACAGTAACTGCTTTCAGATGCTGCTGATGGGGCCCAGCTTCAGCATCGTGACCCAGAGGTGAAAGGCTACATATTCCATTACAGCTTGGAGCCAACCCGCCTCCAGACTCCAGTGCATTTCAGCAGAGAAAGGAAGAAGGATAGGGTGACACACACACTAGATAGCAGCTAGAAATAGGTATGGGAAAACCTTAGAATGGAGCTTCAGTTTCTAGAGATGTTTTTGTAAAAGGCTTTACTTATGTTAATGTTAATATAAAAATACCAAGGATATTATTCTATATTCCTGGAATATAGGTTGCATATGACTAAAATCTGTGTGCGTTTTGTATGAGAACACACGTAGTGGATATGTGTATGAATCATAAAGTGCTAGGTTCAGATCCAATTTTTTTCTTCCCCTGCTACAGTTTTGAGAAAAGATGACACCTTAGTTACATCATTCAGCTCTACTGAAAATGTGTAGGAGTCTGAACCAAGAATCTTAGAAGGTTGAAACTCATTTCCTTTCCAGGTGTTCAGCCGCCTTCCCTTTGGGTGGCTGGTAGGTCACTGTGCTGTGAGCGGGATTATGTTGGATGACTTGGCTGAGATGGGGACACGAACACAGAGGCCCAGAACAGGGAACTTGGAAGAGGGAAAGTAAATAGGAGACAGGGCTGCCTTTCGTTTTGAGGTCCTAGGTGGCTCTCTGCACAGATGCCAGCCAAGGGCAAGTTTCCATTGTCTGAGATTCTTCAAGAATCTGTCAAGCAAAGATTTGAAAACCAAACAGAAAAACAAGTACAAAAAATTAGAAAATAAAATTTTCTGGCCAGATGTAGGAAGTCACTGAGTCCAGCCATGATTTAAAAATAACGAAGAAGCCATAATCTGAGTTCTGAGGTCTCTTTTATTATATTAATGTTTCCTCAAAAACCTCTTTTTGTTCATTCCATTTCTAATTATTTCCTCTTCCTGTCTACAGTTAAAAGGGAAGAGCCGCAAGCATGGAAGCCTGCTTTATTTAGTGGTGAGATTTTATTCTGAGAAATTTTACCTCATTGTTTATTCCCTGTGAGACATTGGTATTATTTTTCAAAAAATACTTGTTTGAGAAGAAAGAGTTTTGAGATCTATAAAGCTCTTACTGGAATTCACTGGTAAGTAGAAAGTTGAGTTCCTTCGAAGGGGACCAGAGAAGTTCAGGAAAGATGCATCCTTTGGGTCTGCCACGGATTTTATTTCCTTCTCTTTCTGCATCCCACATGCCAGCCGAGGTGCCCTCCCAGCCCCCACTGCCCTGTGTTTGCTGTTTCTGAGATTGCCCCCAGGACCCCCAAACCCCAGCCCTGGCGCAGTCTGCACCCACGCCCGCTGGTTCCCTTGATTAAGCTGCACGTAGCCCTTGATTGCGACGCTGGCGGTTGAAGGCATAGGAGGTGTAGAAGGTGCTGACGGCCCTGACAGGTGTGTAAAATGCCATATGTTAGCTACGCCCCCCAAGACACCAGATAGGCATGGCCTCTAGTTCAGCTTTTCCATGCTCGGTGTAAGGGCTCAGGGACAGCTGGTGGGTCAACTCCTCCTATGAACTGTGCCTTCGACTGCAGAGGAAGGGATATGGCTGACGGGTGGGCCCGCAGGTGATGGGTCTTCTGAATTCCAGATGACTCATTCTCTTTTGTAGGTAATGTTCACTTCTGAGTAGAACCTGATATGAAGCCTTTAACTCTCTCTGGTAGTTTTGTGAATCGGTGGTTTGCAGAGACTTGTAGGGGTGTGGCCATTCCCCCTATTTTTTAGACAAAGACGGCCTTCTCTTTATTGATCCCTGATTCCCTCTAAGACAACACTATTTCTTAATAAGAAACTAGTGCTAAGTAACCCTATTTAGAGCTTTTTTTGGGGGGAATGGATTGCGGAGTGTCCAACTTGAGAAGGACGGGGCTGTCCTGGGTGCGTGTTGGCATTACAATGCAGATGGTGACGCTGATGAATGGCTCATCTGAGCAGCCAGGAAAGCGTGGTGCAGAGCCAGGCGACTTCCGGCTTCCTCCTTGCTGTCTGCGTGCAGTCTCTGTGGGGCCGTTACTCCCCTCAGTCTGTGAAATGGAGGTTGGATTCATTGCCTCTTGGTTTTGCTTTTCCTTGTCTTGTGTGTGTTTCCCCCTTTCCTTCTGGTGATGGATGATGGTGGTGGCAGTTCGGGCCTGTTTCTGATTAGTAAAATGACCCTTCCAGTGAGGCTAAAGAAAAATGCTCTCCTGAACCTCCAGAATCCTGGTTTCTCCTGTCACAGGTTTGATGGCCCCGGGTCCTGGGTTTCAGCTGGAAAAATGAAAGACTTGGCGTGGGGGATTGCAACTTTCTGTTTAGAGAGAAGTTAGGGGAGTTGCATTAAGAGCTGGCGCCGGGAGGGACTAGGCTTGGCTTCGAGCAGGGAGGAGAAGCCTGAGGTAGAAGGCTGGCAGGGGAGAAGGCTGAGATGAAGGGGCCGGGCGCTTGCTGAAGTTTCCGAGCAGAGAATATTCTGTCCCGCAGAACCACACCAAGGTCGAACCTCCTCACCACTGCTCTGCACCTCAGAGCAAGTCCTAAGCCTCGAACTGCCTTTTCAAGCGATTCTAGAACATTCGAGAAATATTCAGAGCACCTACTATGTGCCAGGCACTGCGTCAGGAGCTCAGAACTTTCTGGTACAACCACACAAGCCAGTGTGACCTGGGGGTTGTCACCGTGGGTTCGAGGCTACAGTGTCACGGAAGAGGCGCGCCGTCCTCATGGCTTTGGTTTCTGTCCAGGTGCTTTTTCTTCGTCCTTTCCGTGGTCAGATTCCCACGCTGTCTGTCTCGTCAACAGCCTCTTGGTCCTTAGCCTAAGTTTATCTTTTTTTTTTTTTATTGTGGTAAAATGTACATCATGTAAAATTCACCATTGTAACCATTTCTCAGTGTGCAGTTCGCTGACATTAAGTGCATTCACGTGTCGTGTGAACGTCTCCACCGTCCATCTCCAGAACTTTCTCACCTTCCCAAACCGGAGCTCTGTACCCTTAAGCCACAGCCCCCCATTCTCCCTCCCCCTCTCCAAGTTATTTTGAATTAAAACAGCGTTTGAAACACTGCAAAGAATGCTCTCAGGAGGCAGGCCCGAATGACTTCATTAAACCACTCATTCACTCATTCATTCTTCAAACATGTATTAAACCCCTAATGAGCCACTCTGTGTGTGACATGCTACAGATTCCAAAAAAAATGAGACCCAGACTTTGGTCTCAAGAGGTTTACCAACTCATAGGAAGACAAGCGTGTCAACAAACAAGCCCGTAACCAAGTTACAAAGGCCAAAGGGCAAGTGCGGAGGGCCAGGTGGGGGCAGGCTCTTCACCTGGGCCTTGAGGCCAGGTAGGTGTTTGCCTCGTCAGCGGAGGGCAGGGAGGCCTTTCTGGGGAGATGCAGCTGCAGGAGAAAGGCCTGGAAGCACCTGGGGCCAGCGTGCGTGGGCCCAGGTGGCAGGGCAAGGAGGAGGGGAGCACAGGGTGCAGCGCCTGTGGGCCTGGCCGAGGACCCACTGCGTCCTGACGAAGAATTGCCCCCAGGGGACCGGATCCATGCTCTAGGAGAGTTGCCAGCAGCAGTGAGAAGAATTGGAGGGAGACAAGACCCCAGCCGGAGACAGGCAAGAGACTCTTGTGATACTGTTAAAGGGATATCTTGACTTGGAAACGTTCGGTTTCACGGGAACCTTTGTTTTCCTGGGGAGTGTTTCGAGGATGTCAGATTCACTTCGTTTCTCGGTGTGGGACTCATGCTTATCTCCTTAGTTTGAACATTCCACTTGAGATGCTGGAGGTTGTAGAGAGGAGAGGCTAAGAGAGGAGATTTATAGTTACTTTTAAAAGTGTGCAGATCTGCTCACGCAGCCTGGAGTACCATGTTAATTTTTCTGCCTGAGGCAGGTGTGTAGCTCACGGGCCAGGGGTCACCATGGTACCAGAGGGGGAGCAGGAAGAACCCACCGCAGAAACTGTCACACACTTGTTTATGGCCAGAGTGGCATTTGAGGTCCTCCTGGAGTCATTGAGCAGATTCCTGTTCTCTCCTGTGGGTGAGATGGGGCGGGGGTGGGGGGTTGGGGGGGTGGAGGGGCAGGCGGTCGGCCTCCCCTCCCTGCCCCCAGCCTGTCAGATACTAAAGGCCTGGGACCCTCCCCGGCTTATCCTGCAGGAGAGGAATTTGCAAGAGCTCTCAGGATCTCTCTTGCCATAGTAAAGTTTCTTCTCTTTATCTCTTTCACACACAAATTCGAGCTCTTTTTTCTCTTCAAATCACTTTTGTGCTGTTTAACCTCTTTATCCTGATTTCTCTCCCTCCTTTCTTGCTCCGTTTCTAGTAGTTTCCCGCTAATGGATCACCTGGATAAGATTGCCCCGGCTTTGTGAGAGTAGCAATTAGCGCTGGCCGGGAGGAGGCGGCTCACTCTCCTGCTTGGCGGCGGAGGATGGAGTGGGCCTGACTCTTTTCATTTGAAAGTAGGTTATCGATTAGCACGGATGCCAATTTACTGCACAGGCTCTCGCCAACCCCTCTTGATCTCGTTATGGTGTAAATTTTCAAGATTGTATCACATGACCTCAGGAGGATTCAGGAGAGAAAAATGTTGTAGTAAAGGCGGAAAAAAAACAGCCACAAGAAAATGAATATTTCTTTTGTTATATTATAACGCAGATAAAAATAAACACGGCTGCCCCCTGGCTCTGTGGGAAAGACACCGTTTGGTGTGTGTGTGGAGGGGTTTGGTTAAAAGCAACAGGTTTTAAAGTGCTTTCTGTTTTTTTTTTTTTTTCTTTTGATTCCTTTTAGGATTGGTTTTCTTGGGAAATGATGATTTTAGGGAAAAGATGAGACTATTGGGTGTATCTGCTACGGGAAATCCTTCTAGTCCCAGCTTTGTGAACTAGACGAAGGCGGTGGGAACACCCGAGATGGCAGAGGAGGAGAAGTTGGCCACCTCGGGCTAATGCCAGTTTTGTAGACCAGTTCGTGTAAAGAAGGATGTGCAATCGTTCTCTTCTTTTTAAATAGTTTATAGAGACACAGTTGACATTCCATAAAATTCACCTGTCTTAAAGGTACAATTCAGTGGGTTTTAGTATATTTCCAGAATTTTGCAGTCATTATTATAATCTAATTTCAGAATATTCCTGTCACTCCAAAAAGAAGTGTTGTGCTTGTTAGCAGTCAGTCGCTCTCCATCCCCTGGCCACAGGAAACCACGATCTGCTTCCGCTTCTACCGATTTGCCTGTTCTGGACATTTCATATCCATGGAATTGTACAATGGGTGGCCTTTTGTGACCGACTTCTTTCGCTTCACACAGTGGTTTTAAGGTTCAGATAGTATCCACCGTGTGGGTATACACATGTCAACTGACGGATATGTGGGTTATTTGCATTTTTTCGCTATCGTGAAAAGTGCTGTTATGGACATTTGTGTATCGGTCTTCGGGTGGACGTACGTTTTCCCTTCTCATGGGTAGCTACCTGGTGGTGGATTGCTAGTTCACTTGGCAACTCTGTGGTTAATGTTTTGAGAAACTTTCAAACCGGCTTCAGAAGTGGCCGCCTCATTGCCATTCCAACAGATAAGGATTCTTTTCTTGGCCTTATTGTCTGTCCTGTTGATTCAAGTGGATGTGAAGTGGTATCACCTTGTGGGTTTGATTTGCATTTCGCTAATGACTAATGAGGGTGAGCATCTTTTCCTTTGCCTATGGACCATTCACATATTTTCTTTGGAGGAATGTCTAATCAAATCTTTTTGTCTACTTTTAAAGAGTTGGGCGTTTTTGTTGTCGTCGTTATTACTGGTGTTACTGAGCTTGTAAGAATCCTTTATATACTTGGGTATAAGTCCCTTCCTTATCAGATGTGTGATTGGCCAGTATTTTCTTCCTATCTGTGAGTTATCTTTTGACTTTCCCAATGATGTTGTTTGAAGCACAAGTTCTATTCTTGATGAAGTCCCATGTATTAATTTTTTTTAGTGCTGTGCTTTTGTTGTCATATCTAAAAAATCATTGCCTAATCCAAGGTCATGAAGGTTTATTCTTATGTGTTCTTCTAAGAGTTTTTTTTTATAGTTTTGGCTCCAAGTTAGGTCTGAGATCTCTTTTGAGTTAAGGTCATTCGCTTTGCCTGCAGTAAAAAATTTTCCCAGACTCATTCAGGTTTCAACAAGATAGATTTAGAATTCCATTGCAGATTTTCTTCTCTGCTCTTTATTGTTTAACAAAACATACATAGTGACCATCACATGCTGGGCAGAGCCAAGACTCCGGAGATTGACGTGAGAGTTGGCAGCGAACAGGCAGGGCTTGGAGAGACTGCCAAAGTCTCTAACACAAGGACCTGTCACACCAGCAACTTGGAGGCGGGAGGTGGACTCCAGGACTTCGGCACTAAGCAGAAGAAGGCTCGACCTCTTGACCAGCATCAGAGGTGACAAAGCAAACGAGCCATCAGAGAGAAGCCTGGTGGCATGGCACGATGAGGTCATTGTGGCACCAAGGCAGTCTGCCAAGCGAGCTGTCGGAAGGGTAGACAGCGATCACGTTTTTTTTTTTTTTTTTTTTTTTTTTTTTGCTGGGGTGCTGTCATGTAGTTATTTGATAAAGCTGTCTCTCCATTCTTGCTTTCAGTGGGGATTTTTAACACCCTGCCCGCCTCCCTCTCCTGCACAAGGCGCAGGCATGCCTCTGCTATTCCTCCCAAGGCCACTAGGGGACCAGATGTAACTTTTGGGGAAGTAGGGGAAGGTGAGATGCTGGTCTTATTTTTCCCAAAACCCAATCTAGCAACACAAGATAGAAGCTGCTAGCTGCAATGACCTCACAGGATGTTCCCTCTCGCAAAAGCAAATTGAGTGGTAGCCTGTCAAAATGAACTTCAATATTTTGTAACTGGAGCTCCAGGCCAGGTCTCAAAACACTTTGGGCACATAGCCAGGAATAGCTTTGCTCTACAGCAAATTGAGTGATGATGGTGGAGAGGGACTGTGGGGTGGCCTTAGGGACTGATCTTGGCGTTTGTGCACGCACATGCGGCCCATCGTTTGCACACACAAATACACACTTGTATGCGCACACTCTCGGGGAAAGCTGGTTCATGGTCAGTGTTCTTCCATCCACCACTCGATTTTAAAATCTTGAGGGAAATTATTGAAAATCAAATGTATTCATCTCTCTTGCATAAGAAAAGAGACTATTTAAAACTCTGAATTTATGTAACATTAAATATGGACCATTAGTTCTCTTTGCAAAAGGATTCATCCATGGTTTACCTTTAGGAATAGTTCTTCCTTGGTACAATTGAGATGGACTTTTCAGGACTCTTTTTGTTACGCATGCAAGTACACCTGCGTCTCCCAGGGAGCAGGGGTTGTGCGATGAGCGGCGGGTTATTTTTAGCAGATGTGGCTGTTTGGTTCCTTCTTCCTTATCTCGAGAGCATTGACACAAGTTTATTACTGCCGCAGCAGATAGAGATGTATTATCGAACATGCCTCTGTTTGCCCTGAAAGCCTCTGTCCCCTGAGCACTTACTTAAACCTTTCTTTGCGTATTTACATCCCAGGACAGTGGGAAACCATAGGAGTCTAGATTGGAATCTAAGACACTCAAGTCCACAGTTAATTTTCAGAGCCAAAATTTTTGTATTGCTTCTCTGGGATTATGCTAATCATTCCATTCAAATTCAGTTCAGCACACATTTTTGAGAGCCTGCTGTGTGCTAAGGCGGTGGAGATACTTAGTAAGAGGTGGTTCTGGCCTTCGAGAATGGTGTAATGAGGAGAGAGTCTGCATAATTTTAGATACAGGTGGTGTATCTAGAATAAGTGTCTCTAAACATCCTTCCTTAGGTTGTTCTGTTATTCTGAAAGTTAGCGTTGTTCTCAGTCAAAGGACGCTGTGGTCTCAATTTTCTCTTTGCACAGCCTGGAGTGGGTGGCACATCGGAAGTCGTATGTCACAGAAATGACCAGGGTCGAGAATTCTATTTGCCACCAGTTTACTTGTATTTCTTATGTTTCCATTTTCTCAAAATTCGTCCCCCCTTCCGGGTATGCTTGTTTTCTAAGTAACAGTGACAAGGACAGATTCCCCATCAATGACTCACAGATGGAATTGGATTCGGGAGACGCAGGCAGCATCCCCCGGGAGTTGTGCGCAAGCAACTCTAATAAAGAGGGGACTTTGCTTCCTCAGTCTCTGACGACAGGTCATCCCACCGGCACCTTGCTGTGTTCCTTCATTTTCTGCTTTATTTGGGTGCAACTAAAACCAGTTAAACGGCCATAAAAAGTTCCCCTTGGGATAATGAAACTTCACTGTGTCTATGAGATAAAAGGGATTTCAAATAACTTTGTTGTTGACAGTTGTTTTCAGAGAGTGACTCTGAAAGGCAGGGGGAGGTGACAAGGTCAGGAGTCTGAACACCTGCTCGTTCTAGTCTGGCTTTCTGCTCTGAGAGCCGTGCGCGGTAAGCAGCTTACCTTCCACCTCGATCTTCTGCAAAGTGGGAGTCTTAATACTGGTCCTGCTTATCTTTAAGACAAAAATCAAATGTGATAAATCGAGGAGATCACTTTGTAAATTATATAAACGTCTAAGCACTATGCGGTACACCCGGAACTAATATAAAATAATACTGCATGTCAACTGTAATTGAAACAAAAAATCAAATGCGACAGTGCAAGTGTGTGGTAGACTAAAGTGGCATCATTATCATCATCATCATTATCACCAAAAGAACTGTGATAGTATCAAACAAAAGGTCCAGTGCTTTTCTAACAGTTTAATTCTCTAAAATAAAAGATAAGAAGACCTTTGGACAACTGGCGGGTTGGCTAACGAAGTGGAGGGTTTCTCTGGTCACTTGCTTTTGACCAGCCTGAGAGACAGTGAAACGGATGACCAGGTTCCTGTCTTGACCAAGTGGTCAGTGTACCCGCTGTCCTCTGGGAGAATGTGGACTGGAAGGCTCTTGGCTTTGTGGTTTTGTGAGTGGGGGTGGTGGTTACGTCGTGGGGAGATGATGAGTTGGTAACTCCGTTTTCATGGCCTACGAGAGAACATGAAGCAGTTGTTAGAACACATGGTAGGGTGAGTTGGTTAAGGGCCTTGAAAAATAGGCAGAGGATGTGGAATGGATTCATGTTCTGGAGGTCAAGACTGAGATAGTGGAAATTGCGGCTGAGGGTTACTTTTCTGATCTTGAAGAAACTCAAACTTGAATGATGAGAACCTGAATGAGGGTGGCGAACACTGCGATAGGAATCGAGGGGCAGGTGGAAGACAGTGGGGGAACATAGGTGTGGCTGGCGAGCGGGGTGAGGGGTGGGAAGTGAGGCCACCGCAGGACCCACCTCTCTTCCGATGGCCTTTCTGTGTTCCAGGATCCTATTTTTATACTGTCATCTTTGAGTCTGATTTAATAACTCAATTTAGGAGAGACATTTTAACTTCCCCTTTATGCTTTGCAAACTAATGACAAGGTAAGTTTGGAGAAACGAGCTCCCAAGTAAATTCCACTTGCAACAATGTTTAAACTTTAAAATTGTGAACTGTTGTGCACTGTTGGTGTGAATGTCGCATGGTATAGCCACCGTGGAAAACAGTCTGGGGGTTCCTCAAAAATTCAACACAGAATTACCATAGAATCCAGCAATTTCACTTCCCGGTATGCACCCCAAAGAGTTGAAAGCCGGGACTCAGACATATACTTAGACACTCATACCCACATCACCGTCATTCACAGTAGCCAAAAAACGGAGGCCACCCACCTGTCCATCAGTGGATGAACAGATAAATGAAATGTGATCTATAGTATGCAGCCTGGAAAAGGAAGAAGACTCCGAAATGCCACAGCATAGTTGAACCTTGAGGACATTTTGCTAAGCTAAGCAAGCCAGTCACAAAAGGACAGTTCTCGTTCGATTCCACTTACATGATGAGATGAGATGCGTAGAATCGTCAGACTCAGAGACAGGATATGTAGAATGGTGGCTGCCAGGGCCTGAAGCAGGGGAATGGGGAATTAGTGTTTGACGGGTACAGAGTTTTGTTTGGGACGATGAAAAAGTTCTAGAGCTGAGTGGTGTTGCCGGTAGCACAACAGTGCGAATACACTTAATGCCACTGAACTGTAAACTTCAAAATGGTGAGTTTGGTAAGTCTTATATATATTTCACCACAGTAAAAAATCATGAACTGTAAGCTTGCCTTGGTAATTTTTTTTCTTTAAAATCCCGGAAAATATAGGTTATAACATTCTCTTCTTATGTTCTGCGGGTTCCGGAGAGTTAACCATGGCTGTCTTTTTCTTTTCAATGTCATTTGCTCTAAGAAAAAAACAAAAGGGAGTGATTAGGCCAAGCACTCCTTGTTAATGCTTTCAGAACAGAACAGCAAAGTGTAATTTAAAGTTTATTTCACACCGTTACCTTGCTAAGCCACAAAGAAGCAACATTCGGTTTTATACTAACAGTCGGACTGTGGGTAAATGTGTTTGGGGTGCTCAGAGCTCTCTGGCCTCAGGCTGTGGAGGTTCGGGTTCCAGATGTCTGCTGAAAGGTATCTTTCTGAAGGCCCCCAAATTAAAAGGAAACCTCTTCCCTGTCGTGTGCTGTTTGAGAAGTTAGAACTTAGCATCTTCTATTTGTGGCCGGGGAGACCATCCTCTCTAGAGTGGGGAGATGTTCGTGAAAAGGGAAAGGCAGTCTAAGGGGACACTGCACAGGAGGGGTCCCCCACTCCGAAGGGTCCCCGGCTCACTGCTCAGCTCGCTAGGACTCGCTTGTCGAGAACCCTTTCTCCTTCTGTGGCAGGTGCTATCACAACCGAGCCACGTGTGATCTTTCCATTTCAGACTGTCTCCTGGGTCTTTGCCTCAGACAGTTCCGGCATGGGACCTGGACCCTCGATGGGAGGGTGTAGACAGTGGTCCCATCGCGGCCCGTGAGCACATCCCATAACCTTCTGCCGACTTAGGAAACAGCAGATGCTGATTCCTGCGCCAGCACCCACTTCCCTTTCGTTGATAGGATGCCTTTTCCTGCAAGCTTCCTGAAATAATTTTCTTACATTTCTTCCAAATGTCACTAGAAGCTCAGAGCCTTTGTAAAGCTTTCTTCACTTAGAAGGAAGCGACCATTTCCCCTCAGTCTCCTGATGCCTAGGTGTCCCTATAAAAGACAAGTACCAGAACTGGATAGATGTAAACATTTGTGTATCTGCGATCCTGGTATTTCCTGCATTAAGAGGCCACCAAGATTTGGGGAGAAATTTAGAAAGAAGTTACCTTTCAGTGGGGAAACTAGTAAAACCAATACCTACTAGGTGATGTGACCCACGTGTAGGGAACCTGCAGACAAGCCCATGTGAAGAAACGACTGATCATTGCTGTAAAGAGGAGCATATGATCAACTCAATACGTTATGACGTGTGGCCGTGAATTGAAAAAAAGCTCCACGTTCAGCATTACGGAAATGGTTAAATGAATTCTGATCACTCTGATTAAATACTATATGGCCATTGAAAATGGCATTTATAAAAAGTTTCCGGTGTTTCGAGGAAAATGCTCGTGGTATAATTAATGCTCAATGAACAAAAAGCAGGATGTGACATTACACGTGGAATATGTCCTGGTCTAGCCAAAAACGTCTCAGGAAAAAGAAGTGATCGAATGTGAAATATTAACAGAGCAATATGGGCGGCTGTTAATCTCCTCTAGTAAACTGTTTTCTAATTCTTCACAAAGGGCATGTATTACTTTTAAAAATATTTAAAATTTTTGTTCATTTTGTAAAAATTTGATTCTTACATATCTTTTTAAAAGAGTTTCTCTATTGCATAAACCATACTGAGAAGTTACGCAGTTTTCAAACTGCATCTTGCTAAACGATCATCTATATGGATGACTTTTTAAAATAATATAATCTTCTAGAAGAGAGGGAGGGACTTTATTTTAGGTGCCTACCTATAGTAACCTCTTCCTTTTGGGGGAGAGGAGGCAAAAAAGATAAGTCACCAGGCGTGCGTCTGATGTACTTGACTTCTTAAAGCCACTGTGTCCACAACACGATGTAGGTCAGCCACGATGGGGTCCAATTCAATTCGTTTTGCAAAAGGAAAGCTTATGCATTAATTTTTAAATAATGTTTTTTTCCCCCTAAATTCCATATTTCTTCTCTCATTTTAAGGATGTAATACATCGAGCTTATTGAGAGCTTACTAAGAGGCAGGTCCTGTTCTAAGCACTTCCTGTCGTTATGTCACTTAACGTTCACAGCAGTCCTATAAGGTAGTTACTGTTATTATTCTAGTTATCATTATTATTTCCAGAGGAGGAAACTGAGGCATGGAGAGGTCAAGTAAGTGGAGACGCCCACGTTCAGACCCAGGCGATCTGACTGGAGTCTCTCCACCACTGTGTCAAGTTTATTGACCATTTACATGGACTGTGAAGGATTAACTCGGGCGTAGGTGGACCACGGCTGGCAACTGATGAAGCATCTGTCATGTCAATGGCAGAGAGAGATTTGGAGCAGAGACAGGGCTCCAAACCATCCGAGGAACTGCGCATTGTGAAGCTGGAGAATTACATCTGTGTTTGAAAGTTTCTTGCTTTTAAGTGAGCATTTATGAGTTTTCCATGAACTTTTGAGACTACCCAAATGACACTAATATGATTGTTAATGCATTCCATGCAGGATGCTGGGTAATTTAATTTTTGTAGAAAGAGAAATATGGTAGTCCCTTCTGGAAAAAGTTTTGATCTCTTCTACCTTCATTTTTGCCCCATTTTAGCTTTGGAGAGGGTCTAATTCTTGGTTGTCATGGTGAATGCATTTTTCAAGCTCACCCCTTGTTTTTAGGAATGGATTTGGAGTTTCATTCTGTACAGAGCGTTGATGCAGGAGACAGGTGGGGGAAGGCAGGCCGCCGCCGCGTGTGTCGCAGGGGATCAGAATTGCGTAGATTTTGTAAACAGTGTCACTGCCATCTCAGTATACAGAAACAAAAGGATGTTGCCTTTTTCATTTTGAAACTGACATTTTAGCCTGAGAGCATTAACACCGCTTAACTGACTCAAACAAAAAGCATCGGCCTGGGTGCCTACATACTAGAAAAATGAAGATGCTCGTAATTAAGTATTGGTGTTTTCTCCAAGAGCTTGAATCTGCTCGTAATAGAAACATCGGTAATTTCTTCACTCTGTGGTGTGCTTTGGGAGAGAGCTGTAGATTTTAACAATTGTTTGATCGTGATTATTACATAGTCCAAACATAATACATAAGGCTCCAAGGCATTTAGCATATTGAGAAAAATTTCAAAGGGACTAGTTCTTAAAGGCAACTGAGGCCTCAATAATTGTTGCTTTTTATAGGCTCTGCTAGGATTTCATGTAAGAACCAGTGTGATCTGGGAAGATTTCTTTACAAACCGCCTTCAAAAAGCAACCATCACATTCCTGTGTAGCTGCGTGTGACGAATGTCCACTGTAGCTTCCTCTTCCCACCTGCGGTCCGGGCAGATGTCCACTGTTGCATGTTACTTTTACTCAAGTGAACAAAAACGTATGCTGGCAGTATCTTCAAATTATGCCTGTATTTTCCTCCTAATAATCTGGCACCTTGTTTGGAGTCTTCCTCTTTCTGAGGAGGAATAACATGGTCCTTTTGTCCAGCCTCTGTTTCACCATCATTTAAATCAGGAGTGTGCAGGGGGTGGGAAGCCACCTGTCCCCACCTGATGTTGGGCGATGTGTTAGGTACGTTAGTCGTTGGGCTGCACATTGCTTGAATTCTTTAGAAGAGACAGGTCACATCAACATGAACCTGTGATTTCTGTTTTTAGGATTGAGCATCTGTATTTCCGCTTCTTAAATCCTTGCCTTTGATCTTCTGAGGCAGACCTTCTTCGCCTCTTGGGCTCTTCTTCAATGCTGAGGGAAGGTGGTGGCCTGTGTAGGTGCCCTGAGGAAGAGCCGGTGGCTTGTCACTCCCTCGTGGGAAATGGAGGGACTAGAACCCTCGCCTGGGACCCGAAGTTATCTTCAAGGTCCTTGAAGTGTCTTTCTTAGAGGGAGGACCCTGGAATTATTTTCTGCTGGTGTTCTGTTGTCAGGTTGTGGGGCTTTGTATTACGGTTACAGACAGGACAGTGATTAGATGCTCTCTCTATGATAAGACCCCACCTAACAACACCACTGTTCTGGTTGATGAGATTTCAAATAGAATGGTCTTTTTGTGTCCTCCCCAGTAGCCACTCTGTGGCCAAACCAGGATCCTGTTGACTCCCACTTTGTGACGATCAGGGTGTCAGTACCTGCCCCTGCCTGGTACCCCAGCCTCCTACCTGGTCTCCCTAAGTCAATTTTCTTCCCATTCCTGATGACTCTATGACACGTTTCATTGTGTTTTTCAAGTACGTTTTCAAGCATAGCTCTTATAATTTCGCCAGTCTGCTCAGAGCCCTTCACTGGCTGTCCATAGACTAGTGAACTTAGTTTAAATGTCTCCTACCCACCTCTTGGAGGTTTATCCCTGACGTGTGCACTGGGTCTAGGCCAGTCGTTTTAAACTTTAACTTGTCCCAGAGTCAGTTGGAAGACTTGTTAAAACGTAGGTTGCTGGCCCCCACCCCACAGTAGGTCTAGGACGGGCCTGAGGACTCACATTTCTAATGAGTTCCTTGGAGAACCACCGCTCTAGCTAAACTAGGCAGTTGTAGTTTGAAAGACCTCAAATTCTCCCTTGAATTTCTTTTCAGTGCTTCTTCCTTCACTTCGAATACTCCCCTTGGCTCATTCTGCCCATCAAAATCCTGGAAAGTCCATCGGAGCATTCCCCAGGGCCATCCTTTTAAAAAAAGTGTTCGCCATTCCCCCTCGCACAGCTCTGAGTGACCCCGCTTTGATGGACCACAATCCTATTATCTCCCTCATCGGAACCCTCCACGTGTCAGAGTTATTTTTACTCTGTCTTATTTTCCCTCTCTTCACGGTAAACTCTTCAGGAGGAACAAAACATAACCCCTTCGGTTTTTCAAATTGGTAGAAAGACAATTTTTGAGATAAGAAACCCCACTTCTGGTTGATTCCATTCTCTATTTAAAGATTCTGGCAAATGCTGTAAGTCTTAAAGGGCAGGGATTATCTCTTATCCGTATTTGAATCCTCTGCAGCACCTGACTAATTCCCTGCCCATAGTAGGCCCATAATAAATATTTGTTGAATGAATAACAAGCTTAAATTCTTGAGAAGTTGCAGTCCTGACAAACAAGGAGGAAGCCCTCATAGCACCTCACTCTGTGCCTGTAATCCTCTTATAAACTGTGGGCCTTCTAGGAGAACATTTATTATTTTTAATGAACTGGTGTGTGGCATAGTTTAAACCTATTTATTATCCCTCAACACTTAGCCTTGAATAGTCTCCATCAGGCAGGAAGATCAGAGGAGGGGGTGGGGCTCACTTCATCCCCAGGTTATTACTTTTCCAGAGCAGAAGACTTTGAAGAGGGTAGTGAAGACTGATCTTTTATTTTAGCTCAATATAATTATAGTAACCTTGTTCTTTAAAACACACATGCCTCAGAAGTTGCTTATGGCCAGGGACGGTCACTGTGTACCTACCCATTGGGAAGGTTCGAGAAGCAGGAATAAGGTCGTCCCCTTGGGAAGAGATGCATGTTTTTAAGAATTTATTTTTAGTACTTGATTTGGAAAAATATGTAAGAGTTAATTCATGCTCATTGTAGACAATCAAACAGTACAGAAACAGAGGCCAAAGTCGAAGTTCCCCTGAGGAAGTATATTTTTGTTATTTAAAGTGATACATAGGGAGACTTCGACCTTTTAATGCTGCAGAGGTGAAGTAAACAGCATTCGCAACACAGACAACCATTAGCTGCCGTTTTGTCATCCAAGATGATCACCATACAATTTTTTTTTGACGTCCTCAAAATTATTAGCTCCCATACACACCTGAATTTCACAAGTGTGTTTCAGCTTCACATTCGACCATTCCTCAGTGGTTTCTGGCCTCAGCCAGCTCTGTCTTAAACAGACCTTGGTCAAGCTGTGGGTAAGAAAAGCTAAGGAATCATGTCCCGTTTTGTGATTTCCCCCCTCCTTTTCTCCCTTCCTTCTCCCAGCAAATACTCGTTGACTGTCCCCTCCATGCTGCCTCACACTGGCCATGCATCAGGGGTGCAGCAGGGAGCAGAGCAGACCCAGGGCCTGCATTTTGGGACGTTTAACTCAGGATAACAGTCAGTGCAGTCTCTGGAGCCAGATGGCCTGAGTTCGCATCCCAGGCACTTACTAAGCTGTGTGCCCTCGGACAAGTGATCTGTGGCTCTGAGCCTCAATTTCCTCATCTGTAAAATGGGAATGAAAAAATGCCCACCTCACAGGCTATCGAAGGAATTAAAATAAATAACGCATGTAAAGTGATTAGAGCAGATCCTAATATTGGGTAAGTACTCAATAGATGAGGAAATGAAGGTCCCAAAAGATCATTGTTTTTTTTTCCAGGTCACAAGACTGGTGACAGAACCGAGGCAAGATTCAAGTGTCCTTACTCCTAGAAAACCCTTTTCCTTCAAACTTTTACCACTCTCAGTTCTTATCAGATGCAAATATAAATGGCCTTATACTTGTGGCTGGTGGGGTGACAGGTCCTCATAGCAAAAGAGAGCAGTCTTAGTGAATGTAACATACCACTCCCCCACCCACACACATGTGCACACATGCTGCCCTTCCTCCCTTCCTCTTTCCTTCTCTCCTTCCTTCCTTTCTTCCTTGAGGTGGTAGAGCTCAGAGGTGTGTGCTGGATGGTAGTGGAGAGCTGAATTAGGGGAGAATTCAGGCTGCTCCTTTGTTTCCAGATTTAAATCATCTGATCCATGTTTCTCTTTATGCATATTTCATTCCTTCCATCCATCCATCCATCCATCCATCCATCCATCCATCCATCCACGCATTTGCTCATTCATTTGTTCATGCAATCCACAAATATTTATTGAAGGGTGGCTATAAATCAAGCAGTTATGCAAGGTATTTTTGATAGTCAAACAACCAAGCCTGGTCTCTGCCCTTGTACAGTTTACAGTCTATCAGTAATAAATCCACAGCCACTTACCATGTGTCTGCACTTGGCATGTGCTCTCGACGTGCTATGAGATTCGAAAACGTACATGATGGTCCTAACCCAGACAAGGAACCAACAGTCTGCTCGGTCTCCCCAGGCTGTTTCTTTATGGCTCATTTATTTTTAATTTCCAGAATAGGGGTGGTGATAGTCCCACCTCTCATCCTTCTCCTAAATCTTGTGGTCACAGACACTCAGTGAAAGATTGGGACACCTTTACAGCAACACATGGCATCCAATGAGGAACAGAATTTCATGAACTGTTTTTTTTTTTTTTTTTTAAAATTTCCCTTCTGGTCTCTTGAATCTTGTCTAGGGCCTCGGTCCTCTCCTAGACAAAATATTTGAATCTTCTGCAGTTTCAGGGACTTTGAGGAAGGAATGGCTGCAATCCTCAATATTTTAGAATATGGTTAATGCAAGTGCTACACAGCAGATGCTGTTTACCACGATCTCTACCCCAAGAGCACACGTCAGTATCTTTGTACGTGGAAGTGTACACGTGGACTCATGTTTCTCCAGTTTCCCAAATCTGTATTCCTTTCCCCTTTGGGGCTACACCGTACTTTCCTCCTTCACTCCTTGGTTACTTTAGTATGTATTTTTGTATTTGTTTTCAGCAAAGGGTGAAAAATTGTCACTGTCTGACTGATAATAGGCTTGAATTATTATTGTTATTTCTTCCAGGGCAACTTGCCTTTTCATAGGAATCAAAGCTTTAATCCAAAGGAATGACTCTCTGATTGTTGAATTTCTGTTATCTGCGGGGCTGGTTTTGGGGTCATAGGATTTCCCAGGCATTTTTGAAATCACAATGTACAGGCATCGGCGTAACACTGGCTGCATTGGCGAGGCCGTAGTGCCGGGCATTTTTCAAATAGGGCAAAAAATCATGGTACCCCAGTTAAAGCCTCTTTATTCTTGTTTTGTGGAAAAGGTAACTGGCTTACAAGAAAATGTCTATTAGTCCCACACCACGTGCCCAGTATCCTGAGGAGAAGGCATTTTTATTTCATTTTACCCATGCGGTAGCTGAAGACGATAACAGTTACGCGAACCTGCTCAAGGCCACATGGCTAAGAACGGGAGTTGGACTTTGAGGCCTGGGCTGTTGGGTCTGGATCACCTGCCTGAGTGAAACACAATCTCAGTATCGCCACTGCCTCACCTCCCGAGTTTCAAGTTATTACAAGTTAAACATACTCATAGGCCAGGTCAGTGCCATTTTGAAATGACATAGCAGTTAGAATGTAGATAATATTACGCTCAAAATAAAACAGTCCTGACAACAGAGCGAGCAGTTACCTGCCTTAGGATTTGTTGGTAGAGTGAGGGGCTCTTACTGGGTTCTGAATTCTTGGTGTTTTGAGATTTGTCCCATTTGCCTTCTATCCTTCAGCCCTGCCCAGAGTTTCTTCCGTGACCACTGGAATTCTGCATTCAGCAAGGTTATTAGCCACCTGGATAATTGCACCTTCATAACTTTTAAGACAACCACCTAGAGGCAAACTGCAATGAACGACTTGTAATTCTAGGTCTTAGATCTTTGCTTGAACATAAAGCCAGCTTTCCACTTCCTTAGATTCACAGCCTGGAGAAATCAAAGCTGCACATTACCAGAAGTCATTATCTACTATTTAAAGCCTGTCATAAAATGGAAACATACCTCCTTTTTAGGGGCGAGTAGGGTAAGGGGACCTATTTCTAATTTTGCCAGGCTCCTGTAGGGATTTTTAAAATAGGAATACATTTTTACCCCCAGCTATTTTTCACCACAGGGGTGTGATTGTATCCGACGAGGCAGCTCAGACTTTCTGCTTCGGGGAGAAGGCTTTTATTTCCTGTTGAGGTTTTAAAGTTGCTCTGGTTTAAGCTGTTGCTATTTTACGAGTCCGCCTGAATATTGAAAGGCAGGAGGCCTCTTGGCCTATGTTATGTTGGCCTTGGGGCGTTAGAATGACTGAGCCGCTTTATTTAGGACTGCCAGGCAGGCCATATGTACTCAATTATCCCATTTTGAACGACTGGGTCCTTTGTGCCTCGGCTCCCCTGTGAGCCGCCACTCACTGTTATTACTAAGACCTGGGAAGGGTTGTCAGCAGGAAAATACCACTTTGTGTCACTGGTCCCCCGCGACACCGTCCCGTGTCCCCACAGCAGAAAGCAACTTCTTGTGCATCTTTACCTTAACTCAGTCTGCTCCGAGAAAATGACTGAGAAGTTCATGTGTACTGAAGGACACGGTCGAGTGGAAAAAACATGGGCTTTGAAATCTGGCCGATTTGGGTCCAAATCCCAGCCTTGCTCTCTGAGCTTAGCAAGGCTACCTGTTTTCTGAACGTCACGAGAGTGAGTTGAAGTTCCAAGGAAGCTGATTTCGGAGCCCATGAGAAAAATGGCCAGCACGATAGTCGCTTTCTGCGTGGGTTGCCATGGAGATGGGTTCTGACGCAGTAGATGTTTAATACAGATCTGTTATTTTTCCCTTCTCCCTACTTTTCTCATAGATTTTCAGTCAACAAACATTTATTGATCATCCTTTGGTGTTTCACGATGTGTACCTTTGAATTTTATCTGGGAAAATGGCCTGAGAGTGAGAATTTCAAGCTATCACAAACAGACCACGGGTAGATATTTACTGTTGTGTGTGGGATGCATTACTGGGCCCCCGATTACCACACAGCTCGTGTCTGTCTGCTTTTAAAGACTTCCTCACCTGTGGTTCATATTGATCAGGAAGCGGACTTTTTATATCATCTCGCAGTTTGTGTGATGCACCTCCCTCCCCCTTCTCCTGGAGGAGCCGCGTGAAAGCCCCTCTCCCCGGTCTAGCCCACCCTCCACGCCCCAACTCTTGGCATCTCTGCTCGTGTCCTTAATTCCCGTGACTCCAAAAACATTCTGAATGTTTCGTGGCCACATTCATATTCTAGAAGCCACAGCCAAAAAGAAGCGGAGGAGTGCTGGTGTGTTCACACGAACTTAAGTGGTAAAGACCTCTGGGTAAAGCTTTCGTGGAAACTGATGTCAACCAGAGCTAAAGGTAGTTAGGAACTGGGCGGGTTCTATTCCTCAGAGGAGTATAAGTCCCCAAGCTGGTCACGCCAGTGCCCGGACTCCTTTCAGGGAGTTGGCAGTCCGCGTACACCTTCACACAGAGACAGTCTAGGTCTGTTTCACATAGCTGCCTGCAGCCATTGCCACGCCAGGCTTGTGGGCCAGTGAAACAGAGAAATAATGGGTGGGGACTTGGACAAGGGTCTCAGGAGGGGCCCAGAAGCTACTTCAGGCCTAGAAAGGAGAGACAAACAAAAACCACACTGGAGCTTCATGGACGATAGTCATTCGCATGTGAAGTAGTCCAGCTAGGGCAGTGGGTATAAACACTATTTGGAACATCACCTTAGAAACTGTACTCATTTGAAATTGTAGCGAAATGCTTCTTTTTGTGTTGTAAAGATCTTTTAAATTCCCCTTATGGCCCTGTCTCAACCTCCGAGCAAATACTTCCCCTTAAAATGTCAAGTTTTTATCTTTTTCCTGTAGAGGGCTTTATTTGCTGAGGTATTTCTTAATTGTTCATTAACAGCCCTGATTGGGGCTATAAAAGGGAGTTGATGTGTTTGTTTAGCATCGTCTGTAAATTCTGGCCCCTCGAGTACCTTCTAGCCCACAATCTCCCTAATACGTCAGATTTTGTGGACACCATGTACCAGATTTTATTAAAAGGACCGTGTGTATGGCTTATTGTTTTCGTAAATGCAGTTTATTCTAAGCAGAGTACGCCAGAATTATTTCTATAATTCATAGTTATTGCTGTTGTGTGTAAAGAATACTAATTCTTGTTCCTATAGGATAAAACAACTAAGGCACAGAAATAATCTCCCTTATTGAATCTTCTTCTAAGGATCTAGGGGAAATAGCGCTTGAAGGGCATAATAATAGTGATAATAATAATAATAATAATAATGTGCTCAATCAGCAACACCAATTACAGTAAGAATGATATGGTCACAAACTGCGTCGCTACAATAATTACACAACCGGTACCTTCGCTTGGGAAAGCAGCACAGCGCATGACACTGCCAGTGTACGGGCCACCTAGTTCTCCCGTGTGACCACTTGCCAGGTGGCCCTGCCACTGCAGCCTGTTTGGGGCTGACGGGACACAGCGCCTTCCTGAGGACACGTTTCTGACTGCCGGCCTTTGCTGAGCTCAGACAACCAGCTCCTCGTTGCTGACTCCCACTGTGGGCTCTCTCGTATCTACTCAAACTCAGGGTCCTGAAGTTTCTGAGCCCCTTTCATTCTAAAGCTCCCTCTAAACGCCGAAGACATAACCGCGGAAATCTTTTGCTCAGATGGGAGAAATGGAGTCAAGAGGTGCTGAAATGGATGTGAAGCCTGGAACCTTCATCGCACCTGCACACAGAGTGGTCCCCACTTCTTCCACTGTTTGCATCTGTCCTGGGCAAACCCCTCCCCGCCACCCAACTATCTTTGCACAAAGGAGAATGCATTTCATGTGACATGCCTTCAGTTGAGTTTCCTAGCGAGGGGTGAAGGTGTGTGGGACTAGAAGACAATTGTTCTATCAAATAATGTGTTTTCTGTATGCAATAATGTGCTCTTAACATTAAAAGGACAACCTCAGGCTGTGGAGTAGCCTAAGACACAGCCGCACATGGCGCTGTAGGCAGTTATTGGTCTGCAGAGTTCACCTCAATAACTGCTTTGAGGAATAAGATGCATCTCTATTGAAGGAAGCCAAGAGAATCCCGGACAGTGTACCTGAACACTGAAGCTCTCGCCTGGGTTGTGACGCTGCCGTTGGCTACAGCTGTGCCAGATTGTCACCTCAGGTCAGACCATTGCCAACTAGGACCCTCTCTGCCTGCAACCACTCTGCTCCCAATTGCTTTGCTCTTTAAAAAGTTAATATCTTAAATTGGTTTATAAAAAGTTATATTTTAAGTGGTAAATTAAAAGATCTTTATGTTTATAAAAAGATATAAATATATTCATTACAGAGGATATGAAAAATGTAGAAAAGAAACCCAGAATATAAAATCATCTGTAATACCACCATACAGAGACCACGGAATTAAGAATCCAGGTGGTTTTGACTGGCTGGAACAATCGCATCTGAACCAGCACGATGACATTTAAATGGTGTGTGTTTTGCTTCCAAGATCTGAGCCGGCTCCTTGGAGGGAGAAGCCAGTGGCCCCGAAGCCGAGCCCAGTGCTGACACAGCGAAGGTAGAGCAGAGCGTTGCCGAGTGACTGCAAGAAGCCAACAGAGTAGAATGCATGGAGTTAAGGCAGGACTTGCCACAGGAAGCACGATGGACCTTCTGGGGTGGTCATGGTGAATGGAACGTAGGACGGTCTGCGTTCTAAAGCACCCAGAGGCCGTTCTCTCCTCTGTGCAAAGTTAGTAGTTCCCGCTTTCCACTCCTCACCTTCCCACAGTTCCTCCGAACACACATACACATCCGTTTTGCACACCAGTATCCTTTTGGGTTAAGAAAAGTGTACATTTCCATCGTGCATCAGTCACTTCCACACCAGGCGAAGCCACCGTTGGGTCCGCGGAAAAGCGTGAAGCGCAGAGCGCAGCAGGAATGCCGGGGGCGGGGGGGGGGGCGTTGGCCCCCTGCTCAGCAGGTGTCTTTGCTGAGCGGATGGATCATTCTCCGTTAGTTCGCTAATGAAGGGCCCCTCACGTGGCGCTCCCTCTCCACTCTCACCTCTGGGCCGGGGACATTTGGCAGTTGTTAGATTGGCAGGGGGACTTGACTTGGCTAGCGGTAAAATAACCAATGATTGCACATAATTGCAGAAAACAGTTTTGGGTTTTATTAATGGGGTGCTCTAAACAACATCTTTTAGGCCATCGTTTCACTTCATAGCTAATTCGCTGGCATTCCTGTGCTGTAACTCCCATTTATCTCCCACCCCCACCCCCGCCACAGCACCAAGACTGTATCCTGTTATTGACACAAGTCGGTCATTTTCGGGGGTGATTCTCTAAGGGTATAGATATGCTGTGGGGAGGGTTTGCTGCTGTGGCCGTAGACTACCGTTTCCCTCAGTGTCGCATCTCAAAACAGAACCTGTGGGTCACCATCGCTGATCCCCAGGAGCCTGGCCGGCTCAACGCCTGCCTTCCTGATGTGTCACACACAAACCTGTGGCGTTCTCATCGGTTTCTTTAACATCCCGTGGCTATCTGCTCTGTGCTGGGCACACAGGGAATGTGAAGATGAAACCAATTGCTGCCCTTTGGGTATTTATTAGATGCTGCTGCTTTTAGTTACTTCCTGGCCAAATTACAAGCCCCTCGAGGCCAAGGACCTTGTCTTCCCTGTTCTGTCTTTGAACGCTATGTATAATCCAGTGTCTAAGTGCACAGTAGACACTCAGGGAACGTTAATAAGTGGATTAATCTAACGGAGGAAAGAAGACAAGTAAGGACGTAGATGCTGAAATGGAAAAGGAAAAAAACACATTTTGAGACCGCGAAAGGGTTACAGAATGGGCTGTAGGACTTAGATGAAGAGGGTGCCTCTTAGTCTGAGGGGAGCCCGGAAGGCTGCGTGGAGAGGCTGGCCTGGAGGACGGGGCGGGAGTCGGACAGGCGGAGAGCGGAGGCTGGCATTTCGGGGGCAAATTCAGAGAACGTGTGCGTGCATGGAAGGAAGAACGTGAGGCGCCTTTTGGCTTTTACGTGAGAATCAGATCTGTGCCGGGAAGTAGCGGGAGATCAGAGAGGAAGTGCAGGTTGGAGGCGGGTCACGGGCGTCTTGAACAGTGGGGTCAGGGTGGGGCTTGACTCACTGGCCGTGAGGTCTTTGAGAGGTTTCTGAATGTCAGGTCACGTGGTCGGTCACACAGCGGGGCAGAGCCAGTGGCTTGTGGAGGATGGCAGGAGAATTGTGGTCGCTCCCTCTGGCGCTGAGAGCACAGGAAGGCAGGCGGTTCTTAGGGCAGGGGAGGGATGCTTAGAGTCGTATCTCGAGTGAAGGTCTCATGTTCTCTGGTTTGGGGTGTTCTGTTTTCTTCCTCAGCAGAGTTCAGCGGGGTCTCATTTCGGTCCTGAGGGCCCAGAGCCTGTAGTATTAATGGTCAGGCCAGAATTAAGGCGGGAGGAAGGAAGAAGCCTTCCCAGAGGGGGCTGTGTGTCATCAAGGCCGGGCTCAGAGCCGGGGACCCGGAGCCTCCCTGGCCATGCACATCTGCTCCGTGGTCACCTCTTCCCTGAGTGGGGACTCGGCACGTTGCAGACAGACACGGAGGGTAATTCCCCAGCTTGTTCTCGATGGTTTCTTTGCTGTGGGAACCAGGCTGTTTCTGAAGAGGTGTTTGGAGCAGCCAGGCCTGTCACTTTTTCCCTTCCCGGAGGACCCTCCTTTTTAAGACACAGCTGTCTTCACAGCTCCGCCCTCTGTCCTTCCCGCTCTGGTGTTCTGCTCTCCTTGGATTACCGCAGCCTGATCTATTTTTCGAGACCAAAAATATGTCCCGAGGAAATATGGCAGTTCTAAAGCTTACACCACGGGAATGTTCGTCTGGGCGTTGTGTTTTCTGGGTGTGCTGTCTCCCAGCGATGGGCCGCATGTTGCCAAACGCACTAAGCCTTTGTGAAGAAAAAGACCCAGCTTCCAGCCAAACAGGGCCTGGCTTGGCTGGGCGTGGGATGGGAGCAGCCACCACGGTCCCCAGAGACCTGCCTGAGCCCCTGTGTGGCCTGAGGCCCTCCCTCTTAGTGATGCCGGAGGGAGTCTGTCCCTGCTGGAGACAAGCAGAAGATCCCCCATCCGCAGGGGTGGGTGGCGTCGTCTCCGGCCCCACCGCAGCCGGCTGGCATTCCGCCTCTTGATGGGGCCAAAAATGATCTGGTTTTGGAGGCCAGCTTTGAGAACCCGAGGCAACTGGAGGGCGTAGGACGCTGGGAGGAGGGCGTGGGCGTCGTCCTGTTCCGTGGGGTCCCTGTCAGATCTCAGCGTGGGCTCTTCTCCGTGTCCCCACATGGGGTCTTCGCAGGGACCTGCCCTCTGCCTCCCAACGTGACCGTTATGTTTTACTTCTTAGGCTAGATTGTGGATGTGTGGTGCATTATACTCTTCTTTGTGCTCCTTTGGGTTTCTGAAAGAGTTCGTGGTAGATTTTTTTTTTTTTTAATAAAGAAAAGAATCTTCTCTTTCTCTTCCCTTCTTTCACCCACAAACAACAGAAGAACTTTCTATCAGGAGCCATTTAAGTTTCCTGTTGGGAACAATTCTTTTCTTCTGTATTTCTTGGAAAATGCAGTCTGCCTTGTTGGCGCCATATCACATCAGACACTTTTATTTTCAGAACTGGGCCACTCAGGATGTCCCTCGTGGTGGGGTGACCTGGTAGTGTGCTCAGGGCCCAGAGATCAGCGACATGCGCGCGCCCTACAGCGCTGCTCTGGGAGGCCCAGGCGGAGGGAGCATCGCCCGCGCATGCGCATGCACGAGCAGCCGCCCTCCCCTCCTCTCCCCCTCCCCCGTCCCCTCTCTCCCCCTCCCCCTCCCCCCTCTTCCCCTCCCCGGCCCTCCAGACCCCGCGACCTGTCTCTCGGTGGAAGTGGGGGGCGGGAGTGGCCTCCAGTTCAGCGCCTGGTGGATTTTATTTGGAGATGAGAGAAGTGGCTCATTCATTTGCATTTTGAAGGTTGGGTATTGGAGGCCTAGAGAGAGAAAATGGCTCTCTCACGATAAAATACAAAGTGGTGGTGGCGGTGGTGGCGGTGGTTATGGCACTTGAAATTCTGCATCCTTGCAGGACACCCTGTCGCCTCTTCAGCGTGCTCTTCTCTTGTGATGGGCACAGACCCTCAAGATTCCTTTTTATCTTCTGCTTCATTCGCAATGGTTGGATTGCCCTCTCCCATTCTCCCAATATTGCCAACTGGGTGGTGTTGCCTTGAGTGAGTTTAGACTGAAACACGAAGGCGGCTTTCTCTCCCCTCCCCCTCTCCCTGGGACGCAGCGTTGCCCCCCAAACTCCTGGGGGAACTGGGTTTGCTTTTCTCTTTGATACCATTGGAGAGCAGCCCAATCGGCTGTATTCGGCCTCCCTGCAGGCGCGAATTCACTTCGCCCTGGTGTTGGAGCCCATGTCCGAGCACTTGGGGTGGCTGCGTGAAGTCACCAGCCCCCACGCGTGCACCGTCCTGCTTTATACCCCGTCACCATTCCTCGGGGTCGCTCCTTAGTGCAATGCCAGACACTTAATGAGTACTTAATACCCATGAATTGAATAAAATTATTCGACAGCTGGCATTTTCCATGACTATCATTACAAAAGGATTCCAGTCATCATTTATGGGTGTTCTCCCTGGAGCTAACGCTGAGTGAGAAGTTAACCCAGTTAAAGCTCAAGTTAATAACACGAAATCACTTTTCGGCCTGTTGACTGATATCCTTTAAACTCAGTGTGGTTTTTCCAACGCGGGAAACCCTAGTGTAGCCAGAGCATTGCTTTTTTCAATTAACCTAGTTCAATTCTGATTTTTTTTTTTAGTTCAATTTAGGTCAATCTCAGATTTTTAAGAATGAACCTCTGGAGAGAAAGGAAATTAACTAGGCCCTAAGGGAGGCCGGGTTACCACAATTAACCCCAAAGACAGACTCTCAGGCTGATGGGGGGCCTAGCGAGGGGTCATATGACCACTTCAGGCCATCCCCTCACATGGAGACCCTGGTGGGAAAGTCCTCTTCTTATCTGCTGCCTGGTTAAATAAACATCGCATGCCACAGCGCCTGCTGAGGGTTTTCCAATTTCTCATGCTCTTTCTGTCTTTCACAGTAGAGAGTGTTCTCTCCTCTCCTGAGTTGAGGGGCCAACAAGCTCCTTCCTCCTGGAGCTCACTGGCGGGGTTCAGGGATGGGAGAGACGGTCTCAGGCAGACCTGATGCAGGGCAGAGAAGGAAGGAGTCTGGGGGAAAAAGAAGGGCCCAGGGCGGGAGGACAGAGCCAGGCTGCGTTCTGTGTCAGGCACAGGGCTGTCATTCATTGGATCTGGGGCCATAAATCACCCGCCAAGTCCTTGTCGCCTTTTATCATCATTCAAAGGCGTTTCTGCTGCGTGGATGTACACATGGCCCCGTGCTGGACCTTTCGATTCTCCCATTTCTCACTCCAGGTTTAGATAATGCAGGATGCGGGCCCTCAACTTTAGGTTCCACTTGACTGTGGAATTTCCTGACTGAGGATGGAGTCTGGGGCTACCTTGAGGTACATGGGAGAGTCATTATACCTGGAATGCCAATTTTTCTAAAATTTGAAATCTAAAATGCAGTTTCCTCCTTTCCATACAGTGAGACTCCCATAGTCCTTCTACGCTCCTCCCCGTGACATCGCTTTTTCATCAAAGGGACCAGAAGTTGAAATTAGGGAAATCTATTTTATAGGAAGGAAGGACATAGAGATGGGACCTGAACTGCTGAGTTTATCATTTGGTGGGAACCTGATACGTGGGAGGTCTCTCTGAGATAGATATTCAGTGGCCGAGGGTTCCAGGTATACCTGGTGCACACCCAGTATCCCCAACACTTAGATAAATCCTGTGTTCTCATGTATGTCATGTGCAGACCACAGGTGCCACGGAAGTGCCCACACCCAGACAGCTGCTCCCTTGGCAGTTGATTTGTAGTCGCCCAAAGGTCAGGTTTTTTTCTGGAGATCAGTGTATCTCCTGCTGGCGTCCCTGACAGCTTTCCAACACCTGGACCTAAATTAAAGCCAGACTTCGTGTTTAATAGGAACAGTTTCCATTTCATAGCCTCAGTTCCCCAGGGCTGGGATACAGCGAATGTTCTGTATTAAGGAAGGACAGTGCCCATCAAAGGCCCACTCTTCCACCTTCTCTGTAAAGCGAAGGAGCTCAAGGAATATAAACATAAAACCTTTTTGCATTCATAACAACACTCACCCGTCATTTCATTCTAAGCAAAGCAGAATGTTTTTCCTGTCTGTTAGAACTCCCATAACAAGTTATATTTGAACAGAGTTGACTAGCATAAAAAGAAATTTTAAGAGAAAAGCTTTTTCCCACCTATGAGGTATATTGCCCTTATGTTACCAAAATGACCCATTTTACTGAGTTGACAAATGCCACTCTGCTTCCTGTTTTCAGATATTATTTTAAATTTCTCTTCTCTGGCCTCTGAGGCCATGGGGAATAGAAAGCTTTGATATTGGTGCATATGGGTTGACGGTAATATTCTGAGATGAAAATTAATAAAGAAAATCAATATTTTAATTCCCTCCACTTTCTGGTTGGATTTTTATCCTTTTCTTTTTCATTGTGTGCATCTTACCTTGATGTTTTATTTTCATTGTTCCATCTTCCTTTTATTCTTTTCTGGAATTATTGACATACAGCTTGAGTCTTATTTTCCTAGAATCTTTTCTACTCTCTCAGAGTTTGTAATTTGCATCTGTCCTTTCACTCTCAATTTCAAGTTAATTTAAATCAGGAAATATTTTCTAAGTGTCAATCATGTTCCCACACTAAGCCAGGAGCTCTAAAAAAATATGAAGATGAGTAGGATGGAGTCCTTTCCCTAGGAAGCTTATGCTCTAATGGGAGAAGAAAACAAATACATAAACAACTGTAAGACAGAATGTGGTAGGTGCTAAAGAAGAAATGCTGATCAATAACATGAGAGTCTTTGGGGGTTCACAAGAGGGAGGTACCATGTCTGATGGGCTGAATAAGGAAAAACTTCATTAAGGAGGTGACATTTAAGGTGGCCCACACTGGGAACTAGAGGGCTCACCTAGTCTTTCCCGCCTTAATATTTTCCCTTACCTCTTGCCTTACTAAAACTCTTTCCCTACCATTTATACTTGTCTCCGCTTGAGATGAAAGATGTTCTCAGGTTTGGTTTACGCTCGGTGCTAGATGGCAGCCCCAGTGGAAAGAATGGGGGCCAGGTCGAGGCCCGGCTCCTCCATGACCAGCCAGGTGCCTCAGCATGACATGGGCTGAGGAGCCCCACTTTCCTGGAATGTCGTGAGAGTTTTCGGAAGCATTCCTGTGATGGGGGTTCAGTGCCCGAGAAGGACGGAATTCCCAGATTTTGAGTGTGCCTCTGCAACTAGGTAGGTGATGGCACTTAATCACCAGGACACACCTCTCTGCAGGGCATGTAGAGACGGAGTTCATCCCCTCCATTTCTGAAAGCCAGTGGAGGCCTCTCCCCCTCTGAGAATTCATTTCATTTGTTAGTTTGCTCGTTCGTCCATCCGTCCGTCCGTCCACCCATCCATCTATCCATCCACCCATCCGTCCACCCATCCATCCTTTGATTCAACGCGTCGTCATTCGATGTCTGCTCCATGCCAGGCACTATGATGGGCTCGGGATAAAAAGGGAATCGAACCCGGTTTCTGCTCTGGAGACTGACAGTCCTTTAAGGATGTATGTGTGACCCGGGAAGCTGGCATAGTAGAAATGCATCTCTGTGTATCATCTCTGTATTTTTGTGTTTCTTTAGAGACTTACATAATCAGTGTCTTTTTGGACTCATAATGTTAATTCCTTAGATAATTTGAAAATGTGCCTTCCCCTCCGTCATTTAGAATGGTGTCATTTTGGTATGACCTCGTCTTTCTTTCAGGGTTTCATATTTCAGTGTCATAATTGTAGTACCTGTTATTTCTTAAAGAGAGATCCCTTATCCTTGAGTTCCATTTTTATTGGCATGACTTACTTAAAAAAGAAAGAAAGAAAGAAAGAAAGAAAGAAAGAAAGAAAGAAAGAAAGAAAGAAAGAAAGAAAGAAAGAAAGAAAGAAAGAAAATTACCCGGCATCGCATTGATACCCTGCGATGATAAAACCACGACTTCTTTCAATGAAGCTCCTTGCAAGAGTAGAGTATCTGTAACAAAGACAGAAGCAGGAGAGAAACCTCGCACTTATGCTCACAGGCGGGGTGAACTCAGAAGAGACTGATACCCCCTCTATCCCTCCCTACCTCCACCCCGTCCCTCAGAGCACCAGGAAGAACAAAAGGCAATTCACATCACAGAATATTTCTTCTGTCACTAAGGCACCAAACTATTAAAAATAAAACTGTCCCTCAAGGCAAAACATTTCATTTATTTTCCTTTGAATGAGTGAGTTGTTTATTAAGATGAACTAAGTGGCTAAATCTAGATTGTATGCAGGCAAGAAAAATTGATTTATTGCACCCTTTCGGAAAGTGTGCTTTATGTTCTCTGGAATCATCGTTGGATTTTAAATGAGGAAGGACTCATTTTGTCGGCTTGGGAGCCGAGAGCTGCTCCGAGAAAGCAGCACAAGCTGGCTCTGCGCCCCGGGACGCCGTAGTTGACCTTCGTCCTTTAGCAGATTTTTTTTTTTTTTTTGAACTAAGTCAGGATGTTAAAAGATTTGGTTAGGTTTAATGATCTTCAAGGAAGATGATATTCCTGCCTCAACCGGAACTATCGTTTTCTTTTTAAGTATTTAATGTGAAAATGTTTCATTTTTGCCTCCGTTCCTCTGTGAGGCCATAATCCCGGTTTTGAGAGCTGGGACTTTGTCGTGTCCTGACCCGGCCCAGAGGCATTGCTGTCCCCAGAGAAGGATGTTTGTCTCTGCAGGGAGGTCCCATCGCTGTGTGCGCATCTGGGGACAGAGATGTGACGTCTAATTTTCCTCCAATTGAGGCCCCATTTGTTCTAAACAGATGGAACTTGAAAGGAGAAAAAGGTGTAAATGATTAAAAAGCAAACAATAAAACCTGCACCCAATTGAGCAGTAAAACACGGGAAACCTCGTGTTGAAGAGAGATGTTTTTAATTTTGAAAAATTTTTTTTCCTTTCTAATTTGGACACCAAATGATCATTCCCCTCTTTTCTAGTTGTAATTATTCTAACAGTTTCTGGTGGGTAATCTCAGGACACCCCTTGCGTCACGCAGGAATCCGAGCGGTTGCCTGATAAAGGTTACTAACTCCATATCTCAGATGAGGAAACCGAAGCTCAGAGTGGCTTTGTGACTTGCGACAGGACACCTGCTTAACAGTAAGGACAGTGACAGCTACAGACGCACCTGCAGCCGTCTCATCCCAGAACCAGGTACTTGCTGCCAGTGACTGCACCTCTCCCTGTGTCGTCTGGTCAGCACCACCCTCACCTCGGGCTTACAAGTGAGGACCAGAGCACAGAGAGGAGGAAGGAGCTGCTCGCGGTTAACCAGCTCGTGAGAACTGGAACTTGCACTTAGTCCAGCCTCCTTTCCAAAAGCCCGCTTTGGCGACGCGTTATTTGGCCATATTGATTTGTCCCTTTTGCACGGCGCCTCTGAAGAGAGCCCACCTCCAGGTCAGTACACGTATATCCTGTGTAACTGGCAGAGGCAGAGGCTGTCTGTGGCTGGGACCTTGGGAACCGAGGGGTCCACATTTCTGTCTGTCTGTTAGTGTCACCTGTGTAGGGAAATCAGGCTTTGGGAGCAGACCGTACCTGGGGTTTCTTAGCGGGGTGCATTACGGTCGCCTGAGCTGATGGGGTGCCATCCTCTTGGTCTGGTTTGCATGAGGTGAGCAAACAGGATCAGCAGCTGTCACTCCAGAAGCTCAGGTGAAAACGGAAGGGACCTCTGTGGCTCTTCCTTCTCCCTGCTTGCTTTTACGCCCCTCGGAGATGCAGAAGGGGAACTGAAGGGGGTGAGAAGAAGTGGGGGGGTCTTGCATTCGGGGCCTGAAGGTTTTCACCTCGTCTGCCAGGAGATCTAAATATTAGCTATGGGTGGGAGAACAGGATTCGGGCTTCCCCTTTGGGCCCCGTTTCCAGCCTGGGGTGACCCCAAAGGTCTGCAGCGCTGTATGGAATTCCCGCAGATGGGGCTGCCTAGGAATGCGGTTTCACTGTGTATTTCACACATGAACTCTAGCTCAGAGTTTTAATAAGCAAATGTGCATTGTGCCTGGCCGTGGCAGGGCGGGGTTATATTTCCCAATCTATGAATTAACAAACAGGATGAGCCTTTTCAAAAAGGAAGCTCAGGGCAGAATGAACGACTGAAAATTTACTGGCTCGTAAATGTTGCTTTCTGTCCATCTTGACAAATTCCTCTTCGCCAGACCCCAAACCCTTTTGCTGTTTCCTGCCGGTGTTTCCGACTTTGCCATCGCGGTTTGCGGGGTCCTTTGGAGGTGGCGAGTGCCAGGAGGGAGCACTCTGCACCCACATTGCTTCCTGAGAGCCACACGTGACTTGTCTGACCTTGGGTTTCTTTTCTATGTCCATCTGAAAAGTAAAGGCCTTATCCCTACAGGAGGCACCAAACACCTACTTGTATTAGAAACTGGAGCATCCTTGTGTCTTCTCGCCCCTATCGTTGCTTGTCCTGCCAGCTCCCCCTTTCCACACAGAGTTGGTGGCAGGAGAGAGAACAGTGACTCCCCAGCCAGGCTGCTGGGCCTGCCCACCTAGATCTCAGAAGGCTTTTGGGGTTCGGGCTGACTCCACCCTGTTTTCCTCCTTGGAACAGCTCTGAACAGCCCAAATCGTGGCGTGCTTCGTCACTGGCCTTTGTGGGGGCCTTCGTGGGGGGTGAGAAGCAGCAAGACCGCCAGCCCTCGCCAGGGCCTCCCCGGGGGCTTCTGGCATCTCTCTCAGCAGCATGTTGTCCTGGTCGCACTGAAGACTGGTGGGGAATTTGGGGGCTGTGGGCACAGAAGGTAGGAAGGACAGGGCAGTGTTTTCCTCCTTGAGATGACTTGTCTTCTCTCGACAGTAGAGACGAACAGTAATAATAACCACTAGTATTAAGTTGCCCTATGTCTTTCATTTAGTTCACATTTAATTCTCACATCCTGTAGGGTTTTAGGGTAAGAATTATTATTACGGGCTCTATTTTTCACAGATGGTTAGAGACCAAAACTAAGGGACCAAAGCTTTGGAATGCAGGGTCCACTCGGCTCCTTCCATTTCTCCTCTAGCTTTGGGTTTGGGAAGCCTCCTCCCGTAGCTTGACAGGCACTTACTTCTATTGTTCTGCGTTGAGAGTGGCGGGTGGTAAGGAGCTGGGTGTAAAATTTCAGAGCAGTTGGTCATCCTCGATGGCAGCAGGAGGATGGGGGTTCCTGACTGAGCAGCAGGCTGAGGTGGAGAGCACCCCTCACCGTCAGCATCCTGAAGAAGTACGATATGTGACTGTGTGTGTGTGTGTGTGTGTGTGTGTGTGTGTGTGTGTGTGGTGCAGCCAGTGGGTAAGGTCAAGATGGGTTCTTTGAGGCATAAAATACTGTTTCTTGCAAAAAAGAGGTTGAGATTTTGCAGCTGGTTTCCTTTAACTACCAGCAACCCCAGCATTGTTTCAAAAAGCCACAGAATTTCCAAACACAATGCAAATTCCAAGAGTGTAGGGTGTGGATTTGGGGAACTGAGGTGGGTGTGGATGTGTGGATGCCTGGGGGTGGGCGGACCACAGCCTGAGCCATTTTGTCCTACCTGGATGACGAATTTCACATGGCTCCATGGTCCTCAATTTTGTCTTCAGGACACTCAAGTTTAAGCTTGGGAAAGAAGAGAATATGGAAGGAGCAGGCCCCGGGGACTAGCAGTGGCCATTAAAGACCAGACATCAGCCCAGGACAGCCCCGTTTGGCGAGACCTTTAACGACTGCCTTCCCATCAGCTGGTGTCTGGGGAGGCACATGGTATCAGTTAAGCTGCAGAGTGCCATTTGTATAAGTAAGTTTGTTAATGGGAAATTTATTTTTTTCTGTAATCTTAAAAAATAGTGCAGTCTGTACTCACATGTTTTCAAAATAGCAGCAACAGAACCAGCCACTGAGACTTGGGTCAAAGCAAAGAAAGAAAAGGAAGAAATGAGCAAAACCACCAGCCTCCCAAGAAACGGTTTCCACACTCCTGACAGCTCTCCACAGTCTTTGTAACAAGACTGTTGACCTGCGGGTCAGAGGTGGCCGACTTTCTCTGAAGTTTGAAGGAAGCGAAACATTTTTTTCTTGTTCTCCTTCTGCTCTTCCTACGCCTGCTTTCCACTTTACATTTTTCACTTGACAAACTCAGGCGACCTTACGAAACCGCTCAGGAGTGTGAGAGTCAACTCTGGGTTTTGAAGTAACATCTTAAAAATGGCTTCTGTATGCTTTGAAGCACAGGGGAGGTCAGGAGCCTGGGTTCTAGGTCTGGTTGTTCTGTGAGCTAACTGGAATCTCCATCGGTGTGGTCAAGTGTGTGTAAGGCTGTGGAGGCACAGGGAAGGTGAATAGTAGTCTTTCCGAATTATGAAGAGCGTAATTTGGAGAACATTCTCAATTCTTTCATCTGTGTAGGAGACGCACGTTGCAATGGTTAAGAAATACCACGTGCTAACTGAATGAGGGGAGAAAGAATCTCTTAACAAATGGTTCTGGGATGAAAAACGCTAGGTACCAACATAGAGTCTGGAGGAATTGAATGATTAGTTGTAGAAAATGAAGCTCTGAAAAGAGTAGAGGAAAATATAGGTGAGTTTTTTTCTAATCTCAGAGTGGGGAACCTTATCTACACCTGACAGCGAGGGAAGAAAAATCAGTGAACAGGACTGAGAGATTGAGTTACAAATTACACACAAACATATTCATAGCATCATAACGGCAGAGCCTTGAAACCACCCAAACTTCTGTTGAGAGGAGAATCGATAACAAGAATTTTTCATACGGTGGAATTTTTTAAACAACAGCCCAAGTTAATAACTACAGTGACATGCGATAATATGTATAAGTCTTAACAATATAATATTAAGTGCAAAAAAGATTACTTACAGCACAATAACATTTAAAATTTACTTATTTATTTTAAAATTGAGGTATTGTTGACATGTAACATCATATTAGTTTCAGGTATCCAACAAGATGATAGCATTTTTACCCACATTTTAATATGAAAAATTTCAGACAGGAAAGTTGAAGGCATTTCACAGTGAAGACCTGTGCTCTCACCGTCCAGTTTACACCGTTATCATTTCACCGTGTTCGCTTTATCACGTCCCCATCCATCCTTCCCTTTGCAATCCGGTGTTTCTCACCTGGGGGTGATTTTGCCCCTCAGCGAACATTGGAGGCATTTTTGCTTGTCACAGCCGCAGTGCTGCTGAAATCTGTGCGAACACCCTGCATCGCACAGAACAAAGCCTACGACAAGGAGTTGTCCGGCCCCACATTTCAGCAGTGCTCAGGTTGAAGGACCCTGCGTTAATCTGTCTCATTTTCTGACGCATTTTAAAGAAAGTTAGACACACCCCATAGAACATTGTCATTGCCTTGGAAAGTCCTCTCGTGGTCCCTCCCCGGTCGATCTCCTTAGGGCACCCCCACCGAGGCAACCACACTTCCGGGCTTTTTCCACCATGGATCACTTTTGTCCGTTTTAGAATCGCACGTCAATGGAATCATAAAATACTTACCTTCTGTGTGAGACTTCTTTCGGGTCCGTAGCACAGCGGTCCTCCCCAAAGTGTGTTTCGTGGACCTCTTGGAGCATCCCAAAGCCTTTCGAGGTGTTACAATTAATTTTATACTAATTCCGAGACTTTTTTCCCCCTTCGCACCGCACTGACGTTTACACTGACGGTGCCAAGGCAGCGGGAGTCAACCTGTTGGTGTCGCAGATGGACAGACGCGGCGGCCCCGGACTGCTGACAGCCGTGATCTTGACATCGCACCCGTGGTACGAGGAGTCGGCATTACTTGAGAACGCTCCCGACGAGGCTGTAAAAATGATGAATTCTCTTAAATCTTGGCCCCCGAGGATGTGCCCTTTTCCTCTTCGGCGTGAGGAAACGGGAAGTGCACGGAAGTGCTGTCGCTACAAGCCACCGGGCGGTGGCTGTCATAGGAAGAGTTCACGTGCAGTTGTTCGAGTTGCCAGCTGCACTGGCTGCCTCTTTTTCTGGAACGCCGTTTTCACCTGGAAGAACAAATGGCAAACTGTGGTCATTTAAACTTGCGTTTGTGGCAGAGAGAATGAACCTGTCACTTGAAATAACTAACGGTATTTGTTGCGGTTGAGACAACTTGCAAATGAAAATTAGAGTTTGGGAAACTTGCGTCATCACACACTTGATAGTGTCCCAATATCTAAGGCTTTTCTGATGAGATTGCTGGTGATTTAAAAAAATGTGATTTTTAAAATATTGCATAAGGGCATACATCGACATTTGGGAATTCTGCATAACTCGGTGAATCATTTTCCAAATGACCTATGATGTTACAACATATGTGGGTACAAGTTCCATTCCAAGTGTAAATAGGCCAATGGACTTTCATGTAATAGAGTACAAAAAGCTTATTGATATGGTTTCAGGTTCCACATTAGGACTAACCTGTAAGAAACTACCACTTCTGAGTTTTGGTTTGTATCAAAGATGAATAGCTGCAATTGCCCAAAAAGACTATTAAAATATTCCTCCATTTTCTAAATACATATCTGTATGAGGTTGAACTTTCTTTATATACTTTAGCCACAAACAATGATCGAAGCAGATTGAATGCAGAGGAAGATATGTGATCTGACCTATATTCTATTAAGCCAGACATTAAAGAGATTTGTAAAAATTAAAAAAAAAAAAAAGGCTTTTCTTTTTTTTTTGGCTTGGAAAAATATAATTACTTTTCTCAGAAATATGCTGTTGTTTTGCAAGAGCTTTATTTTATTGTATTCAAATGAATTAATACACATTTTGGAATTTCTTTATTTTAATTTCTATTACTATAATTATAACCCACATAAACAAAAGCTTTTGAATGTCCTCAATACTTCAGAGTGTAAAGTGATCCCGAAACCAGAAACTCTGAGCACCACTGACTTTTATAATGCGTTTAAGATGTGCCATGTTGCTGTATCAGGCATTTCTTCCTTTGTATTGTGAGTTGTATTCCATTGTGTGAATGCACCACAGCTTGTTCTTCCTCCTATTGATAGACATCTGGCTCCTTCCAGATTTTGGCTGTTGTGAATACAGCTGGCACGTACATTCTTGTACAAATCTTTTTGTAAACATGTTTTTCTTTGGGGTAAAGACCTAGGTGTTGAAATGGACTCGTCCTAGCGTAGGTGTATATATTTATTGTGTAAGAAACTTCCAGATAGTTTTCCAGAGTCTTTACCATTTCCCATCCCCGCACAATGTACAAGAGTATAACAGCCTTTTTAGAAGGTTAAAACAGCAAACCACACAAACACACACATACACACTTTCAGAATTTAGATAGATGAAATAACGCTATATACAAAAAGATCAAGGGAGAGATGAGCACAGGAGTTGGGACAACGGTGAACTTGGAGGGGAGGCGGGGAGACGGGCTGCAGAGATCGGCGTACCAAGGTGGAAGACACTGGGAGCTCAGTTAAAATGGTGTTTTATAAAACAACGAACGCCAGGTAGGGGGATTCTTTCTAATAGAAAATCGCTCCCCAGAATATCCGTGCCTGTGGCAGCAGCAAGGCTAGGGCGTATTTTCCTGTCCAATCTCTAAATCTGAGTCTTCTTAGGCTTTGGATTTCTACAACGAGCAGTCCGACCTTCTGTGAGGGGCTGACGGAGGGAACTCGCTTCTGCTGCTTACGTGGTGGCATCAGAGGAGAGGAGTGAGCCCGTTGCTCCCGCCATTTGATAATTCCTATTTGAATCGACAACCACTTTCCTGTTGGGCTTCCCTCACCCATCTAAATCCTGGCTGCCTTCTGAATCGAGAATTGGTAAATCTAAATCGACCCATTAGCAGTATGAAAATTAAAACAATCATCAAAAATCTACCAAAAAGTAAAAGTTCAGAACCAGATGGCTTCTTCAGTGAATTCTACCAAACATTCGAAGAAGATTTAATACCTATTCTCAAATTCTTCCAAAAAAATCAAAGGAGGCAATACTTCCCAACTCATTTTATGAGGCCAGTATTACCCTGATACCAAAACCTGGTAAAGATAACACAAAAAAAGAAAACTACAGACCAATATCTCTCATGAACACAGATGCAAAAATCCTAAATAAGATACTAGCGAACCAAATACAGCAGCATATTAAAAAGATTATATGCCACGACCAAGTGGGCTTCATCCTAGGATGGTTCAACATATGCAAATCGATTAATGTGATACACCACATAAACAGAAAAAAAAATAAGAACCATATGATCATATACATAGATGCAGAAAGAGCCTTTGACAAGATATAGCATCCATTTATGATCAAAACACTTAACAAAATGGATATAGAAAAAAATACCTTAACATAATAAAGGCCATATATGACAAACTGTCAGCCAACATTATACTTAGTGGTGAAAAACTAAAAACCTTCCCTCTAAGATCGGGAACAAGGCAAGGCTGTCCACTATCCCCATTGTTATTCAGTATAACATTGGAGGTCCTAGCGAGTGCAATCAGACAAGAGAAGGATATAAAAGATATCCAAATGGGAAACGAAGAAGTCAAACTGTCAGCATTTGCGGATGATATGATTATCTATATAGAAAACTGATTATCTATATAGAAAACCCTAAAGACTCCACAAGAATGCTACTAGAAACAATAAGCAAATACTGTAAAGTTTCTGGATACAAAATCAATGTTCAAAAATCCATAGCGTTCCTATACTCTAATAATAAATTGTTAGAAAAAGAGGTGGAAAAAATAATTCCTTTTGCAATTGCAACAAAAAGATTAAAATACCTAGGAATAAATTTAATGAAACATGTCAAGGATCTATATGATGAAAACTATAAGACCCTATTAATAGAAATTGAAGAAGAAACAAAGAAATGGAAAGATAGTCTGTATTCTTGGATTAGAAGAATCAACATAGTTAAAATGACCTTATTACCTAAAGCATTATACAGATTTAATGTAATCCCCATCAAAATTCCATTGGCATTTTTTAAGGAAATAGAACAAAAAATCATCAGATCTATATGGGAGGACAAAAGACTGAATCACCATGTGAAAAAGCCATCATGTGAAAAAAGAATGAGTCTGGAGACATCACTCTGCCTGACTTCAAATCATACTACAAAGTGACATGGCATGGTATTGGCAGAAAAACAGTCACACAGACTAGTGGAATAGAATTGAGAGTCCAGAAGTAAACCCATATTTATATGGGCAAATAATTTTCAACAAAAGACCCAAAAACATACAGTGGAGAAAAGAAAGTCTCTTTAATAAATGGTGCTGGGAAAACTGGAAAGCCACCTGCAAAGGAATGAAAGTAGACTGTTGTCTATCACTACACGCCAAGATTAACTCACAGTGGATTAAGGACCTGAATATAGGACCTGAAACAATAAAAGGCATAGAAGAAAACATAGGAACTAAACTCCTGGATCTTGGACTTAAAGAGGATTTTATGAATTTTGACCTCAAAGGCAAGGGAAGTAAAGGCAAAATAAACGAATGGGACTACATCAACCTAAAAAGCTTCTACACAGCAAAAGAAACCATCAACAAGGTAAAGAGACAACCATCCAAATGGGAAAATATATTTGCAAGCAACACCTCTGATAGGGCCCTAATATTCCAAATATACAAAGAACTCATACAACTCAATAACAACAAAAAACAAATGATCCAGTTAAAAAATAGGCAGAGGACCTGAACAGACTCTTCTCCCAAGAAGACATACAAATGGCCAACAAACGTATGAAAGGATGCTCAACATTGCTAGCTGTTAAGGAAGTGGAAACCAAAACCACAATGAAATACTATCTCACACCTGTTAGAATAGCTATAATCAGCATGACAAGTAATAACAAGTGTTGGAGAGGATGTGGAGAAAAAGGAACCCTCACCCACTGCAGGTGGGACTGCAAATTGGTACAGCCACTATGGAAAACAGTATGGAGGTTCCTCAAAAAACTTAATTGATCTACTGTATGATCCAACAGTCCCTCTACTGGGTATTTACCCCAAGACTCGAAAACTCATATCTGAAAAGATATTTGCACACCGATGTTCTTAGCAGCATTATTCACAGTGGCTAGGACGTGGAAGCAACCAAAGTGTCCTACAATAGATGATTGGCTAAAGAAGCTGTGGTACATATATACAATGGAATATTACTCAGCCATAAGAGATGAATTACTGCCATTTACGACAACGTGGATAGACCTTGATAATCATGCTGAGCGAAATAAGCCAGATAGAAAAAATGGAAAACCACATGATATCACTTATATGTGGGATATAAACCTAAAAGCAACAAACGAACATGACAAACAGAGATTCATGGACATGGACAATAGACTGGTGGTTACCAGAGGAGAGAGGGTGGGGGGAGGGGCGAGGTAGATGGGGTACAAGGGGTCAAATATGTGGTAATAGAAAGAAATCTAACTAAGGGTGGTAAACACACAGTGCAATATAAATATACACCTTACTGTTGAAGTATATACCTTAAACTTACTGGATTTCATTAAGGAAGTCACCATAAAAAAAAAATTAAATCCTCGCTGCCCTTCCTGAGGATTCTCCTTCCAGCCTCCCAGTCCTGTGCAGGTGACTTGAGGCCAGAGCGAGGCCTCACTTAGCCATAATCAGAAACATCCCGTACCCCTGGTCCATGAGGGATAGGAGGATTTAAGCCTGAGTTTATTTACCCTTAGATTTTATTATTGTTATTCTTATTTTAGGACTTGGGATAAAAAGGCCCATAGAAACAAAAGCATAAAACAGCTTTTACTGAGCAAACATTATGCTGATTTATTTGTAAGTGAAATCTGAACCATATGGTCTAGACTCCCTCAAAATGTGTGAGAGACTCAGGATTAAGGGAACAGGCCCTTGGCAAACTTGTTTTGTATTTCACTAAACATGTGTTAACAAAATAGAACAAGGGCGCTCGGTGGCCTCACTGTCTCTGGGTGCTGACTGTATGTAGGACATCGAGCTTGGTGATTTGTGTCCCTCACCTCACTGAATCTTCCCGACAATCTTAGCCAACACAAGGGTGACAGTAGCACTTATTGCCTGCAGGAAATGTGAGCAAATGGGGACGGTCTGGAACCCAGGCTTTGTCCAACGGCGACAACTGTTCCTTCCAAAATTTCCCAACTGGGAAAGAGATGGGCGCACGGTCTTGTGGGCGGCAGATGCATTGATCTCAGATCACGGAGAGCCAGCTGCTCCTTGTCTCTGATGAGCTCCTTGCAGCAGACACTGAGAGCAAGGTCTTCCTGGCCATCAGGGGTGTTTTCTCTCTTGGCCACACTCACCCTCAGTAGTCACGTGTTCATGGGGTACATGCATCGCTGAGTCTTGGAAAGAAAGGGGTTTTTGCTGAGTCACATGCTGCCCATAACCCCCAGGATGATGTCAATCTCATTCATGGGTTGAAGCTTCCGATTTGCCATAAGAAACCCCGGAGGACCTGCCCTCGGTCTGGAAAGGTGGCCGAGGAAAGCCATTCTGCTTCCGCTCCTTTACGAGCCCTCGCAGACATCCAGTTCTGTGTCATTGCTTTGTCAGGTGGCATTTTTCAGTTTCTTGAAATACAGGCATTTTGTTCTGAGTGAACTGCAGAGAATGGCCAGCTACCACCTCGATCGACCCCTCGAGTGGGCCAGTCTTGTGTCATTTTTTAACCTATTCCAGGGAAACTGCCCTTTTAGTACCAGGCGACATTGTTATGGAGGTCCAGTTGCTGGGGCCACGCATTTCTGGTTGAGCTGAGCTGCTGACAGGTCAGAGGGAAGGAAGGGTGTGTCTGTGATAAGTCACATTGACTTACCTGTTTGGTAAAGGAAAAAACATACCAGCCATCTTACTGCACAGCCAGAGGATTCCAGGTGTTCTGAAAACTCTATGATGTTGCTAAAATCTACAGCATAACCAAACCTCCCCCATGGAGATGGCGCACAGCCACAGGGCAAGCCAATATGACAGGGAAGCCCAGCTGCATCTTCGCATCCAGGCCGAAGGCTGTGGCCTCCACTCTGTCCTCTCCCTCATTGCTCTCTCTTCTTTCCTTCCGACCCCTCACGCAGCCCATGGGGGATGCTCGTGTGCCGTGTAAAGCCATTGCCCTCTCGGCTGGCTCCCCGCTTCGTTCCGGCGTGTGGGATTTTAAATCAAGAATGATGGGAGAACGGGACGAACATAGTTAAAATTTTAGAAACAATGTTTCCTGAGCCACTAAATGTAGCAGACTTTGTTATATTTGAGTTATTTTCCAAAAATCCTTTTGCAGGTTTTTTTTTGGGGAGATGGTGGTGGGTGCATGTGAACACTGACTGTATTTATCCATGGAAACAATGACATGAAATTCTTAGACCTGCCTTCCAAAGCCACCTGTAGCAGCAGCATCTGAAGTGCACCTACCGCTTATAGAGTCTACGGCGGATCAGGACAGCAGGAAGGTGTCTCTCTGTTCACACTCCTTTGCACCGTCTACCATCCTAGCAGCTCCTTTGCGGATCCTCGTTCAGAGTCTTGTTAATTCTCTGCACTTGTACATTTTCATAACTGAAATCACTTTTGTATCTTTATGTTCGTCGGTAAGAGCTGTCTCTAGGTCCACATCTTCTCGTGCATTCTGAATTAAGAAACAAAGGTCCATTTCCTCTTTTGAAGCAAGTTTCCTCTAGTTATAATTAGAGGGAAGAGTAATAATAGTAATGATTGAAACAAAACACCCACAGTTGCAGAGTGTTGCTGTGTGTAGAAATTACCGCTTAGTAATTTACATCTATTATTTCACTTAATCTTTGCAATAATCCTAGGAGATAATATCCCTCTCGTTTTGCAGCTGGGACTTTGCCAGGTTGCTTTATCCCTGGAGGTCACATACCTAGTAGTGGTGGACCAGGGACAGAAGCCCAGGTTTGTCTGACTCCAGAACTTATTCTCCAACCGCCATGTGACACTTCCTCCTAATAGTAGCTGGAAGGCTTCCACAAAAGTAAATAAGGTGACATTCCAGCTATAGGGATTTATTTTACCCATACCTCTCTGACTGGATATATTGTCAAATTCCCAAACTATATTTTTAGGGAAGTTGTAAATTCTCCTTCTCAATGATCCTTTAAGAACAGGATACTCTGCCTAGGTAGATACAGGTACAATTACTGAAGGAGGGACATTATAGTTCGTAACTCTTGTTGGTAAGGAGCTCACTACTTATTAACTTTGAACTTGTGAATGTCCACAGGTAAGAAAACAGCTACCCATCAGAGTACAATACAGTCTGTTCACTGATGATGCACAGTAACTTTGACCTTGACCATCCTGTTGTTCCTTAATCTGGTATATATTTATGGTGTTTGTATCTATTTTATTAACATTTATAGCCACATCATAGTCTGTAAGTGATTGGCACTGTGACCATTGAAGGAAGTGTTTGATTATTCTGTCATCAAAGTGTTACTTTAGACTTAAAGGGATTGCCACCGAAATCTAACATTCTGATATTTTCCAGATTTCTCTATTCATTCTCCTGTTGGTCTGTATAGAGATCAACAGGGAGAGCAAATAAAACCACTCATAACCCACAGCTAAAGTGTAACTAGGATACAGGGAGCACTATAAACTTCAGTTACATATAAATCGGGAAGTAAATGTCCTAAACCAGCAAAGACAACTCCTCAGCCTCCATCTAAAAAGGTGCCATTTGTTAAGATACTGCAGTTCACTGCACCAACAGAAGAGGGCACTCTTGAGTTAGTGAACTTAGAGAGCCACCCAAAGGATTTTAGAAACAGCTGTTCTATGGGTCTAGGAACATCCAAGTTATTTAAGAATGATGTGAAAATGGCAGGTAACATCCTTTAAATTTTACTATAAAAAGAAAATAGAAAATGAGAATAAGAACTTTTCAGTAGAAGGAAGAGAATACTCCCCCTTAAAACAACCACAGAGCAAATGAAAACTATAATACTACCTCCAACAGGAAGTGAATATCGTTGAACAAACATGTGAAGAAGTGAACGCTTCAAATAGAAATGTGAAAATCAGAGTAGAAACAAAAAACTATAAAATGAGAGATTATGACCCATAAGAAAGAATTGAAGAAAAAGACAAAATCATCACAGAAGACAAAATTACAAAGTATCCATTTATATTCTACTGAAAATATAATATAGGATATTGAGAAGAAGAGCAAAATCAGTTAAGACAACAAAAATGAGACAAAGAGGTGAAAAGGCTCAGAGAGTGATATATAGAAGATAGATAAAGAAGATCCAACACACAAATAATTAAAGAAAGAAAAGCAGATTAATGGAATAAAACTAACTTTAAAAGTTATTATCCAAGAATGCTTCCCAGAAAAAAAAGATGAGAATCTGCATATTTAAAGTTTATATATGTATCTGGAAAATTTACCCAAAATGCGTAAATTCTAGACATAGCCCAATAAACTTAGTAGTTAAAGATAATAAAGAAGGAGAGGAAGAGATGGAAGGGGAGGAGGGGTGGAGGGGAGGAGGGAAATGAAAACAGCCCTCTGGCCTCCAGGCAAAAGTCCCAAGTCACGTAAAAAAAGAAAGAAAATTAGGTTCGTATCAGACTTGTCAACTGTTACATACAAGCATGACCACAATGGGACAATATTTGTAAGAAACTTTAGGAAGGTGTGAAACAAGGATTTTATATCCAGTTAATTTTTCCTTCAAGTATCAAGGTTATAGAAAAAAAGTTTTAACTATATAAGAACTCAGGGAATACTACACTAACAATACCTTCCTGAAAAATGCAGTAGAGGACTGTCCTCACCCAACTAAATATTAACTATTGACATTTTGTAAAATAACTGGTGATTTGAACCCAACAAGTTTCAAAGCTGCTTTGAAAGAAGACCTCAGGTTTCTGAGATTAATTGGGTATATTCATTCATAAGATCCTTGCTAAGCAAGTTTGAGGATTGAAATAATGCACTAGGTTGTGATGTTTTCACCAAATCCAGAATCTTTGAAGACAGATTAGGACAGAGCTTTGGAGGCTCTGGGTGCCGAGTGCATAAGGCAAGAGAGGGCGGGAGTGGACATAATTAGTGGAGCTTTCGAAAGACCTGAAGTGGTTATGACAGGTGCAGCTCATGGAAGAGTTTTCTAGGAAGAGAAGTACAAGTTTTGAATTTGGTAAATTTATTGAGAGAAGGCACGCAAGTCTATCTTGAATTTGTAATTGTTTATTTTATGGAAAAGATCTCTATAGACTATTATCTCCTTTTGTTATGTAGACTTGGAAAGATACTACCTAGAAATGGTGGCTAATTTATGTTCTTTTACTACTTTCCTCCAAAGTGTTGCACATTAATGACTGACCTTGGCAATGGCTTTCTTTTTCATGGAGCCCTAATGAAGCCTCGGAATTCTACTCAACCTAGCACACCAGGCAGCCATCGCCATTCTGTCTGTGTTTGTTATAAGTTGAGATAAATTTGCTATCCTTGCCTTCACTGTAGGTCTGCGGTTTGATTATTTAGCATCTTCGTCTCGCTTGTGGCCACTAATGGGGTTACAGAACACTGTCTCAGCAAGCGTTTATTGGTCACTTAGTAAATGTCAAGCACCATTTTAGGCAATGGACATAACGAAATGATTAGGACATATTCCCATCCTTCGGGAGGTTTCCAGAGCCCAGAAGGAAATGAATGGTTCTGCAGAATTTGCCTTATAAATGGGTTACTCTTAAGTTATATCCAGCATTGCAGCGATCATGAAATATTCTACTTTGTAGGAAAATCATGGACTCATACAGACTTCTAGTTTTGGCATGGCAAAACATGATGAAGCCCAGTTTCTCAGATAAAGTGAATTTCCTTGCCCTCTGTCTGTAATAGTTGTTATTCAGAGTATGGTCTGAAGACCAGGGACATGACATCATCTGGGGACTCAATAATGCAGAATCCCAGGCCCGACTTCAGACCTCATGAAACAGAATTTGCGTCTCCTTGAGCTACCCCGTGGATTCATGTCTTCATTAAAGTTTGAGAAATGCTGCAGAGTGTGTTCGGCTGGAGCAAAGACGCCTCGCTGCCACCTGCCACCTTTCTCCTCAACGACACTTTTACTCAGTCTCCCCCTAACCAACCGCAGACATATACCCCCTAATTCCAGTTTCTCTCTGTCGTTGTTTTCTGTGTGTATAGCAGAGATACGAGTATAAAACTTCAGGGCTCTTAGTGACTGTCTTGTGGGGTGGCTGCGAGGCTTTCCTGAGGTGACGAGGTATTTACCGTAGTGTCTGGCTCAATAAATAAATGTTGGTTTGTGAATGACACAGATAATATTAGTTTAATGGAAAATCGGGGACTTTAAAATAGCCTAACGTATTCCTCAGAGGAACTTAGAGAACTTCTAGTCGTTGGGCTCTTGTTTGATGTGGGGCTGCTGGCATGCACACGTGCACTCACACTCACACACACACGTACATGCACACATACATGCGTCATTCATGTGCCAAGGGCCACAGCTGCGGTGCCGAGCTCTGCCCTGTTGAACAGTCCATGGAGACCTCCTTCCCCTAGGTCCCAATGCACCTCACGGTGCCCGCTGGCTTCGGGGAACCAGGGGGCAGGCAGGGGCTTGCTGCTGAGACCGCAGTGTTTCCCGGGTTGGGGTGGGCAGGCCGGGTTGGGGACAGCCCGGCCCTTCGGCTCTCCAGTTTGCAGACTGAGGGCCGAGGGCTCACAATGCAAGCAGGGAAAGGGAGAAGCACTCCGAGTGCTTCCCCTGTGAACTCCCTGGGTGTGACTGGAAGCTTCCACGAGCTCAGCAGGGGCGCCCCTTTCCCGGCCTTGCCGCACCAGCCCGCTGTTAGGTGTTTCTAAGAGAATAAAAGCCCGTTGTGTGAAAACACAGTGTCTTCCACCAGCTGGGTGGGCCCTAGCTAACCTGTCAGACACCCCTGGCACTCGGGCTGGCTCTGCAGGTCACCGTGGCCTCCCTGTCTTTCAGAAGTCAGAGTCTCCGTGAGGAGGCTGATCTGCTTCGCCACACTCCTGTCTGTGAAAGAGCCCCTGTCGTTTTGGTCGCCCCCCACTGCACTGCCTATGGGGGCGGGTTTAAAGCGTGTAAGTGAAATGCAGCATTTGTCATCCTGGTAGGATTTTGTGTGGTGAAGTAAGAAAATGCTCATTGTCCTCCCCAGACCCCTCTACTACAAGCTGCCTATCCACGTTGTATAATTCATGTTTTGATGGGTAAGGTGTGAATAGGTAAGGAAGTTAAAGCGTGTGAGTGCTGACTTCATATCTCAGTCCGTCTTTAAGCAGCTGTGGGTCTTTGGGCAAATTGGTCTTAACTTCATTCGGCCCCGACGTTTTGAAATTGTAAAGTGGGAATGAGATGTTACCTGCATCACAGGCTTGTATTGATAAGAAAGGATATGAAGTAGCTCAGCACAGTGCCTGGGACATAACTAATGCTCGATACATATTATAATCGTTAATATGTGAACTATAGAGATTTGTCATTTGAAAGAACCTTGAAATGAATTCCTTTATAAATGTATGTCAATTAGCTCTGAATTAAGTTTGAGGTTTGATGTAGTGAGTTTTCTTAGAGAGGCTTGCTTTGTATAATGCATGATACTTGGTTTTTCCTTTTGCTTTCTTATTTTTGGTAAAAAAAAAATCTAAAAAATGCTGGAGGGTGGAAATGAAAGTACATGGTGCAGAACCCTAGAACGTGCTAGAATCGGGGGTGGGAACACTGAGTCTACTTGGCTGTGAGGCGGGACCCGTCTGTGTTGCTCACAGCATGTGGCCGGTGCCTGATAACGATGTGTCGCTTGAGTAAATGCATGAGATCATGTAGCTCAGCACTACCATTTTGCAGGTGGAGAAGTGGGGTTCAGAGGAGCGAAGCAACTCATCCGATGTTACTTAAGGCAGAGCTAGAGCCGGGGCCTTTGGTCAGTGCTGATGACCACAGATGCTTCTGTGGCTCACGAAGCAGCAGAATCCCTCTGAAATGAGCACTGAGATCTCTTAAGTGACAGGTGTGACCCACAGGTCTTTCTCAGATGCGCTCCTGAAGCCCATCTTTGGGCTAAGCTGGGAGCAGACGTGGGCATTGAACCTCCCTCCTTTACGGACAGATGACATGTTCCTACTTCTCGTCAGCAAGTCTGCTCTTCCGTCACCAATTTCAGGGTGCCATTGGCTCCTGGAGACGAATCAGATGGAGTTTTCATCACGGGGAGTGTGCTACTCCAGCACCCAGGAAGCCTCGAGTGGGCGACGGTGACAGTGACCACCTGCTTCCCTGGCTTTGGGAGATGGTGCTCTAGTGAACTGTGCTGGCGAAGCGGGGACCCAGGCATCACCGTGGGGGAGCCTTCGTGGGACCACCCAGTTTACTCCTTCCAGCGTTTTGGAAACCAACTCATTTCCCTCATTCTCTGCTGGCAAATCTGTCTTTTGAACAGAGTGCTTTACTTTGGTTTATTCCAGGGAATCTGCAGATTTCTGTACAAACAGGAAAATCATTGTTTGAAAGCCACGAAACTCTTATCTTTTTAAATATTCAAGTCATAGAGTGCAGTTCTTCTCAAAATGTGATGGAGGAGCGATTTTTATTTTATTTTCATTTCTTTAAATTAATTGATTTTTTTTAAATGGTGACATTGGTTAACAAAATCCAGTAAGTTTCAGGTGTACAATTTAACAATAAAGACATATATATATATTTCATTGTGTGTTCACCTCCCATAGTTAGATTTCTTTCTGTCCCCACATATTTGACCTCTTGTCCCCCATCTACCTCCCCACTCCCACTTCCCCCTACCCTCTGGTAACCACTAGTCTATTGTCCATGTCCATGAGTCTCTGTCCTGTTCATTTGTTGCTTATAGGTTTATATCTCACATACAAGTGATATCATGTGATTATCAACCTTTTCTGTCTGGCTTATTTCACATAGTATGATTATTTCAAGTTCCGTCCATGTTGTCGTATATGGCAGTGTTTCATCTCTTCTTATGGCTGAGTTATATTCCATTGCATATATGTACCAGAGCTTCTTTATCTAATCATCTATTGTAGGACACTTCAGTTGCTTCCATGTCCTGGCCACCATGAATAATGCTGCTATGAACATCGTTGTGCAAATATCTTTTGGGATATGGGTTTTCAAGTCCCGGTAGAGGGATTGCTGGATTATATGGTAGATCAATTCTTAGTTTTTTGAGGAAGCTCCATACTGTTTTCCATACTGGCTATACTAATTTTCAGTCTTACCAAGAAAGCAATTTTTAAAACTTCCAATATGTTCCATATTGATACATTTGTAAATTACAATAAAAGTGAATTACTAGAAAAATGAAATAAAAACCTAAAGACATAAAATATAATCCCCCTATTTTTTAATTATTGGAAACAACAGATATATTTTATATTCAAATTGCGGCAAAAGACTCTAAATGCTTACTCTTAATAGCTATATTTATCTCTGGGCCTCAGTTTATTGTCTACAGACCCAACTCTGAGTAGCCCTTAGTAGGGAGATATGGCTTCTTCTCTCAAAGTTTGCTTTCTGCCATTTACTAAAAGCATTTTACTTTCTGCCCTGCTTGTCTCTCCCCCTCCCGATTCATTGATATCATGTCCCTAATCTTAGAACTACTCACCTAAGCCGGCCCGGAAGCCCGTGACCTTGAGTCCCCCGTTCCTCCATCATCCGTGCAGATCCGTAGCTCAGATCCCATAGGAGCTAATGCTGTTGCACATAGCAAAAAAGCGGCTATCGACATGAAGCCAAAAACAGAGCATGAGCTAATAAAAAGGATCATCTGATTCACTGTGCAGAAGAGCTGCATTTTAGTGATTTCCTAGAAAAATGAATTCTTTCTTTGCATTGACCTCTATTGAAAACGTAAAGGAAATGCCATAATAGGTGACTAGAACTCATTTTTGATCGACTGATCAGGATTATGGTTAATACAACGATCTTCTTAATGTTTTTGTGTTTTTTCACCTTAAAGCTGTTTCTCGACGGTGTATTTTTCTTTTACTACGTAAAGAGTTCCTTCCTGTCAAAGTTGCACCGTCCTCCTCAATAGCTAGGAATTATTCCAATGTGTAGGGACTTCCAGAGGCTACTTTTGCAGCGTCTGTTACTGCATTTTCTTACTTTTTTTTTGGGGGGGGGGAGGGAAAAGGCATGATGTCATCATTGTAACTTGCAGAGTCGGTTTGCAACATCACACTTTTATTAGTAGGCGCCTTAATGTGGAAATTCCTGAAAATTGTAACTTCTCGTTGGTAAAACTAGTTTTCTATTTCTTAAATCTTGGCATTTTGAAATTTTGCATTTTGGGTGTGTTTAGAATGAGGTGGATATGTACGTATGTGCACATGCATACACGTGTGTGTGTGCATGAAATTACTATGGAGAAATACCACTCCCCTTCAACTCTCATGTTTGCATTTAGTTTTTCCTTTCTATGGGAAACTTTCAAAGGGTAAGAGGAGTCTCACCATGTGTTAACTTTTCTACCGAAAGCCCCACTAGGGCTGGAGGTGCTTGGGCCACGAGCAGGAAGAGCAGCGAGGGCAGTTTGAGGGGTTCAGTCCTATCACGACGCCCCCCGAGAAGGAAGCCCAGTCTCCAGGAGCTGCCGGAGGGAGCAGGGAGGCTGCGGGCAGGGGGTGCAGGGAGGGCAGCGTTGGGTCAGAAGCTGTGTGGGAGGGAGCCCCAGGCGACTCAGAGAAGCAGGAGAGAAACCTGCTTGCCCTACGCCCCGGGCGTCATTCCCGCAGAGAGAAGCGAGCAGCCGGAGGTGGAATGGCTGGTGGCTGGGGCCTGGGGGCGGCTGTGGGATGACGATGAAGCCTGAGGACGCCCGCGTGCAGGCAGGTTTTCGATGCTCGTTTGGCCGGAGGGACCTGCTCTGCAGAGGCTGCTGGCCCGAGGCCTGGGGTCCGGGGCTGGTGGCTTCTAAGTGGGAGAAGAGGTGGGACAGGGAGTGGGGACACAGCTGTACCGCTGTGCTCAGAGGGACGGAGTGCGGGGGCGAGGGTGGGGGCCAGAGCAGCAGAATCCCAGGCCCCTCGGTCAGGAGAAGGGCTCCCAGGTCCCCTAGAGGTCACAGTCCAGGGCCTGGGTAAAAGCTGTCCCCAAACATCAACTTCGATGGCCTCGGGAGACAGGGACCCACCTCATGTCCTCTTCAGTCCTGGGGACTGCCACAGGTCCATGGGGACGGCAGCCATGGCCACACTGCCTGGGCCTGGCGGCTCTTAGCTGCTCTTCTCTTGGGTCGGGGGGCAGCTCCGTAACCGGAGCCGTGTCTGAGTGACACTGGAGCCGTGTCTGAGTGACGCTGGCTTTGGGGCGTTGGCCCTCGTGGCTACCCCGGCCATGGCCGCTTTCCTCCGATGGCCTTCAGGTCTCATTGCTGACCTGCCAGCCTCATCTCCAGCCAATCCAGACACAGGCGGCTGATCGCCGTTCCTTGAATTTCCCGGGTAAAGTATTCTAGAACCTCTGTACCTCTCAGCCTGGCTTCCCCTCTGTCTGCAGTGTCCTCCTTGTCTGCGAAACGAGAGGAAAGTGCTTGTGAGGGTTGAAATAGCATCTTGAAGCTCATGGTGATTTTTAAACAGTTCAAACCCGTAGATAACAATGTTGCATGTCTATCACCAGTTTACTAGATCTTAACATTATGTCCTATTCGCTTCAGATCCCGTTTTATTTTAAAGAATTAAAGTAATAAAGATCTAGCTGAGGCTCCTGCATGCTCTTTCCAACCACCATTTTCTTCCTTAGAGATGGTGACTTCTCTGGAAGCTTGTGTTGGCTGTTCCCTCCCATGCACGGTGTTCATGTCCTAGCTACATATGTATGTAACAAATGTAAACATGTATATTGCTTTGGACCATGAAAAAGTTGTATGTAAATGTCAGACGTTCTGCTTTTTCACTCCATATTTTGTTTTTGAGATTTAGTCAAGTGGATACACGCATAATGTTAGTTGCTGTATTGTATTTCATTGTGAAAATACATGGCTTACTGACTTCTCCAATTTCCCCGATTTAGGGTCCCCCCCCCCGTTACGTCCAGTGCCGCCGTGTGCATTCTTGTATGTGTTTTCTTTTGCACCTATGTGGATATGTGGAAGTTGCTTTTGGGAGGTAGGGAGGCAGGGAGGTGGGGGGAGAGAGAGCGAGAAGTTGTTAAGTGATAGATGGTACCTGACTTCAATTTTACTAATTTTTGCCAAATTGCTCCCCAAAGTGTTTGTTCTGATACTCCCATCCTGTCTCTCTCTTGTCAACACCTTTTTTTTTTAAATCAAACTTTTAAAAATCACCTCTTTAAAAATTTTGCCCATCATATGGGTGAGAAGTGACGTCATGATTGTTTTCATTAGCATTTCCTTGATTCCTAGTGAGATTGGTTATCTTTGCATATGTTTATCAACCATTTGAGGTCCCATCTATAAACTGCCTGTTCATATCATTTGCCCATTGTTCTATTAAATGGTTTTTTGGTCCATATTGATTTAGGGGCTCTTTACATAACCTAAATCATAATCTTTTGTTGGTTATACATGTGGCGTGCTTCTCCTCCTAGTCTGTTGTTGGTCTTTTCATTGTGTTTAAAGAGTCTTTTGTTGTGCAGAAGTTTTAAACTCCAGTATAGCCAAATTTACTCATGTTCTTCTGTATTGTTTATGCTTTTTTGAATGCCTTATTTAAGACATGCTTCCCTAAATCTCATCCTATATTTTTTTCTAAAAATCAGTTTGTTTCATTATCCTGAGAAAGACAATCCAAGGAGCGTCAGAATCTCTTCTTGAGAAATATGGAATGGTGTTGCGAATATTGTCATGATATCTGGTCTACTGCAGAATCCGCAGACTCCATGATAAGCAGTTATTTTGCTTTTCAAGTTCTGTGACTACGGACATGGTTCCACAGCTTCAGTCACATTTGCGAATGACTTTTGCTGCAGGCTGCTGGCCTAGTGCAGACACAGAGGGTGACGGGACATTTATGGAGGGTCAGGGGCATGGCGAGCGACCCGCCTCTCCTCTGACCTCTAGCATAACTTCTGTCTCGTCTGACTCCTGTTCTCATACTGCTGCCTTAGCTGTCTTAAGTGTTCGTTAGAACCAGACTCCACACTGCGTAAATGTGTGTGAGAGGGGCGTGCGCACGTGCGCGCACGCGTGCACACACACACACACATACACACTCACAGTGATCGGGCTTGCGTGCTTCTCATCCCTCTGTTATTTCTTCCGAGATCCCCCTGTTCTCTCAGCTCCTTCCACTTCTTGGTCCAGAGAGGGGCTCAGAATGTGGGTCACCTCGTCCGCAGCGCAACTCAGAGATTACGATCGGGATGAAATGCTTAGTTCTCCGGCGTTTTCTGTCACCTCCCTTCAGGGCTGAGTGCCACTGTTCCTTGTCACATCTCTTCCATGTAGAACTTCACACAGGGAGCACATGACCCTTAGAATGATCAGAGGAAAAGACCAGTGGGCTGAGTGGCGGCCGGGGTCTGAGCGGGGGATGTCAGAGCTGTTCACGGCTTCATCCGGTGTCTGTCCCAGCTATCTGGCCTT